>CM034237.1:54902199-55315368 GCA_019916065.1 Vitellaria paradoxa | reverse complement strand
AAAAATTTTTTTAATGACAACTTCATAATGTTTTGGAGAAAATATAAATGATCATTAAAAAATATACACAATCCTTAAGAAAACATAGGGTTTTAGGGGGCTGTGGGTCAATCAACGGTCAGGATGTAATTGTATCAAATCTAATGGTCTTAATTCAATGTAATAAAATTAAATTCAAAATAAAAATAAAAGTTAAATAAAATCTGATTGGAAGATCATTAATGAAGAATATGAAAAGACACATCATATTTAAAATGTAATTACATTCTAACCGTTGATTAACCCACTGCAGCCCCTGGAAGTGAGAGAATCCACTGCAGGGGCTGTAGGGTCAATCAACGGTCAGGATGTAAGTGTATCAAATCTAATGGTCTTAATTCAATGTAATAAAATTAAATTTAAAGTAAAAATAAAAGTTAAACAAAATCTGATCGGAAGATCATTAATGAAGAATATGAAAAGACACATCATATTAAAATGTAATTACATTCTAACCGTTGATTGACCCACTGCAGCCCTTGGAAGTGGGAGAATCTACTGCAGGGGCTGCAGGATGTAAGTGTATCAAATCTAATAGTCTTAATTCAATGTAATAAAATTACATTCAAAAAAAATAAAAGTTAAATAAAATATGATTAGAAGATTATTAATGAAAAATATAAAAAAATATATATAAAATATAATTACATCCTAATCGTTAATTAATCAACTACAACCTTTGCAGTAAATTCTCCTACTGCAACCCCTGTAACTCGAAAATATAGTATGAAGGCGTTGGTCTACGCATTTATTAGTAAACAAAACGAGGATGTTTTCTACGCTAACATCATACAAATGCCCAAAGCCCAAAAATAAAAGCAAGGGTAATTTCGTCTTTAAATTGTTAATTGAAATTGTAGAGCGAGCAAGGGAAGCTTTTCAACTTATATAAAATTTGAATATATGTCAGAATAACTTGAACAAGGTGGGGATCTTTATATGTTGTTAATGGACAAAAAAAGATTTATGACAGGTATTTAAAATGTGACTTGCCAAACAATTTTAAATGATTTCAACTCTTTTGCTTTCGTTTTTTTTGTTTTTATTTTTATTTTTATTTTCTATCACTATCTTGACCTGCCGACTCACCTATCTTGACTTTGAACGGTTCGATTTTGGACACTTGGCATCCAAGATTAGAGCAATCAGTAGCACCATATTACCTTGAAAAATTCTAAGAAATTGATTAAATTAGACTTTTTTAGATTAACGAGGTTTAGAACTTTAATTTAAATAAAGACTTTGCCTTCCTAAGAGGTTAAATATTATCCTTTGAGAATTTAGAGTGAAAAGAGTAGAAAATTAATGAAATGAAATTGTTTTATTACCGAGCCTTTTCTATTCATATTAACATTTTGTGCTTTCGTAAAGTTGAGAATATTCCTCAACAAATTTCTTATCAGTTGAACAAATTTTGAATTGATATGTATAATATGTATACACACACATATTGATATGTATATGTGTGTGTGTGTGTGTGTGTGTGGTGTGTGTGGAGGAGCCATGAGCCAATTAATTGGGTAAACTGGCCGATATGAATTATGAACAGGCCGGTAGTAGGAAACGGGCGTGAGAAAGTCCACCGCAGTAGCTTTCTTTGACTTTTGGCCAGTCCACGTCACTTGTTTGACCGGACATACGTGTCGTGATGGTAACGGATAGCTGATTGCAGTCTCAGTTTTGTCCTGGATCGAAGCGGCGGTCTACCCAGTGCCACCCCAGCAACGGAACGTGCTTATGCGGGCACGTTGAAGAGGCGATAAGTGGAAAAATAGTATGATTACAATTTCAAGGTGTGGGGTCATTTGGTCATTAATATAATAATAATAACATTCGCATCGCCCCCTCTTTAAATATTTTTTTAATAGAGAGAAAAATTAATTTAGAGATTTTTTATTTGTAGCCATTGATTACCCATGCCCAAAAATACAAAAATATAATTTAACTTACAAAAAGTTAAAAAAATAAATAAAATAATTTTAAAAAAAATAAAAAAAAATCTATACAAAAGTTAAATATTGAGTCATCATCATTTTTTGATTACAGATAATAGTTTAAAATTCGAAATCAAAATTAAGAGAGAATTTGAAATTGGAATTAAACCCTTGTACAACAAAATTTTCAGTCTTTAATAAATCTTAATTTTTGATTTGGAGATATACGTCAAGTCATTGAGCTATTATTATATAAATATTATTTAATGTTATTTTTTTATTTTTTAAAATAAGTATCGTTATAAGAATGTAAGCATAGGTGCCATATAAACCTATTTTTTAACAATATCAAATGTACAATAATAACATATACATTAATATAAATCAAAATATAATTCACTACCATTTAATCTTTACTGTCCAACTATTTTTAATTAGAGGTGGGCCATAGGCGGGTCAAATTAAATTTTTATTTTGCATAGTGGGCCAACGTTTAATCTCCAAACTTGTCCATGTAAATTATTTATTATTTTTAGTCATATTTAAAAAACTTTTTAAGTAAAATAAATATTTCTTTAAAATTTTAATATAAAAATATTATTTTTATAACAAATACAAATAAAATAATATATAAATACCTAAAATATATTTCTTTAAAAGTTATTAAGAAAAGATTAGATACAGTATATTAATTTTACACTTGTCTAAAAAATTGCAAACATGCAACCTCACTCATAGGAGTGGAGAAGAGACTATTTTCATCTTATAAATGTCAAAATATTTACATCACATTGGATCCATAGAAGCCTGGCTTGTGTCAATTTTTGATAATTGTAACGTGTCATTCTAAAACTAATTTTCAATTACTATTGTCTTTTAACTTGTGCATAACATAAATATATATATATATATACACATATTTTTTTAAATATGATAAAAAATCTTATGGAAATATTATATTAGAAAATTTTATTAAAAAATCATATCAGAATAATGTATCACTGAATTTTGTAATTAATTAATATCAATGGTTCTCATTCAAAATGTTAAATGCACTAGCTTTCACGCGATTCTAATTAATGCAGATAGTATGCTAATATAGCATTTCTCAAATCTTAATCAAATTCAGAGGTACTATGCTACTGTACATGTGACCTATTTATGAAATTGAGCAACTTTAAGATGTTAAGAGATGGTTTTGATTTCAGCCTAAAAATAATGTCACAAAAATAGTAAATTTCGTTTCATTTAATGGTATATGTAATTAAATTGGATCATATTAATTATTAATTAACCTTGTTGACGGCTTTGAAGGGTAGCCTAGTCTTAGAACAAATATATAATTTCAAATTCATCTATAAGTTCGGTCATGAATATATAATATAATGTATTATATGTGAAATTAAAATTACATTAAATTTTTATTAAAGGCGTCTAAGGTTGAGTTTGGACATGTACACTTTAACTTAAGTTCATTCTGAGAAAAAATTTAAGTCGAAATTATATGTCTAAGTGAGTCGTATGAATAATTTTATTATTGTTTAAGCTCGTAGAAAATAAAATTGAGTTAATCAAACAAAGTGAGCTCAGATTGTTATTATTAGCTCTACTTTTATAAAGTAATTTACCAGTTTGGAATTTAGTTTTTTAAGAATAAATCTAATTTCATCATACCTTGAAAAGTTTTATCCTCACCCAAACAATAAAATAATAACAATTTCAGTGAAATTTATTGGTAAAAACAAATTTAATTATAGGCCAACTTCCTAGTGTTTATTTAAAAATACCATATTCATCCATTATTTTAGTTGAAAAATGACCCATTTTATTATTATATTTTTTTTGTTTGATTAATATATTTTAAAGGGTAGAATTTTGTTTTTTTTTTCACCATTTCTTCCCTCTATGTGACAAAAATCATTATATAGAATTTTTAAATTAAAATTGACTTAATTTAAGAAATTTAGTTCGATTATTTATCTGACAATTATTGATTTAATTTGTTACCTTTTGTAAAAAGAATTATTAATTTGCTTTGGCTATTAACCAAAATAACTAAATTTAATTTACTCAATTTGACATATATATATATATATATATATAACATGTATATCTGTAAATATCATATCTAATATTAATATATTCTTTTATATTTTAGTAACGAGATGATAAATACACTTTACTTTTAAATTCTTGCACTCCATCCCCTCTCACAATAAATATTGATTTTTGAAGTGCGAAAAGGTAAAAGTGGAGTGCATTTATCATTTTATGAATATTAATATACCACATGTTAATATTATATTAATCTAAATATTTACACTCTTCAAGTTTTAGTTCAAAATAGTAAAAATCTCAACTCCTAGTAAATTAATTATTTTGACTTTTGAATATATGGGCATGTATAATTAAACCAACTGTAACCAAACTAATATAATTTGACTTAATTAATACATATTTCTTAGTTATTTTAGTTATCATTTCTCATTTTTAAAATATTTTGGTTCAATTATAAAATTTATAATTTTTGAGCTGAACCAAACAATACTCATTCCGATCATAATCTCTAAATACCATACAGAACGAATGAGTTTTAATGAAACATTTATGAAATTACTCTTATTTTATTGCTTATTATAATATCTTTTTTTTTTCTTTTGCAACATATGAGAGTGAATTCTATATTTAATCATATTTTAATTGCAATCCAACTTTTATTATATTTACCAAATTACACTATTACCACCCTAATCTTGTTTTTTTATGTAAAAAAAATAATTATACTCATATTGGGAGTCACTCTATTTTCACATTTAAATTCTTATCACACAATTTCATTGCGAAAGGTGGTACACTAATATCGTTTGTCTTTTTAGTTAAGCAATAATAATGTTACAAGTCGTTCGATTAAAATTACACGATTCACAATAAAAATAAGTTTAAAAATTTTAAATAAAAAATTTTAATTTATTAAAAATTTCAAAAGTTGATCCATTCATAATGAAGATAAATTAAAAATTTTTATTTAAAATTTTTAAACTTACCTTTGTTATGAACTATTCAAATTAAACGACTCATAACCTCAAAGTCATGTGACTCTAATACATAGTGGTGTTAGCCTCCGGGAATCATTTCATTCCACTCCCAAGCAAATGAATCTTAGAGGCCGTTTGAACGTTCAAAAAAAAATAAAAAATCTTAATTTTTGGTATTTTTTATGTGTTTTTTTAGTTATATTTTTTGTGTATTTGGTAAAATAAAGTGTAATTTTTAACCTTTTTTGGTAATTTTTAAGTGTTTGGTAAACTTTTTACTGTAGGAAAGCAAAAAAATGGTAACTTTTTATGTGTTTGATAAATTTTTTACTGTAACAGAGTAAAAAAGTGATAATTTTTGTGTTTGATAAAACTTTTGACTTTATTTTTTACTGTAACAAAGTAAAAAAATAAAAAATTTATGATTTTACCAAACATTAATACTTTTTTATTAATTTTGAGCCTCCCAACGGACTTCTCATTTCATGATTCTCCTCCATGTGCTTTGTGCTTTGGGAACCATTTTGGTCAAAGGCTAACTAATTACTTGGGGTATGATGATAGACATAAGCCATACGTAAATATTATATTATACTTTACACAAACTCAAAGGCAATATGTACCCAGCTTATTTGTTGCCCACGCGCTGCACTGTCGCGTGGGACAAGTGGCCTTTAATTAGGTCAACCCTTGAGGTAAAACTCTGTTCCCCCTCCCCCCGCCCTTGCCTTGCTTTTATTTTTTAGGAAAAGAAAAAGAATTCGAAAAAAAAAAAAGGGGATCAGTCGTCTAACAAAGTTAGATCACCAAAAGGTGCTTCCTATCTCAAATAACAAAGAACAATTTTCTTTCTTCTTTTTTTAAAGAATCTAAAATACATTTTTAGTAACTTTTGTGAAATAGCTATTTGTATAGTTTATTTAATTTTCAATTTTTGGGTGCGTTTGGTGTCCCAAAAAAACCAAAAAAACCAATGGATGAGATTGATGTGATGTAAAAATGATAGGTGGCAAAATATGATTGGAGAAATTTGAAAACTTTTAAAATTTTTTGAAGTTTTTTGGTTTTTTTTGAAGCTTCAAACGAGGCCTTTAACTCATTCAATTTTTTTTTTTTTTTTTTTTGCGTATTTTTAATGGGTATCTATTTTTTCTAATGAGTTTAAAAAATATAAATATAAAAAATATCTCTCAACCGGTGCCTCAAGAATATAATGAACAAATTAATCAAAATATACCATATAATAATATTTTATATTTTTTTATAAACAGTTCGATCAAAGTATGAAATATTATTACGGGAGCGTTGGAGTGATAAATAGTGAGATAATTTAAAATAATTTGTGAGTTTATAATTTGTACAATGAGATAAAAGTAAATAATTTTTTAAAATTTTTAACATTTTTTAGTGCGCTTATTTGATATATATTTATTAATTTTTAATGAATGAACATGTTTTAACATATAAATATTATTAGATATTTGCATAAAAGTATTATAAAAATACAATATTAATAGCATAGACACTAGAGTCAGAAAAAGAGAAACAAATAAAAAGAAAGAAGGCAAAATGAACGGAGAAGAAATGGATAACATAACAGTTTAATACAGCCCATACTACTAGTAAATAGCCCTCCGTCAAAGCTGAAAAAAAACAAAGTCATTGTCATGGAGGCTGCATAGAAATTCCCAAACCCTCCTTTTTCTTTCTTCTTCCCATCACGCGGATTCAGATTCTGTGTTGAGCCCGTTTCTAAGGGTCGTTCATTTCTCTTCTCTTATATCTGGGTATCCCCATTTCCGGTCACCCACCCAGAAAATCAATCACGGATTCACAATTTGTTTCAGAGCTATACAGAGAGATAGGGAGACAAACATATACAGATCATATATATAGAGAGAATTGGTTATGGCGTCGGCGGCGATATTTGCGTCGCTGAGGAGGAGGAGGGCGCCGTCGTTGGAGGCGTTCTTGGCGCCGGTGGATCTGACGGGGGTGGCTTTGATGGAGACTCTAGTGGCGGTGTCGGGGGAGCTGATGGCGTCGTTCTCCGGCAGGACGCTGCCGTTTCAGCGCAAGAATTCGCGGTCGTTGGTGAGGAAATTGGAGGTCACCGTCGTTGTCCTCGAGTATCTTCGCGATTCGGGCTCGGGTTCGGGTCTGTCTTCGACGGCGACTCTCTGCTTCAAGGAGATGTACCTGTTGTTGTATCGGTCGAAGATGCTTCTCGATTACTGCTTCCACTCGAGTAAGTTGTGGCTTTTGCTTCAGAACCATACGATTTCTGGGCATTTCCATGATCTGAATCAAGAAATTTATACGCTTTTGGATGTTTTCCCCTTGAAAGAGTTGAATTTGAGTGACGATATTAGGGAACAAGTTGAATTGTTGCAAAAACAGGGCAAACGAACGAAATTGTTGATTGATAAACATGATGAAGCATTGAGGCTCAAATTCTTTTCATTTCTTGATGAATTTGAGAATGGGAGGATTCCTGATCCGGTGGAGTTGTACTCTTTCTTCGTTGAAAGATTGGGAATTCAAGGCTCAAAAGATTTTCGGGTGGAAATCGAGTTTTTGGAAGAGCAGATTGCTAATCGTGAGGGAGATGTAGAGCCACCTGTACCAGTGCTTAATGGATTTGTGGCACTTACTCGGTATTGTAGGTTCTTGTTGTTTGGCTTTGAGGAGGATGAAGTGGAATTGAGAAGTGGAAAACAGAAGAAGCTAAAGAAAGGATTGATTTCTCGAGAAATTGCAGAGACGTTTATAACAATTCCTAAGGATTTCTGCTGCCCGATATTGTTGGATTTGATGAGAGACCCGGTTACAATTTCCACAGGGCAGACTTATGACCGATCTTCCATATCAAGGTGGATAGAGGAAGGGCATTTCACTTGCCCGAAGACGGGGCAGTTGCTTGTTCATACCCGGATTGTGCCTAACCGGGCTCTTAGGAACTTGATTGTGCAGTGGTGCACTGCTCATGGAATACCTTATGACCCACCAGAGAATGCAGATTCGTCAGCTTTTGCAGCGGCTTCAGCTAGCAAGGCTGCAATTGAAGCTAACAAGGCCACAGCATGTCTTCTCATTCAGCAGTTAGCAAATGGGTCTCAGGGAGAAAAAACTATTGCTGCCAGTGAGATACGTTTGCTAGCAAAAACTGGAAGAGAAAACCGGGCTTATCTTGCAGAAGCTGGGGCAATCCCTCACCTAAAAGGGCTTCTTTTGTCTTCAAATCCTGTTGCACAGGAGAATTCCGTGACTGCAATTCTCAACCTCTCAATATATGACAAGAACAAGAGCCGGGTAATGGATGAAGTAGGATGCTTAGGCTCTATTGTTCAAGTTTTGAGATTTGGGCACACGACCGAGGCTCGGGAAAATGCTGCAGCAGCATTGTTTAGCCTGTCTGCAGTTCACGACTACAAGAAGAAAATTGCAGATGAGGATGGGGCAGTTGAAGCTTTGGCCGGGCTGTTGAGTGAGGGGACACCGAGAGGGAAGAAGGATGCAGTCACAGCTCTGTTTAATTTATCAACCCACACAGATAATTGCGTGAGGATGATAGACTCAGGGGCTGTTACTGCACTGGTGGCTGCTCTGGGAGTTGAAGGTGTTGCGGAGGAGGCAGCAGGGGCATTGGCCTTGATTATTAGGCGGCCAATTGGGGCTGAAGCAGTGGGGAACGAGGAAATGGCAGTGGCAGGATTAATAGGAATGATGCGGTGTGGGACTCCAAGAGGGAAAGAGAATGCTGTAGCAGCATTGCTTGAGTTGTGTCGGAGTGGTGGGGCGGCTGCAACTGAAAGGGTGCTGAAGGCACCGGCATTGGCTGGTTTGCTTCAGACTCTGCTCTTCACGGGGACGAAGCGGGCCAGGAGAAAGGCAGCATCACTAGCCAGAGTTTTCCAGAGGTGTGAGAATCAATCCTTGCATTTTGGCGGATTAGGCATAGGCTATGCCTTTGCAGGGAACTCAGCTGCAAATAGAGATGCTAGTTTTGCTGGGGATGTCTCAGTGCCAATGTCCATTTCAGTTCTATAGGGGTAATGCCCTCTCTTGTATTATTGCCCTCCCCAGTCAATTATGTTCCTATTTTTTGTTGTGACATTCAAAAATTCATTTATTAACATAAAGCATGGAAAAAGGAAGTTATACAAATATCATGATGTGCCTGGGAATTTTGCTGAGTTTTGTTTTGAGGTGTTAAATGTGCATATGGTCATATATCTGGCAAGCTGGGTATGCAATATTCACCAAAGTGGTCATTCCCTTTCAAACACATCTGACGAAAACTGGCCTTAGAAGGTTTCCCAAAGACCACCACCCAGTCCCTGCTTCTCCAATTGTTGCATGAAACAGTTTATACTTATTTGATGGTTGGTATATTTTGATCCACTGTTGTATGATGCATTCATACAGTCATATTGAAGCTTTTACAAAAAAGATCAAATCCACATTCTAGTAATTGAAAAGGGGATGTAGAATTTGTATATGCCAGTGGTAGAATTCCTTCAAATAATGGTGCCATGTGCCATCCTGTGATCAACTAGGTGACGCCAAAAACATACATCACATTTTGCTGCTGAAGTTAGGATAATCTTCTTCTCACCTTCTGAAAATGACTGCCTTGTGGTATACTGAGCCAGTATGTAATTGAATTATTGATGGGATTGCATTAGAGGCAGTGTCTTCTTGAAATTTATTAGAAGCAACATATTAGAGATATTAGAGTGCTAGTAGTTGTGAAATGTGGTGGGACATGACTTCACTGTATGACGGGTACTTTAAACTGGGTCCATGATGTACTATAAGGTGGCCAAAACCAAAGAGGCCATTTTCATAATAAGGCATGCTGTTGGAAACTTAATATTAGATAATGGTTGTGGTTGAGTAACGTGTAAAATGGAAGTCGGGCTTTTGGTAGCTCTGAATTGATAATTTTTAATGCTGTTAATCCAGGCAACAACATCTATAATCCAACTACTGCTGCTTGATCTGATCCTTGTTATTTCTAGTTTTCAAATGCACAAGAAGATACGCACTGGTTTTGTTGGGTGTTTGTTCCTTTCTTTTCATTTGTCTAATTTTATTTTGTATCAGTGGGTGTTCTAGTTGTGATGGTTTCATATATTTTTTGTTGCAAAATACAATGATTTCTACGTTCATCGTGGAATATGTTGAGTTTTTCTTAACTAGAATTAGTTTATTGAGAATTATGTGGATGATCTCATCTGAGTTGCCTTTGTTTAGCATTGGCTGAAATTGACCATTTGAGGTTGCCCCGGTCCTAGAGAGTCTTCCCCTTCCGGCTGCTGTTGGTTAGATCCACTCTTCTGCCTACTGAGGCGGCTGCATTTGGCATTAGCCTATTCATCTTCTGGGAAATATTCAATCTGTCTGTGTCTCAGAATTATTCAAATTGTTAGAAATAAAACAATCAAAGTCGATCACCGTAGTTGAAACTCTCGACTTCTTCAAAATAAGAAATTTTGTTGTTTAAAAAATGAAATGCTAAATTACATTTAGCACCACCCATGTATCTGAATTAAATAATAATAATAATAATAACCAAAGGGTCCAAACTTGACGCATTGTTATAAGTTGTGTTTGGATAAATAATTTTTTACGAGAAAAGAAAAATAAAAGCGCATTTAAAATTAATTCTCTTCCTTGATTTATGAAAAAAAATGAAGTGGGGGAAAAAAAAAGATGTGATATCTGAGAAGTTAAAAATAATTAAGCTAAAAATTAATTTATCTATTTATTTATTTATTTTTATATATTTTCTAATTAACTCAAATAAGATTCAAATTATGCATTCAAAATTTTATATATTTTTTTTCATTTTATTATTTTTCCTCACCAAATAAACACAACTTTTGTGAATATATATGTGTCCAAATTATAATTCAATGACACACTCACTGGTGGTACCATTAAAGAAAACTTATTTTGCTTCAAGATGGAGACCTACAAGTAGAGTTTAAATATTTATTAGTTAATATAAAAAAAATGAAAAATGATATTAAATTGAATAAATGTATAAAAATTGGAATCAAAATAAGGTGAGGGTGATATAGTTGTAATTAAAATAAAATTTATTACTTGCAAGATATTAGCTCGTAAGTGCCCAATCTCATTTTGATTATTTTTGTGGTGTATATTTCTGGCTCGGGATAAATGAATCCCTTTGCTTGGTTTCTTGAACGCCTGGTACAAAAAGCACCGCTCGGCTGATTGGCAGTCCACCAAAATGAAAGAAGAGAGATTGGTGTTTCTTTTCTAGGTCATGACAAGTGCGGGAGTGAGGTGAGAAGACGAAAGGTAGAGAGATAGAAATTATACATCGGAGAAAGCATTCATTTTTTATTCTATTTGGTTTTGCCAGAAAAGGGGAAAAAATTACAAGTAAATAATTTTTATTTGATTTTTAAAAGACAATAAAAAAGATATTAATGAGTAATAATGTCTTTTCTTTTCAAAATGAGTAACGATTGAAAATGGGCCGATTCGGGTCCGACCTGTTCCAGCTGCCTCGGTTTTATTTTTTTTTTATAAAATTTATAAATACAAATAAAACTCATAAAAAACATTCAATAGTGTTCTTTATCAATAAATTTTATTAAGAAAAAATTAAATAATTAATATTAAATTGGAATTACAAATATAGATTTTAATTAAAAAAAGTCAAAAAAATTATTGATTACAAATTTAAATTATAAAATAATAGAGTAAATAATTAAGTATATCACTTGAAACTTTATATATTAAGTTGACTAGTTTGAGAATAGAGAGATTTGAGAGAATTTTGTAAGTCTATGGTTGAATATATGTGGGAAAGGGATTCGGGGTGTTTGGAGGTTAAAAAAATTTAAAAAAACTCAAAAGTTAGGATTGATGTGATGTAAAAATGATAAGTGATAAAATTTGATTGGAGTAATTTAAAATTTTTTGAAATTTTTTGAGATGCCAAACACCCTCAAATTGGAGACTTTTCGTAATTTTTAAAATTTTTTTACCGCTGGTGGTGGAGAATCATTGCCCAATTGCTAGGAAAAAAAAAAATATTCTGTGCTAGGCACAACAGTTAGGGAAAAAAAAAAAATCTGCAGGTGCCCTTATTGCCAGAAAAAAAACATTTTTTAATGCCACGTGTGCACGAAGCTGGCAGAGCGGGGCGGATCTCAGGCCGAGGTTACGGGTCCAGTCAACCCAAGTTTTGACCCAGGGTAAAGGAGGGTTTGGCCGGGCCGATCCGTCCTCTACACGTAACTACGAGATAGCTATCGTGGGAAGAAAAATACACCTAAATTTTTTTTGTTATATATATATATATATATATATATATTTCTTAAAAAGGGGTAGGAGTGGGTGAATGATCACATGATCCATGGTGAGCCACCCCCCCCCCCGGGGAAAAACACTAGCGCAAAAACCAAACCAAGTGTTTGCAGTGCCTTTGCACGGCAGCTGTAGCAACCAAGTGTTTTGCCTCTTGACACATAAATGATCCCACGGAGCAACAACCAGCAAAAACATACCACGAGTCTTTCTGCTTTGATGGATTTGCTGAGGTGAAAACGCTCGTTCGAGCCTCACGGTCCGGACTTCAGAAATTCAATGATTGAGATGATCACAAAGAAAAAGGATAATGAAACCTGAAGCGCTTGAGGGAACTCCTGGCTTGTTTTTTTTTTTTTTTTTTGGTAAGTAAACTCCTGGCTTGTTACCTGACACGGCCTCATTGTGAAGGTTTTCCGGCAAGTGTGGTCTGTTGAAAAATAAAAAAAAAAATAAAAAACAAGAAATAAGAAAATTGAAAATAAAATATGTAATGCCTACGTCTTCTTGTATATTTCATAAAGTTTAAGAAGAAATATTTAAAGATTTAAAATGAATGGTATGTATGATAATGATTCATATACTAAAATAAAGTTAACAACTTATTAAATATTACAATATAATATTCTAATATAAGTAATATATAAAAAATATATGATTATTAAATACTAAAATATATATTCTAATATAGGTAATATATATAAATAATACATGATAACTTAATATAGAATATTCTAACACCATGTTTCAAATTCTAGATAGTAAATCAACTTAAGTTTGGAAATAAGAGCATTCCAAAAAAGAGCTGAATCGGATAGCAGAACAAGTCGTGAATGTGGAATCTGAAGCTGGGCGACTGTTGGCCGTGACGAAATTTTGACGGTGAATTGCTAAAATTTTGACGGTGAATTGCTAAAAAATTTTACTGCCATTGGTATGATTATTTTTCGTATTAGAGATCTAAAAATAATCAAACAAAATATACGGTATACGAAGATGAAACAAGAAAGACAAAACTAAAAAATGTCAGAAGAAAACAATAGTACCTTAACGTCAGAAGAAAACAATAGTACCTTACTCTCCAAAGTTTACGGCCAGTAAAAAAGACTGACATTTATTGGTATATTATAATTGATTCCGTCAAGAACAATACCGCGAATAAGATGAACAATATAATGTTGAGATGTCGTCCCAAAAAAAGTGTACTAAAATGGTGAAATATGAAGAAACAAATGTCAAAATTGAAATAAGAAGGGTCAAAAAAACCCTAATAACCAATTCGATTGTAGAGAAAAAATTTTTTGCGATAATTGTGTGGTGTTGTAGCAGAGCAAGGCTCTGAAAAAAAAAATTAGAGAAGGAAAAAACGTAAAAAGTTTGATATGGTTTAGAAAGCGGAAGAAAAAAATTCTACAGTAGTTGTGGTGCTTTTATGGTAAAATAAGCTCTAAAAAAAACACAAAAATTTCTGATCCCATGTTAAAATAAAAGGTCAAATTTCTGATACCATGTTAATAACATGGTTTGAACTCAACCAAGTGTATTTTGACCCTGAATTACAGAATTAACGGATCTTTTAATTTGTAGTTTCATTTTATCATGGCCAGCTCGCAGTTCTGTGTATTTTTTTTTTTTTAAGTTTTATTTATGGCATAATGGGTGTTTGGAGTCTAAAAAAAATTTAAAAAAAAAAAAAGGTAGGATTGATGTGATATAAAAATGATAAGTAACAATTTAATTGAGAAATTTGAAAACTTTCAAAATTTTTTAAAATTTTTGATTTTTTTTTGGCTTCCAAACGAACCCAATATAGTGTTAGTTTATTTTATTCACCCGGAACGAATTGTAATGGGCATGATATGGTTCATACTTACGTAAAAAATTGTAAGGTGCTTGATATGGTTCAGATTTGATCCAAAACTACTCATATTTGTATTAATAGATTGCAAACTGGTGATAGGTTTATAAAATTATTATTCCATTAAAGTTATTCTTACCCAACAACTACAAAGTGTGTACAATAAGAGTAATGCTGCGTAACAAGAAATTTGAACAGAATATTTATCAGAATGATGTGGATAGAGACCAATCACTTTAAAATAAAAAATTAATAAAGTATATTTTATTACAAGAATACCAATGTTATATGATTTGATACAATTTTCTTTGTTAAAAATTATAGTAGAATAACATTTTTTTTATAATAAATAACTTAAACCCTAATGACTAAAACAAGAAATGGCAATATACTTAACATTTAACAATTGGCAAATATGACGTGTATTTAAGAGAACCATTACTTGCTTATGACTCAGCCAGCCAACTAAATATAACAACCTCGTCTCTTTTTATCTAGTTGACATAACAACTAATCATTGATGACTCAACTAAATTCACAACTCTCCCTTATTTCATCCTTCTGTAACAACTTACTGACGACATAGTTCAACAACTTCCTCTCATTATCTTCAATTCACAACCAATCTAACCACTCGTGAAAGGTCTGATGTAAGTTGAGTAGACTAGAAAGTAGACCTCTCTCTCTCTCCCCCCCCCCCCCCTTTTCGTTTGGTACCATGCAGAGTTGCAACAAAAAAAAGCATGAATTTTTACAACTAGAGTCGCCCACATGGGATTTTGAGAGCATCAATAACGAAAAACAGACCACTCAAGAAAGCCTTTTCAGAGATTGCAACTTTTATAAATTTATACTAATTTTTTTACAACTCCAAACACTAACTTAAAAAGGGGGGGGTTATGGGACAACAACGGAAGAGCTTTATTTTAACTAAACCAAGCATCCATATATTTACACTAACGCATATATAAAAAAAAAATTGAACAAATAAATCTACTACCATCAAGTTTTCTCTGCCGGAGTAAGCTGCCCCAATTGTTCAGGAAGGTAATTTCGGCTCCTTGTATTCAACCAGAACTTCCCAGGATTACTTTCATTCCTTCCACCCTCAAGATCTTCGCTTTCTGACTTGACTTCTAGTGCATTGGTTGAACCAGGATTCTCAGTGAGGAACTGTTCCCAGAATACATCATTGACCCCAGTTGGCATAATAGCTACAGGCCTATTTCCTTGGTGATACTCTAAGGCAGGAACCTCAGGAACAACAGGAGCAGCATGCCCAGAATTCATGTCAATCCCAGAAGTTTGGGACCCAAAATCTAGATTTAGTTGCCTGCAAGCTACAGCGAGGCTATCAGCACCTTGTAGATCCATCCAATTCCAGAGGTGAATTCTGTTCCATGTCAGCTTGACAAACATCATGTATAATATCTTCCCAAAACATCAAGGAAGACTCCAACTGCTCAAACAATTCCTTGTTTAATATTGAAAGAGAAGAAGTATCACTAGAATTTTCTCTAGTCATGATTTGGGAAGTCACCATCCGATTATTTTCAATGCTGGCTTCATCATGCAAACAATTGTTTCTTGGAAATCTTCTCTTTCTTTCATGGACATTCGATTGTAGCACAAAATCCAAGGGAAGCCCGGGTTTTTGCAAAGTTTGAGGTAAGGAGGACAGCATTTTTATGGCGTTGTTGCATATGCTGGAAACGCTCGGTCAACGTCTGCAGTTGCAAATCAATCCCTTGATGCTCTTGCTCATGCCTCTTCAACTCCAAACGAAGCAATTCTTTATCACATTTTAGCCTCTCAATCTCATCCTTGTATCCCAGTCTTTCTGATTCAGTTAATGGAGACAAAGTAGCTCCTTGTCCTTGATGGTTCTTTAGGGAATGGCTGTGAACAGGCTTGCGTCTTTGTATGTTCTTCATAAGTTGTGGCTCTCCTCTTGTAAAATCTTCATTTGCAAATTCCCATTTTTCTGGATCAATCTTTCTAAAACCCTGCTCAAGGGAAAAAGAAAAAAATCACAAACAGCAAACATAAATACAAATTCATACAGAAATATCTGAAAAGTTCTGAAATATCAATAGACTTACATATGTATTGAGCTGTCTGATAAAGCTGGAGAAGTTATTGTGCTTGAAGAATCTTGGAAGCAATTCTCCAGCAAACTCTGGTGGATTCCACACAACAAAGCTTTTATTACTTTGACTCCAGGAGACAACAGAGTCTGTGGAAGGGTCATCCACCATCTCATATGTCTTTGCGAGGAAAGGAGCGAGTGCATTTGAACTGTATTGGATTTCATCCATAGTATATCCAACACTCAAACACTTTCTATTTCATAAACCAAAAGAATACCCTTAAACTCCAAGACCAGCAAATCAGTTGGAAAGCCCTTGCGAATTCTCCCCACAAAGTTTTTCAATTCCAATCAAGTTAAAAGTCTTTTTACCCTCCAGTCACACAATCAATTTCCAAACTCTGCCCTGCAAATGCCAAAGGCCAAATAAACTGCTTAAAAACTGTCAAAGCTTCTTATTCTAACCCATACAACCAAAAAGCTGAAAACCATTAGAAACAATTCTATCCTAATATTCACCCACAATTGCAACATTTACCAACCTCCACACATACTCAAATTCAACAAATCAATTCTCAAAACCCATCATTTCCGTTCTCAACATTTTCAAATTAAACCAAACCAATTCACTTTTCTCCCACTTACCAAAAAAAAAAAAAAAACACTTTTCTCTCCAAATCAAGCCCGTGCGAGAATTAATCACAAAAAAGAACAAATTTTCCAAATCAATTTCAGAAACCCCAACAAACACCAAGCTACCAACACAGCTGGATAACTATTGCACAGCAGCGGTCCCTTTTAACCAACAATTATGTTTTCCTCTTCTTCTCTATAATATTACTTGTGAAACTCAAACATCAAAGTCGTTAAAACAGTAATCCTTGTCGGAAGCTTAAAGCAAAAGCATCAAATTTTCAACATCACGCAGTGTACATGATCATACATGATCATATAAGTGCATAATTAGCACATGGATGCAAATAAAGACAAAAATGCGTACTTCAGATGTTCGGGCTTTTACCTGAGAAAGAAAGAAAGACCCAGAAAGCCGAAGTTGCAGATAAGGTTCTGGAAACCTCAAATTTGCTCTATCGGGATGGGTGCGAATACAAATCGCTGGTTTTTTCTGGGTTCTATTTTTACATGGACATAGATACGAATTTCCAAATAAAAAACAAAAAACAAAAGAAAAAACCGTGAATGACGAATATTGGATGTGAAATTGTTTGAGAATTTTATATATTATTGTGCTTTAAATATATAACAATTCGTGGTTTGGAGAGAAAGTCACCATGGAAGTTTGGAACTGAAATAATTAACTCTTTGTTGGGATGCTTCTAAGATCGAAAGGGTGGAAAAAAAGTTACGTTAATGTGTGTAATATTACTAAGGGACTGTTTGGCACTAAAAAAATAGTGAAAAATATTAAAAATTTTTAAAATTTTTTAATATATTTTGTACTCCTTATATTTCGTGAAACTTCTATAAATTTATAATATCTACATATCCTAACAAATTTTTACAAAAATCAATAAATTTTTTACAAAGTCCAATAACATTCCACAAACCCGAATAATTTTTTTTACAAATTGCAAAAACTTTTTAATCACTTTTAATAAATTTTGACATAAAACTGTTCCAATAAAATCAAAAAAACTGTTCAAACGATTTTTCTTTTCAAAAAGTTGACGCAAAAGTTAATAAAATTTACTGTTCACCTCTAAAAAAGTAATTTGGTGGTTACGCATTAAATATCAAAAAGTTTCTCACACCATTTTTTTAGCTCTTTTTCGTTATTTTTCACTGCGCACAAATAGACCCTAAATACATAAAATGCTATTAATTTAGCGAAATATTAATTTATTGATAAATTAATAATTATTAATTTATGAAGATGTTCTTAATTTCTTAATTAACAATGCATATATTATATTTATTCCCTTATTAAGTTTTGATAAATTTGATTTATTACATCAAGTCACTAAGTTTAAATTCAAACTAATATTTCTATGTTTAGTGGATTAAGGAGGTGTTTGATTGGCAAAATTTTGGCTCAAAAATACAGTAAAAGTACAAACATTTGACATAAAAAGTGATATGTGATAAAATTTAATTGAAAGAAAGTATAAAAGTTAGTAAAAATTAATAAGTTTTGATTAGTTTTAGCCGACTAAACACTCTCTAAGACTCCATTGAATTATAATTAGCATTAGGATTCAATGTATTCAATTTATTTGAAATACACACCATCTAATTTTAATCTATTAAGTTATGATTGTGTTTAGTTTGTTAAAAAATTTAAAAAATTTTAAAAATCTTTAAAAGTTATTCACTTTTTATCTCACTGTACGAATTACGAACTTACAACTTATCTCACTTTAACTCACTTTTTATCACTCCAAACACACCTTATGTAGCTCACTTTTTATTACTCCAAACACATCTTATGTTTGGTTTTTATGAGAATAAAATGAAATTCATTTCTATTTTAACCTATTCTCATGTTTGGTGTCAAAAAATTAAGTTGAAATACTATTTCATGAGAATAGTCATTTCCACATTAAGGGAAAAGGCATTCCACAATTTAACTGATAGAATATCTATTTCATTACAATCAAAATTTGATTCAAAAATTAAAAAAATAAAAATAAAAAAAGCAACTACTTTGTAATAAAAATTTTTTTCTTAATTATTCATTAGGGTTGTAAAATAACTATTTTATCCTTTAATCTTATTTTCTAATTAGATCTAAACTTGGGCTGTAAAATAACTGTTTTACCCCTAGATTTATTTTTTTTGATTCATTTTGGGCTTTCAAAAAGTTAATAAAAAATTTTTTTCATATTAATAATTAAACAAATTTTGATCTGATCCAAACTCAGGTTGTAAAATGATCATTTTACTCCTGGGTTTGTTTTTTGTCCAAAATTACATTTTGAGTTTCCCAAAAGGTTAAAAAAAATATTTATCGATGTTTTTCTTAATAACTAATAAAATTTCATCTTAATTCGAACTCAGATTATAAAATAAAGATTTTACTCCCAGATCATTTTTTGCCCAAATTTGCATTCTAAGCTGCCCAAAAGATTAATAATTAAACAGATTTTAGTTTGATCTAAATTCAAACTATAAAATGATCATTTTGCCCCTATATTTGTTTTTGGGTCAAATTTATATTTTAGGCATTCCAAAAGATTAAAAATATTTATTGATATATTTTTAATAGTTAAAAAAATTTTTGACCCAATTCAAACTTGAATTGTAAAATGACCATTTTACCCCTGGTCCCTATTTTTTACTCAAATTCGTGCTCCAAAAATAAAATTTATTTTTTATAGTTTTTAAAAAATCAATGTTAGTAGTTTTTGTTATATTTCATTTTATTTAAAATATGTAATCAAATTATAAAAATTTAAATGTCTATTTCATTCTCATTATTTTTATGTTGGCAGCTAAATAAAAGAATGGAATGAGCATTTTATTTTATTTTCACCTCTTATTCCATTTCTATATACCAAATATAACCTTATTGCTTATGGTATCTTTAATTCTAAAATAGTAAAAATGAATTCACATATAAAAAAATCATGTCAAATAAAATGTGATTATGTGAGCATAGCAAACAGTATCCTTCATGCTCACAAAAGACTTGCAACCACAATGGGTTATAGAAATTATGATTTATAAGTCAGTCAAGAGACAATATCAAATACACTTAAACTACTCTTTATTCATATTTTGAGAAATTTTCAAAATCAATTTATTATGTATTTTTAAGTTAATTATTAATTTTAAAATATCTACTACTTATAAAATACGAAGAAAATATTTAAAATGTATTATTTATAATTTTATGGACATTAACAATTTAGAATGTTAAACCCAGTTGGGGCTGGACAATTTTTTATTTAAGGGAGATTGTTAACTTATCAAATGTTAATTTAAAGAGGTTCTATTGTGTCTATAATTTTCAAAATTTATCAATTGTACTAATTGACAAATATTATTTAAAGAACTTAAAAATTCTAATTTGAGAAATACTTATACCAAAAATGAATTTGATTTTTCAAAAATAATCTTACGGTATTTAGCACACTTAAATATGATGACTTATTATCTTTTACTATGTATTATAGTCTTACAAATAAAATATAATAAAATAAATATTAGATTGAACCAATATAGTTATCATAAATTTATTTTATTGTATTTTACTTGTCAAATAACATGAAATTTTAATAATTTTTTTACATTATATTTATGTTTAAAAAATTTTTTCAATTGTACCGATTGATAAATTATTGTTTTCAAAAATAAAAATAAAATAAAAATTCTAATCAGCTATATTTATATTATTTAAGGGAGCTTCTGCCTAAAATGAAAATAATTTTTTAAAATAATTTTGATATTTCTTGGCAAACTCATTACATGCTAAATCATTTGTTATTTAATAAAACATATTTAATATATTATTAAATAACGCGTAAATGTTTACAATTGTCAAAACGATGTTACATCGAAAGTGTGTAGTCACAAAAGTATGGTAAAAAAGTACGATAAAAATATAAAAATTTAAATAAAAATAAAATTTAATTAATAAAAAATATAACAAAAATTTTAAAAATTTAATAAATTTTAATTAATTTTCACCGACCTAATAACCGAGCCATTAAAATTTCTTTCGTAAGAGCACGAGCGGCCGACCTCCGTATTTGAAAAGGCCAAAACACGTGCAAGACCCGCAATTCCGGGATAAAAAATTGTAATCCAGTGGCTCTCTCGTAAATTTATCGTCATTTAGAGGCAAACAGAATATCCACAACTGTATTTAGCTCACCTTCCTTACCCTAAACGACTCCAATTATAATGCAGACAACTAATTTCGTCAAAACCCTCTAACCGGTTCACGCCGGTTCGCCAACAATACCCTCCGGATTTTGACATTCTAAACCGGTTCTCTGCCTTCTCAGGTCTTCTGAGCTTCTCCCGTCGCTGGAATATTCTGATTGGTTTGTGGAGCGTGGCTTGGCGGTGGGACGACTTCGGTGGTATGACGTCGGGGACGAGGCTTCCCACATGGAAGGAGAGAGAGAACAACAAGAGGAGGGAAAGGCGGCGGCGAGCGATCGCGGCGAAGATCTATGCCGGCCTGAGGGCTTACGGAACTACAAGCTCCCCAAGCACTGCGACAACAACGAGGTCTTGAAGGCTCTCTGTAGGGAAGCTGGTTGGATCGTTGAAGAAGACGGCACCACCTACAGAAAGGTAACGGGAAATTCCCCATTTTTTCTCTCTCTATCTTTGGTTCTGGTCCTTTTTCTGCGCACATTAGCAACGGATCAATGATAAAGGTAAAGTGCGCCACTGGTAGCAGATCTGAATTGCGTTTTGCAGCTTTATTTTCTATAGGAAAACTCCGTTGTAATTTTTAGTATCTTTAGCTCGTCTAGTAGGGAAAAACTCGTTGGAGTGTTGCGGTTTGTGGTGATTCCTAACCTACGCCGTGTGTCCGGCGTATGCTAGCGTATAGAAGGATCGCTCATTCGCTCTCCTCCCCCGTTCTACAGCTGAAACAATTGCATTATTTCATCTTTTTTTTTTCTCTCTCTCTAGATTGCGAGATTGTCGTCACTGATCGACGGTTGGGATCGATTGTCTGTCACTTGTCCTTCGCCGCGTACGATAGATCACTTTCGACTGTGATTTTTCATTGAACACCCGTAATTAACACAAAAGGTAAAAATGTTGTAGAGGCACGATTCTATCCTTCTAGCTCGTGATTAGACGGAAATGTCCCTTGTAATTTTCACTGTTACATTCCATTAATGCCTGTGGACTTAATAAAAGTGGTATTTTATTTCCGATAATTTTGTCATTTCATGTGGCATCATCTACTCCCAATTTGCCTACAGAAACTACAGTTAAATTGGTAGGTTTACAGTCTGTTCTCTACCCTGGTCCCTCTTTTGGAGACTACGATTTTCAGCTATTGACCTGAAAACATTTTCCAGCTTATCTTAGTTTAGTTGCATTTACCAAATCACCCTCATCTAGTAACTAATTTAATCCCCTGATCATCACAAGATGATAAATTTAGTAATCTGTTTCAATTTGAAATATTAAAATTTGGGTTATTTCCTCTAGATTCCCTGTAAAAAAAATTTCCCATCTCAATTATGGGAGTGCTTGGGGAGCGGTACCAGGCATGACCGTTATTGATTACAATTTACTTGTGGTTAATTATATGAAATATGGAGAAAAAGAGAGGATGGAATCTTTCAATACCATATTTGATGATGTTCCTTGGGCCAAACCATGTGGGGGTAATATCAAACTATGTTGAATCCAAAGCCTGTAGCTGTTTGGGTGGTGGGAACATAACATATCATGCCATACTGGATAACTGTAGTTGATTGATCTCCCTTTGAAAAATTATGATCGTGTGGTATATTTATTATGGCTGCGTTCGGTAAATCAAAAAACTCTAAACTTTTTGTAACTTTTGTTCTGGTGTTGGCATGCGTCAATTTTTGGCAAAAGTAGTGTGTTTGGTAAAAACTTGTAAAAGTTAAAGAAATGTTGGTGGCTTTATGTACAGTAAGCATTTTTTTGGGTGTGTTTGGTAAATTTTGGTGGAAAAAGTTGGAGAAAATTAGAGAAAGTTGGAAGTTGGTGTTTTTTTGGGGTGTTATCAGACATGATGAAATAAGTGTTTGCAATTTTCAGGGGTGAAATCACTTATGATAGCGACTGTGATTTGAGCAGTCATCAATCATGGATGCTTATTTTATCTATCTAAATGAATGCTAAAATTATAGTGATGGTCACATAAAATGATCTCTCATGCGAGTGTTATCAAGAATTTTTTTCCATAATCTAATCTTACTTTTGTCCACTAGATGCCTAAGTGCAGAAGTCCTTTTTGTTACATGTTATCAGCGCACTTCTTGAATCTTGGGTTTCCTCATTAGACTACATGATAGTGACTCTCATTACGGTTCACCTAAGTTCCAATCAGACTAAGCATTGGTAAAGGACTGGGACCTACCATTTTATAATCTTACTAAACTTATTGTGTAAGTTTGACAAGTTTGGAGACTTGAGAGATCATATTGATAAGACAAATATTTTGTACACTTACTAGGTGGATAGTAACATGGTGGAGCCTGATTCCTTTTTTTCTCAGAGTATGTGGCCAAGATCTAGCACAAGCTGGATTAGTGTATGCTTGCGAGCGACAAGCTGAAGAGAAGGCAAATATTGAGGACGGACTTACTGTCATTGTCTTTTTCTTTTCTTTGAGCAAAGATTGTGATTTGACATATTATGCAAAAGGATCCAAATATGGTTCCACGCTCAATAGTCTCATAAATTTCAAGCATGCTAATTCTAAAGGATATTGGGACAAGAAGAGAACTTGCTATTTCTTTTCTATTTTTTTTTTTTTTTTTTGGTGCTTTAATCTAGATGAAGCTTATTGTTAGAAGCACCTAAATGTGATCCCGATAAAATATATGCATATGCTTGCTCCAATGGTGTAAATGATCGTGGCCTTCCTTACATGCTATTTCTGCCAATTTCGCATTGTCAATCTAGCAAACAAACGCTAGCATAGAACTAAACTTGTCGGCAGAGTTTTACCTGATATTTCATAAACTCAGGATCTTTAATGCTTGGTCTTCCTTCATTATAGAATGATTGCCTATCTACACGATTGATTTGTAGTTTTTATACTGTTTTAGCACATGTTTAGTTGGCCTATTCGTTTTTGAATCATGAAGGAATGTCACTTTTTTCCAGCTAACCTATTGGCTTGTGAATTTGTTTTAATGCATTGGGGCCAGGAGACGGTGCTAAATAGATCAACTTGGGAAGCTAAAACTGGAAAGAAGAGGGCATACGGTTAGGAAAAACCTCACAAAAATGAGCATAATTGAAGCTTTATAAGAATATCTTATTAGCAACACAATAATGAGTGGTGCTCATATTTATCTCTGAACAATTAAAAACAGTAGTCTGATACTCTGAGAAAATGCTTAGTTGCGTGCGATACTTGTTACTGTATTGAGTTCTGTAGTTGCCATCTGATCTGATGTAGATGAAAGCTTCGCTAGTTCAATTTTTTTTTTTTTTTTTGGGGTCAAAAAGAGGCTGGGTGAGCAAGCTTTCCAACTGTATGGCAATACCTTTAGTAACATTTGAAAGTTTTTGTTTTGCTTGCTGCTAACCATCTTTATTCTTTTATAGGGATGCAAGCCTCTAGAACGGATGGATATGATAGGTGGGTCAGCATCAGCAAGTCCTTGCTCATCATATCAACCAAGTCCATGTGCTTCCTACAACCCAAGCCCTCCATCTTCATTTCCTAGCCCAGCCTCATCAAGTTATGCTGCCAATGCCATTGCTAATGTTGATGCCACCTCTCTTATCCCCTGGCTCAAAAACCTCTCATCAAGCTCATCCAAGCTCCCCCACCATCTCTACTTAGGTTCAATAAGTGCTCCTGTCACCCCACCTTTGAGTTCCCCTACTGCTCAAACTCCCCGCTTCAGTGACAATTGGGATGATCCAGCTGCTGTCGGGCAGCACCATGCCTTCCTACCCTATTCTATTTCCACGCCACCAAGTCCTGGTTGTCAAACCCTACCCGATTCAGGATGGCCCTCTGGTGGTCTAACTCCCCAAGATGGGCCATCGTCTCCCACATTCAGCCTTGTCTCATCAAATCCATTTGGAAATCCATTTAGCTTCAAGGAGGCGTTGTCCGGTGGAGGGTCTCGAATGTGGACTCCAGGGCAAAGTGGAACGTGCTCTCCAGCGGTTGCAGCAAGTTGTGATCAATCGGCGGATGTTCCAATGTCGGATGGGATTGCAGCCGAGTTTGCATTTGGTAGTAATACCAAGGGGCTAGTGAAGGCATGGGAAGGGGAGAGGATCCATGAGGAATGTGTTGCTGATGATCTCCAGCTTACACTTGGCAGCTCTGGAACCTGGTAAGCGGGTCATATTAATAGTTGACTGAAATGTAGGATGGTCAATTGACTCAATCCTCTATATCCTTGACGCCTTTTACTAATGATTTGTTTTGGCATTCCAGATATAGGGAAATCTGACCAGAGAAAGGAGGGAGAAAAGTATCCATACATGTATGGTCCTCTGGTTTCTATTTTTCTTTGTGAAATTCAACCACTCTCTCTCTCTCCCTCTCTTTTATTGGGTGGAGGCTATTAGCTAAACTATAGATAGTTCACGAACTAGTATCATTTTGGGGTCGACTTGTTTAATTTTTTTGATTTTTCGTTCGACAAGAATTTTTCCACCACCCACTGATACTCCGATTGATTGTTATGTGTGATATTTTTGCTGTAAGTGAAGATGAATTTTGGATATTAAAGATTTAACGCTTTGATTGTTCCTGTACATGTGTAATACATTTTTGTTGTAATTGAAGATGATTTTGGATGCTAAGTGGTTGATTGTTGTGTGTGACATAGTTAGCATTGTGTAGGGTAAAGTTACTCAGTTCCCACTTTGAGATAATAACTTTGGAGATTAGGAACAAGTTCACTAGTTTGCTTCATTAAAATAATTTTCTTAACTACACGTTACACTATACTAGTCTCAAGATATATACATATGTTTAGAATGATTTTACGATTAAATTAAGAGGTGTGATTGAACCATAATTTGTGTGTGTGTGTGTGTGTTCAATCTATTTTTATCTGTTCTTCGATCGATGGTATGAAGAAAAATATTTCAGAAAATTAACACAAAGCTAATTAGGCTCTCCTGCGTGCATGAAATTAGAAATATCCTTACCTGTAAATCATCTCAAATTTAAAATTTTTTATTATTATTCGTTATTTAGTGCTCGATTAAATCAATATTCTCGTATCACCATCTAGGGGATTACATCTCTATGTTAATATATTATTTTGGAAGGCTAAATTGCATCTATCTCCTCTTACATCTATTTCTTTATTTAGAAAATATTAATATTAACCTATTTTGATAAAATCAACTATTAAACTTAGTAGAAAATATTAAAACTAAAATTTTAGATATTTTTTTTTATTATTCTCTCATTTCTTACATTGTTGTCAATATCTTTTACAAAAATTCTCAAAAGTAAAAATACAAAATTTTGGGTAAAATAAGAAAAATATTTAAAATTTTGAGTAGTTTAACATTTTGTATTAAGTTTTAATGAATGATTTTATTGAAAGGGAGTTAATGTCAACAAAATTTTAAAATAAAGAAGGTAAGTTTAGGTTTTAAATGTTACAGGTGTTAAATATAATTATTCAAATAAAAAAAAATAAGTATAGTTTGCTTAATTTAGAAATAAAATACAAGGTGAAGGGAAAGAAATAACTTAGGTTTTTTCGTGTTCACACTTTTAGTGGAGGAGCATATTTCATGCGTTGTTTGCCAAACTACCAGGAAAAAAAAAAAAAAAAGGACGGCTTCTTCATGGTTTCAAGCCTTTTATACAATATCTGTATCTCTCAATCTCAAATTGCAATTCAAAAAAAAATTGGAATCCACTTTGTTAGAGTTGGTTATTGGTTCATATTGTGATTTGAAGCGATAAAAATAAATATTTTCTTATTTACTTCACAATTTTTTCCAAGAAACTTTTTTTGATATAATTTTGAAAACAAAATACTATTGAGATATTGGAGTAGATTAAAATATCGTCAAATATTTATTTTAAAATTAAATTATGATTTTAAAATTTCTGAAGATGTCCTATTGATAAAAAGCATATCATTTTATAATGTGATGTCTTTTGACGAAAAATCCCTCCTTTACTTCTCTAGACAAAGGAAATGTTACAACTCATTGTTGTTCAGTTTTTTAGATTTAAAATTTCTTAGGATCCATACAATGAGTTTGAAATATTTGTTCTTAAGGATCGTGAAATCTAGACGAAATAGCACTTTATATACACAATTTTTAAAAACTAAACTTCCTACTAAAAAATCAAAAGATATTATATTTGCATTCTCTACCTCATGGCAGTATTGCTCCATGTTTTAGGAAACATTTTTGTAAAGGGGGAGAATGACTCTTTCATTGACTAGTTGTTTGATTATAAAATTGCAGTGAGCTGAGGATACATAAATGAAACAAAGCACCCAAGGAGTAAATATATATATTTTGAAAAAAAAAATTCATCAACATGTGGATGTGGAAATAAGTATTCGTAGAAAAAAAAGGGATTTGTGGAGAGTATTCAGAAGAGGGAATAGTGCATGTTGAGGTCATTTTAATGCATATTAGCAATAGAAACATCAAACTACAAGAGTTGATCTATATTACTTTGGTAAATATGTTGTGTTTGTTTGTATATGTTTACCTTAACCGTTAGTATTAAACAATGGTGGATTTACATTTTTACACAGACCATTTAGAAATTTTTTTTTTCATTCAATTTATGTATTTTTTTTATTTATATTCGGCAAAACATATTTGACTTTTTATTTCGTCAATGAATATATGCTATGTGGTTGATGATTGTAATCCCAAGTCACAAGGATTTGAAATAAAATTTGACATATATTTAAGACAACTGATCATTTGATTATATTATATATTTTGAAATAAACTTCGATACATCTATATAATTCACATTTTTACGATAATATTGTTTGTTTTTTAACTCAATTAAGTACAATGTGAGAATTTTTTAAAAGTCACACTTGTATTACTTTCGCCTTAACAGGTTATATTACAAATGTGTTAACTTAACTCTACCTAAACGGTGTGTGAGAAGAAAAGTTAGTTATTTTCATGCCTTATTGGACCCCTAACTTGACCCCACACTTTTAATTGGGTATTGGGGTTTAAAATAAATTTTTAACATATTTACAGTAATACATATATTCATGTAGTACAATATTATTTAGATTTAGTTAGGTGTAATGTGAGAATTATTCAAGAATTACATATCTTAGTACTGCATGTTGAGAACTTCACTTCAATGAGTTTTAGTGGGCACTCCATGTGACCTCACACTTTTAATTAGGCATAAAGTGTGGTTGGCGCTCTAAAATTTTTTGAAAATCTTTAAAAATTTTTAAAAATCTTTAAAAATTATTCATTTTTTATCTCACTGTACGAATTACGAATTTATAACTAATTTAAATTATCTCACTTTATTTGTTTTTTATCACTCCAAACACCATTTAAATTTTGAGTTAAGTGGATGAGTTTGAATGGACACTCCGTATAGCCCCATAGTTCCAAATTAGACATTAAGGTTTGAACTAATTTGATTACCCTCATGCTCTTTTGAGGATGCTCTAAATTCACCTATCTTTTTTTTTTGGCAACTTAGGATTCGCATCGATTTATTACAACTTTTAACGAACCGCGTAACTGAGGGGTAAACTGGGGGTGCTTAAACCCACCTGTAAGACTCAAGTACTGGGCAAGACAGGGTATAACTAGAAGAATTCGAACTCAAGATCTTCGGGTTTACGGTTGATCCCAAAGCCGCTGAGCTATCTTGACGAGTTAAATTCAGCCCTTTTTTTTTTTTTAATCTAAATTCACCCGTCTTGATACTACTATCTTGGTAATACTATGGTTTAAATATAGAATTTTAATAAATTTTGATATTTACGTGAATTTAAAAATATTATATTGAAAAACTATTGAATACTAATAATACAACACCCAGACAGAATTCAACTAAAGTCACATGGATGTGCTTGCCACGCTGTCTGATTTCACTAGAAACATAAAAAACAATGTGAATTTCTTTGTTTCTATACTGGTTTGGGATCACATCAAGCTTGAAAGCAAGTCTGCAACTCAGCCACGAATCCAGAGCTTCTACTACAAATGGCAACTACTCTCTAGATTCTCGCTTTTCGTCTATGTAATTCTGATTCTTCTGTCGACTCTCTGCGAATCATCGCACGGAATCATCGGTCACCACAGCAATCGCCAAACGATCTCTACCGGCGGTGGTTCGATTCGAAGCTTGCTGGGCGCTCAGAGGAACAGTCAGATGGTGGACTGCAGCGAGATGGCGTCGAACTCCCAGTGCTTGCAGAAATCCAACAAGTGCCTATGGTGCCGCAGCGAGGCTCTTGATGACATGTGCTTCTCCAAGTCCGAGGCCTGGCGGTTGCCGCCTCAGGTCTTCTCTTGCGACTAATCGATCTCTCTCCCTCTCTCACTCTTGATTGATTTCATTTTTTCTATTAGATTGAATGACCTCAGTGTCTGTTTGCTAGATTAGTTTGATTGTGTGTGATGCGGATTTGATGGGTTGGACATGAATATGATGAATTTTGAAATGAGAAAAAACACATTTTTTTATTTTTGTTTTTTTTTTGGGTTGTTTGAACGAGCAATGTTTAGCGATCTCAATGCTCAATTGATTATGTGATGAGGATTAGATAGAGAGGGGATCTGATTGTGATGAATTTAAGTGGAAACTACAATATATATATATATATACATATATATTTCAAATTCCTATTTCTGGAATTTAAGTTTTTTTTCGTTATTATCGTTGATTAATGTTAATGGCATAAAAATCATTATTCTTGTGTGGAGAATATGAGTTAACTCGATTTGCTGGATGAAACTTTTGCTTCTTGTACCATGAAATTTAGGAATTTCATACTCTCTGTTGTTCTGTTAGAATTGAAGGTTAAGGATTCTTTCTGGTTATGTTTTTTGAACTGAGAAAGTCTTGCATATTGTCTATCTCTTAGGCCTAGTTTGGTATAACAGAATGGAGTGAAATGGTCTTTCTCATACTATCACTTCATTCCATTTCCTCAAATAAAGTGGCATTTCAAATGAGCATTAAGTAGCATTTTAATATATATACCAAACAAAGTAATGGAATAAAAGCGTGGAAATAGTGATTCCATTCATTCCCTTATACCAAATGGAGCTTTAGTGATTTAGAGAAATGGAAAGACTCTAATTAGAACTGTTAGGAGTTACTTGTTAGCACAGGTGAATTTGGTGCTTCTCAACTAGATGTAAATAAAGCTTGCTGAGTATAATTTTTTTGTGAATTTCAGATGATTGGTGTAAACTTTAAAGTGGCACACCATAAATAGAAACAAGTTTAATCTTGTGGTAGGCTTATGGGAATGTGAGATTGAAACGAAAAACAAGTGGGAGTTTTTCAGGAGACCTTTGGAGACCTGTTTTCCATTCTTGAAGTAGTTTCCAATCACATGAATAATTTTTGGTTGGCAAAAGAGAAAGGAAGGTAGCAGTTTAGCTGAATACAAAATGGAGAAGGAGAAGCCTAACAATTATCCCCAAAGGGGAAATCGTTTGTCAAAAGGCTTCAAATCATTTTTATGAACTTAAACAAATATAAAGAAGAAGTTCATCTTTGCATGGCTTAGTTCATGGGCACATGCTATTTGTCTTGGTTTGTGCGCTTGGAAAAGCTCAACCTATGGAAAAAGTTTTTTGGATAAGAACGAGGGTAAAAGATCCTTGATTTTGAGCAGAAGTTACAATATTCTTTTTTGAAACAAAATAAGCTCAAGGAGAAATACAGGGGTACTTCATAACTGCCTCATATATTTAGGCATTTGAAAAAATTGAAGATATATCACCATTCTGTTTTAGATTTGGATGTGGTTTTGTACATTGAATCTTCGGTTTTCCCTTTTAATATTGATAAAGTGGTCTGTGCGGTCCTGCTTTCATCTAAACCTCTATACATAATTCTTCGGGGAGAAACAGTACCTTTGCATTTGTTCCGCAACCTGTAACATTTGGAAACTGGTATGTTGATTTCATAAAATTTAAACAATTAGTAGATTTAAAAGAGAGAGCATTGCAGTTTGTCTTTACTCTGCGTGAGATAATTTATAGTTAAATGGAGCTTAAAAAGAGCTTGGAAAATAAGAAACAAAATAGAATAGAATGACAAAGACTAGCCTTCAATAAGTCTTTCACAATATTGTTACAACACAATAGTTTTGCCTTTAGAGTCATCTCTTATTGAGGCGGAGGCAGGGGGCCAGCGAATTTTTGAGCTGTGGTTTTTAGACATTATAGAACTGTAGGGTTGATGGAATTGTTTGTAATTTACCCTATTATATCCATATTATTCTTGGGGTTTCTGGATAGAACTTTTCTGTTAAGAGTCTGAAGGATTTGGTATGGGAACATGTTTTGAAGGGTTATTTAGTGTGATGAAGTTTTCTGTTGTTCGTCAGGGGATATGAAGCACGGATACGGATACGGATACGGATACGGGTACGGGTACGGGTACAGATACGGGATACGGCAATTTTCAAAAAATGAGGATACGAATACGGCAAAAAAATAAAATAAAATAAAATATATTTTTTATTTAAAATAATTTTGAAGATAGTATGTATATACTACTAAACATTTTATAAATAACAATTATATAGTTTGAAAAATACTATTCAATCCATAAATTAACATCATTCATACTCAAAACTACCAACATCATTCATACACAAAACACAAATATAACAAAAAGTATCAAATACAATTTCATACATCCCAAAATAAAAATAGTTTTTTCATTTCTTAAATTTTAGTTAGATCAAACTTTAATCATATCCATCTATTTTAGTTAATTATAGTTTGGCCCCTACTAAAATTTTATCATATCAATTGTATCCCCAAAAAAGTTTAAATATTATATTTTGGACTCTCGCCGTATCCTGGCCGTATCCTTCCCATATCCCAGTCGTATCCTATGTAAAATTTAAAATAAAAAATTAAGATACGCCATGTGGTGTATCTGATACGTATCCGGCCGTATCCGTATCTCTGAAGTATCCGATACGAGTGCGGCGCTTAATTTGAAGTGTCCGTGTTTCATAGATCAGGGAAATTGAATGCCAGAAAGAGGAATGTTGTTTAAGGAGCCCACAAACGGCAATGGGGCAGTTTAGTTAAACTTAAAAAAAAAAAAAAAAGGATTTAACCTCGAGAGATTCACTCCCTAGGCCAAACCCCTAGAGAGTGAATCTCTTTTGGTTTGTGCCACACATACCGGCCCCTCAACATGTATAGCGGTCAATCGCGAACTCGCGTAGCGGGGGAGTCGGACCCACACCCAAGAACTGGATACGGTTCGTCCAGCCAAGGAGGCCCGTCCTACCAACCTTTACTACGCTTTGCGCCCGGGAGGCTGGCCCCAAGTTTTGCTAGAGAGGAGACTTGAACTTGAGACCTTGGGGTGGTAAGCCCCTAAGTCCCAGTCCAAGACCATCCCATCTAACCCCTTGGGGTTAGTTTAGTTAAACTTTATACCAAACCTAATAGAAAAACCTTTCTCATTCCCATATTATTAAGATTGAATTCTCGAGTTAAATTGTAATCCCTTCATGAGCCTTTATCATCATAGTGTTTTCATTGACGTATGCCCTATGCAATAAGCTTAATACTAACGAAGATCCACTTAGGATTTTAATGATGAATGTTTGGTGCAAGGATTCATGTTCAACTGTGATGCGCATAGGAGCTACACAATTGGACAGTTAGATTGCACAATCGTGTCAATTGCTAGGCTGCTATACTATTGCGCCTAGCGTTTTCCCATCCTATAATGACCAGATGACTTTCTTCTTGTGCTTGTTCTTGAAAAAGTTGATTAAGTAATTTTTTTTTTTTTAAATTTGGGGGGAGCGGCCATTGTGTGTATCATGTCCAACTCCCATCTGTTCCTTTCAGATAGGAATAGCAATCATTTAGTGTTTAGATTTATAATCATGTCTATTTGTCATTATATTCAAATTTTAAAATTTAATGAATATATAGATAATTAACTTATTTCAAAATTGAACAAATCTTGTCAATTTTGTGCTAATCTTTGGCCGAGAAATTCAAGAAATTCGTCGACGAATGGGCGTTTCAATACATATAAATTGACATTCCAGCCGTTGATCGCCGGCCAAACGACAAAGTCGTTCCTCATTGGCAGCGGGTAGGGCCTCGAGTGAACCAGAGTCTCGTTGAGGTCGAGGATGATCGTCATTTTCTCCGGCGACATTGACGGGGAAATAAACCTGTTGCCGCCAGTGGATAACATCAAGCGCCAAGGCCTCCTTGCAAGGCGGTCCTTGGCGGGAATTTTTCTATATCCCCGCTTGCTCCTCCTCTTCTTCTTCTTCATCAGAATGCCTAAGTGGGCGAATTTGGAGAAAATCTTGATGAGTCGACAGTGGCAACTATGAATCGACCTGTTGATGGAAGCGACGAAGACGGAGGAGACGGCGGCAATGCACTCGATCAGAGACTTCATCCGGAGGACGGAGGAGACGGCGGCAATGCACTCGATCAGAGACTTCATCCGGAGGCTACTCCAGCAGCCTGTGGTGGTTTCGGTAGGTACTTTTCTGGTTAATTTTGAAACCTGTGCGGGAGTTTTTGTAACGCTGGGAGCGATCGTCCGATTGGCAGACCGAGCTTTCTACTCAGCACAGTTGAAGCTCTTGTGTATTTGTCACTCTCAGGGAGCCTCCGAGAATGCACTTCCCCCATCTCAAACCCTTGTCCTTTAAGAGTAAAGTAGAAGCTTGAGTGGGTACCCAAGACCCCTTTTATGGTCGGGAGTTTTTGCGATCTTGGGGAGTGATCGTTCGATTGGCGACTCGAAATTTTTACCCGACACATTTAAAGGTATTGTGTATTTGTCACCTCTTAGGATGCTCTGGGGGTGTGTCTCCCCCGACTCAAACCCCTATCCTTTAAGAGCAACTTAGAAGTTCGAGTGAGTACTCAAGACCGCTCGAGCTCCTACTTTACTCTTAAAGTACAGGGGTTTGAATCGGGGAAGTGCATCCCCAGGAGTTACCTGAGGGGTAATAAATACACAATACTTTCGACTGTGTGGAGTAGAAAGTTCGGGCCGCCGGTCAGATGATTGTTTTTGGGGTCGCAAAAACTCTTGCACAAAACCAGTTATCGTATGCACATATGTATGTAGAAAGAAATCTAGAGTGAGAGAGACGGGAGAGATCAGAGGTTTTGGGAAACGATTTTAAAGGGTTGTGATGGTGAATAGGTTGGAAGTTTTTGAAAGAGCTGAGGCAGAAAATTATTTATCTCGGTGACTATAAGCATTATTTTATACCGATAGACTGACTCACAATGGATTCAAAAAGTCTGCTGACTCACTGGAACCTTGTCCATTTACGAGGTTAGGAATGATAAATTGGAGGAATGTTACATGGGAACTGCTAACGCTATCGGCTGGGAAAGGGCCCGTTGGCTGAGATTCGGATGGAGTCTCGTTTAGTCACTCGCTTGGGTGTATACCCGAAAGTCTAAGCCCGACGGATCCCTTGAGAGACACAAGGCTCATCTTGTAGCGAAGGGATAGACTCAGATGGGGGCGGACCAATGCTACGAGCTTTCGGAATCCAATAGAATCTTCGTAAAGTCGATCATTATGAGAGTTACGATTCATTCAATTGGCAGGTCTAATCGATTCATAGCCTCCCGAGCACAACCCATAACGGTCGACGGACCATTTTCGGATTAAATCTACGGAAAATTGTATCCAAGTCATACTTTGTAATCTTTTAAAACTATTAGTCACACCCAAAAAAATATTGCTTTTAAGTCACATTACTGTGGAAAGTTTTGTATTTAAGTCACACTTTTGAGTGGGTCCCACGAGTTTGTTTTAAATATAGTTTCTAATATACCGATAATATCCTTATTTCTATAACAAAGTTACACAAGTTATTTCCAGGAATTCCGGGAATCACGTGAAGATATGTTTACCAAGAATCACGCTTCTTCCATTTTTTTTCTTTCCTTATTTTCAGTTTCATTATTTACAGTTTTAGTCGTGAAGATATTAAGAAGATAGAACTTATTTGGCCTATCTTCTTCATGGATTGATTTTACTGATTGGCGTTTTGAGCTATTTTCAAAACAGTACCGGTACTGTTTCAAAAAATATGATGATGTTGGCTCGTATGGTTGGTTTATGTTATGTATCGATTGATGTTTTTTAGGCAGTATGAAAACAGTACCGGTCCAAAACAGTACCGGTACTGTTTTATCGGTACTGTTTTCAACACAGTACCGGTATTGTTTTATCGGTACTGTTTTCAAAACAGCACCATGAATTATAAGCGGATGACAAGTTTTAAGGGCAAGAGAAATCTATTGGGCCGATTAACGTTTTGAGCTATCTTCAAACAGTACCGGTACTGTTTCAAAAAACATGATGATGTTGGCTCGTATGGTTGGTTTGTGTTATCTATCGATTGATGTTTTTACGTAATATGAAACAGTACCGGTCCAAAACAGTACCGGTACTGTTTTATCGGTACTGTTTTCAACACAGTACCGGTACTGTTTTATCGGTACTGTTTTCAAAACAGTACCATGAATTATAAGCGGATGACGAGTTTTAAGGGCAAGAGAAATCCATGAGGCCGATTGACTTTTTGAGCTATCTTCAAAACAGTACCGGTACTGTTTCAAAAATATGATGATGTTGGCTCGCATCGTTGGTTTTTGTTATGTATCGATTGATGTTTTTTAGGCAATATGAAAACAGTACCGGTCCAAAACAGTACCGGTACTGTTTTATCGGTACTGTTTTATCGGTACTGTTTTCAAAACAGTACCGGTATTGTTTTCAAAATAGCACCATGAATTATAAGCAGATGACGAGTTTTAAGGGCAAGAGAAATCCATGGAGTCGATTGGGTTTTGAGCTATCTTCAAAACAGTACCGGTACTGTTTCAAAAAATATGATGATGTTGGCTCGTATCGTTGGTTTGTATTATGTATCGATTGATGTTTTTTAGGCAGTATGAAAACAGTACCGATTCAAAAGAGTACCGGTACTGTTTTATCGGTACTGTCTTCAAAACAGTACCGGTACTGTTTTTAAAATAGCACCATGAATTATAAGCAGATGATAAGTTTTGGGCAAGAGAAATCCATGGAGTTGATTAGTATTTTGAGATATCTTCAAAACAGTACCGATACTGTTTCAAAATAAAAAAAAAAATAAATATACTTAGGAATGATGATCGATTTAGGTTTTTCCCAAATAGTTTTGATTTTGTTTCCAAAAATCGATTTTGCTTGCTTTGTAAAGAAGATGGAAAGTCGCGGAATTAAGTTTTTCCAAACAGTTTTGATTTTATTTTCAAAAATCAATTTTGCTTACTTTATAAAGAAGATGGAAAGTCACGAAATTAAGTTTTTCCCAAACAGTTTTGATTTTGTTTCCAAAAATCGATTTTTCTTGCTTTGTAAAGAAGATGGAAAATCACGGAAGTTATGAGTGAAGTGTACACTATTTTCGAATAAAACTGGCAGTTTTAAAATGTAGTGAAAAACGCGTGATGTCCTTTTTTGTCTTTTTGTTGCAAGTGTGACTTATTTACAAATAAGTTTTTTGGGTATGACTTAAATCCTTATAAGTGCATAACGACCGGCCTCCAAAAACCCCTTAAATCTAAGCTAAATTTGGTGTTGGGAACTGTTATGCTACTAGCCTACTTTGAGTCTTGTTGTATTTGAAATGATTTTCATAAAAATAGGAAGAAGTAATAATAATTTAACACCATAATGGTAACCGAATTTTTGGATACCATATATATTTTTGGGGGGTGGCTTCAATAGATGCTAGGATAATAAATTAGGAAAATACTGTACATTGCAATTTATTTGAAAAAATATTATTATATATATATATATATTTTTTTTTTTTGGGGCCAAAACCAAATCTCAAAATTTACTTTTCAAAGCCATAATCCGAGAGTAACTGGAATCCGTTTTCTAATAAACGTACAACCCATTCCTTGTTTGTGACGATCAGAGAGTTCCGTACATTCAAGAAAATCTCACCTGAAGATTTAAAACCCAAATCAAAATTCTTCAACGTCTTTGATATTGATCCTCCATAAAGCGCTGCTTGCACGCACCTTCTCTTTAAACCCACTTGTGCTAAATTTGGGACACACCAATGTGGAACTTAAAGTTTGAGGCCGACTTGTACCGATTTTAGGCTTCTTTCACTTTCAATTGGTCGATCTTCATGGGCTGAACTATCTAAGCATGAGGTCCAGGCCCAATCTCAGTCTGATCTACGAGCACAAGTTCACATGCATGGTTTGCTAAATTAGGGGTGAAAGTTGGGTGTACTCTATAGGTAACATGCAGCTACTATGGTAAATAACTGCGTTGAGTTTAATTAAATGTAGCAGTGCTAAAATTGTTTGCTTTATATATTAGTGTAGCAAAAACGAGCGAGGAGTGCCAAGTCCTGAGACGAATGGTTAAGAGGGCTCAAACTCAAGTAGGGGATTATACCTCTACTACTCGATCTTTCCGATCACGAGAAATTTATTCTGTCACAAATTTGCATGACATTGGCGATTCAGATTTAATATTACAAATATGTTTTTATTATTTAAATATATATATTAATTTACTGAATCATATAGTTACAATCGTGACATTTGGTTTGTTTTCTTGCATTCTGCCTATTTTTTATTTTATTTGTTTTATGTTTTAAAAATATTAAAATAAAAAAATAAAAAATATTCTATTTTTCTTATTTTGAGATTTTCGTTGTTTTAGATTGAAAATACTCAAAATGACTTTTTGTCATTTTTCATTTCATGTATAAATTCATTTTTTATTTTCTAAAACAAATTTTAAAAACACAAATGAACAAATGCATTTGAACTGTTTTTTTATTTTTAAAAGCAAAAAATGAAAAATGAACTTAAAATAGAAAATAAAAAATAGAAAAACAAGCCAAATCATGCCTAATATTATCTCCTTCCTCACCCATTTCCTGTATACGTAATAATATGACAAATTAGGGAAAAAAATAAATGATGGAGAGAGTCTTTGCCATCCACTTGAAAAGTAAAAAGCACATTAAAAATTGGATAATGGGAGACCTTGTTAAGTCTTTCTTCAACGATATATGTATATATATATATATATATTTACATGTGCATGAAATCTCAAAAAAAAAAAAAAAAAAAGAAAGAAAAAGAAAAAGAAAAAGACGAGTAAAGAGAGAGAGATCCACGAACAACAATAGAATCCAAGCAATTCATATTGCAAGGTAACCAGCGCTATAGTAACATAAAAGGTCAACATAACATGCAAAGTATATTTGCTTGTGTGTTGATTGGAAAATAAGAAATATATTTATGACACAACGCTTATATATATCACCATAAGATTTAGGAAAACTAAATGATAAAAGTAGATTTACCCTATATTTGAAGAGGTCATTTCGATATTTTAAACTGCTGATGTATATAATATTGTGTCACACCTAAGCTCATCCTTTAATTCAATTTTAAATAAATATTGCTTTGGATAACCATTATATAATATGCATGATTGTATATATAATTTAATAAATATACATGATATTAATTACAGTGCATAGCATATTTTATATCACCTTTATATAAAATAATTTCTTTATTATTATTATTTTTTTTAGAATGAGGCATGAGATTGAAAAAGGTGACGTAAAGGTTTTTATCAAGTAGTTGTAATCAACTTTGGAAACGCATATTAATTACTTTATCATATAAGCTTGAGGTTTAGTCTTTTGCTTCCCACTTCAAAAAAAAAAGTGGAACCACCATCGAAACTCACAAAGCATGGATGGGAGACTTTTGTGGACTCTTCATCTTGCCACATTACTCCACATCAAGATAAATAATATTATTATTTTATTTATAAAAATAGACAACAAAACAAATATATATATATATATATTTCTATTAGTTTACTAAACAATAAAGAAATAAAAATAACAATTACATAAAAAAAAGTAAAAAAAAATATATTTATACGCTAATATTTTATTTCTCAACATATAAAACGAAAATAATTAATATATTTTTCTTTTAATTCTAAAGCTAAGTGGGATAAGAGAAAAAAAAAATAAAATACAGTAGGGTTTGGACAAATTAGGGTAGAATATCATTCTACTTAGCCCTAGAATTAAAAGAAAAATACATTTATTATTTTCACTTTATATGTCGAGAAATAGAAATATCAGTGTATAAACATTTGTTTACTTTCTATTTTATGTAATTGTTATTTTTATTTCTTTATTATTTAGTTAACTAATAGAAAAAATATATATCTTTTTGTTTATTGTCTATTTTTATAAATAAAATAATAATATTTTTATCTTAAGGTGGAGTGATGTGGCAAGGTGAAGAGTCCACAAAAGTCCATCCTAATATTACTACTCCTAATCATTCTCCAATATGTATGTGTGTAAATATATATACACACACAACACACACACATATATATATATATATATATATTATATACAAGAGATTTACCCCAAAAAAAACCTGTGGAAAATTAAGTAAGATCCATGATGAATAACAGTAGAATAATCAACTCCAACGAAACGACAGGGTACAGAGACAAGAGATGAAGTTAAAGTTATTGGAAAATATGAAATTGCAACAAACATTTGACTTGAAAAATTAAAGCAATGCTCAATTGTTAAGTTAATTTGAATAGTAGTGGGAGGTTAGATCGCATGCGCATTGAAAAACTAGCACTCTTTCTCGTTCTTAATTGGGTTGATTTCGTGTTTTTCTCCATCCTTATTACTTGGTGCTTTGGTAATCCTTTCTTCTTTTGGTGGAGAGCTTTGAAAATTTGTTCTGTGCTTGTCCGCGCGCGCACACAGAAATATTAATAGAGTTCTTTATATGTATTATGATATATATTTGTATTATTATTAACTTTTTTTTGACAAATTTTTATTCATTTTCTTTTATTTTTAATAAAATAAAAATTAAAATAAATTTAAAATCATTCACTTTATTTTTTTATTTTTATTTCTTAATTTTTCTTTTCGCTTCATAAATCCTTATTCCAATGCAGAGTTAAAAGTGTTTTATTTCTTTCATCAAGGTTTGCTTTGAATTAATAAATTCTAAGAAAAAGAAAAAGAAAAAAAAAAAGTGCCATGCACTAACAATAAAAGCAATATATAATAAAATCTCACCAATAATAACAAAAAAAAAAATAAAATCTGTTATAATTAAAACAACTCTAATAAGAGGTTTAATTAGTACTTACATATTTCAAATCTCAGCAATTAATTTAAAAAATTCAAATAAAAAAAAAACTCCTAATAATAACTCCAAGAAGAGGCCTACTTAAGTCAGATATTTTTTGTGAAATATTTTACAACTAACTCTCTAATGAGGCCTCGTATTTAAGTTTGAAATCTCACAAAATCTTCAAAAAATAATTATATCTCTAAGTCTAAGAAGCTTAATTATTTAAATGGGAGATCTCTTAATTAATTCTTTATTTGGTTGGTTTAGTTTGTACCTATTGTGTTGTTATTTGTTTAATTTTATCTTTTAATTTAAAATATCCAAATATGAATATGGGTACAGAAGATGAAAATTAAAAAAAAAATAAAAAAAGTAAGGGTTCATTTAGTTAGTTTTTTTTTTTTTCATTTTCATTTTTTATTTTTTGTTTTGAATTCATTTTTTATTTTACGTTTTTGAAAATAAGAAAAAAGCTCAAAACGTATTTGGTCACCTATGTTTTCAAAATTATTTTAGAAAACAGAAAATAGACTTGCACATAAAATATCTAAGTATGAATATGGGTACCAAAGATGAAAATAAAAAAAATTAAAAAAAGTAGTATTTTAATGAATTTTTATTACAAAAACGTCATAAATAATTGCGGATCAAATTATAGAAGAATTTTTTTAAATGATTTTTTTATTTAGTAAAAAATTCTACCAAGTATAAAATATTAAAAAAATTACATTAAAAAAACAAAAAAAAAAAAAACTCAATATTAACGTTGCCTTGGGATTAAGCCGGCCATTGTCAACGTACATCTGAATATCCGGCAAAATGTGGGAGTTTGGGTGGGAATTAATGGCTGGAGTTTGGATTTTGTTCACCTACCTATAACACCATGGCCTGGTTTGGCTTCACTACAAACCTCTAAAAATTATTATAAATTTCTAACAACTCATCTACTTTTAATTTTTTATCATTACTAATTACAAAAAATTTTAATATTTTACTAAAAAAACAAAAAATCTGAAAGTAAGTTAACCAAATATATAAATTTTTATACAATCATATTCTTCGTATCAAAAATTTTCAAATGAGTACCATTGTTGCTATTTTTTTGAATCCGTAGGAACGGATTTGGAAAATCATTTCCACGGTTTGCTATTTTTTAGAAAAAAAAAAGGGCGCCAAAATTCACCCAAAACCATATTTTATCTTAATTTATCTTGTTTTTTCTTACCCACCCATGTATTTAATTTGGTATAAATATATATATTTATGTTGGTATATATATAATTTATGACTAATTAATGACTTTACCGAGTCCGTTAGAACATTGTTCAAACTAATTGAGAAGCAGCTTAATTAGTTGAGAAATTTTACCTGTACAATTTATTAAACCATAAACAGTTGAATTATAAGTTAGATTGAAGAAAGACATCTTCATATTAACTCCACTAATAAATAAATAAATGAAAATGAAGAAATTGGGTTCTTATCTTAAATGAGAGAAGAGAGAGAGAGAGATGGCTAGGAGAGTGGGCTGGGAGTCTTCTAAATCAAATTATGGGCTGGGAATCTTATATGCTTCTGTCTCTACATCATTATTTCTTTTTTTTATTTCACTCACATATAAATAATTATAAAACACACAAAAAAAAGAAAATTAATTTTGTGTGTATATATATATAATAGAATTACGTTGAGAACCCAGTTCATTCGTGTGTGTGCATACGGACATATGCAATTCAGTTTTGTGCGGCCAAACGTTGATAGAAGAAAAAGGTTTAAAAATTAAAACTAAAGACAATTTTGTGAAGCTAAAGCTTTATTTGATATACTTGTTTTGGGTTGGTTTTTTATTTTGTATTTTTAAAAATAATAAAAACAGTCTCAAAACATATTCAGCCGAGTTTTAAAATTTATTTTAAGAAATAAAAAATAAATTTATACAAATTACAAAATGACTAAAACCGTTTTAGGCCTTGTTAACATCAAAACATGGAGAATTTTAAAATACAAGAAACAAAAAATATCAAATTATATACGTTTTCAATATTCTTAAAGCATAAATTTAAAACAATAAATAAAATAAAAATAAACAAATAAAAATACAAATTAAATGTCATCTAAATTTTTAAATTTTTAATATTTTACCAAAAAAAAGTTAGGGGCAAGTGACCACCATCATACGCCATTGATAATTATGTACATTTTTTTTTTAAAAGGACGGTGGTTTCAAGAATTACATAAGATGTAGGGAAAGCTGCATCATACATTAGGATTAATTAAAACTAATTAAATTGCTTAAAATTAAACCATTTGAAAAAAAAATAAATTACCTTTACTACTGTTAAAATTGAAGCATTGATATTCTCGATCATGCTTACGTCAATTGACAGATTTCCTTGTGATCCGCTTTAGGAAAGCGACCCACAAAATGCTTTTGTAAGTTGACAACGGTACTTTCTATATTTGTGGACAATCGTTGATATATCCTTGGGGTGTAAAAAATATATAATATATATATATACATAAATATCTCTTTGTATTTTCTATTTATGTTTTCCTCGAAAATCAAACTGATTGCATAGGAAGGAGTGATACGCTAGCTTTATTCACAGAATTGATTATCCAAATGTAAAATATTTTACGAAGTTAGCATAAAATTAAGTCTATGTTTGGTTTGTAAATAAATTTTAAAATTTTATAAATTTTTGTTAATTTTAAATCATATTAATTTTTTTCTTTCAACACATATTACGAACTCTTAATTTATCTCTTTATCTTACTCTAAACTTATCCTAAGTTACAATTTTGACGCTACAATAATCGCATATCATGTATATAATCGTGGAATCTTTCCTATGGCCGAACTGTTTAGGATCATTTAATAAATTTGTCAATTTTTAATTTTTGTATTCAGTTTTATATTTAGTTTTTAGTTTTTGTATTCAGTTTTAATTTTTTGTTTTCATTTACATAGCAAGAAAAAAAAAACTTAAAAACACGTTTGTCAACAATAATTGTTAGTTAGTAGTTACAGTTGTTAATTAATTAAATTTAATTATTTAATTATATTAATTATTAAAAATAATTAATTCTATAAAATAAAATATAATAAACATAATTTATTATAATTATTTTTAAAAACAATTTAATAGAATATATTTCCTGTTAATTAAAGTAATTAATTAATTTAATTAATTAAATTTAATTGATTTAATTAATTAATAATATTTAATTATATTATTTTTTCAAAAAATTTGATTCAATAAAATAAAATAAAATATATGCAATATAATTTAATTATATTATTAAAAACAATTTATATTAAATTATTTTTATATTAATTTAATTAATTAAATTTAAATTATTAAACGTATTTATTTTTTTTTTTATTAAAATAATTTAATCAATAAAAATAAAATAATAATATAATTATATTATTAATTAAATATAGTTTAATAAAATAATTTTCTATTAATTTAACAAATTAAATTCAGTTATAATTAATATAATTTGGTTAATTAATATATTTAATATAATTTACGTAATTAATATATTTAATATATAATTTAATATATTAAAATAATTATTGACAAAAGTAATTATTAATTAAATTATATTTAATATATTTTTACATAAATAAAAAAATATATTATTAATTTAATATAAATTTTATTTATATTATAATTAATATTAATTTGTATATTAATATATTAATTATATATATCATATAATTTAATATAAATATTTTATATTTTAATTTAATAATTTTATAAATAATAATATTTTCATGGTGACTGGAGATGAGTGGAAGGTAGTGGCGGCGGTGGCCGGATATTGGTAATAACTAGTGGATGATAGTAATTGATGGTTATAACTAGTAGTAGTTATAAGAAATTGAAAACTGAAAAATAATTTGAGAATACACATTTTCTATATTTCATAATTTTAAAAAATTTTGAAAATGATTTTATTTTTTTGAAAACTGAAAACTAAAAACAAATTTACCAAACGCGTTTTCATATTCAGTTTTAAAAAAAATGAAAACAAAAATTGAAAATGAAATAATTGCCAAACAGGACCTTAATGTTTTTTTTTCTTATATATTTTGGATAGAATGCGGGTTTGTCGATGATTAAAAAGGTAATTAGTTGATCAAATGTAACTAGAAGTAAGGGTTTTATAGAATCAACTAAATAACTTTGAGTTTGGTTTATGCTTATTTCTCTAAATATCATTCAATATTAGTTTGTTATGAAATTAAGTTAAATTTAAATATAATTATAATTTGTTCAGTTTGAATTCGATTAGTTAAATTTTAGTTTATAAAAAATAATCAAACTATTTGAATTACTATTAAAAAACTTAATTAACAAGTTTTACTTAAACATATTTTTAAATTAGAAAATGCTTTCCAACAAAATATTTTGATAAAAAAAATTTACTAGAATGGTGTGCTTAAGTTGTTATTTTTTTTTTTCATGAAGTAACAAATCTTTAAAATTATGGGATCATTTTGGTACTTTTTTGTAAAGTGTTTTTTTTTTGGGGGGGGGAGGGGGGGTTAGGTGTAAAGTTTTTAACGGCAATGCACTAGCTACTTTTAAATTTGATAAAATTTTAAAGCCAAAATTTACTGACTTTTTTAATATAAATTAAAATTTTATTAAAAATAAAAGACATGCATTAAGAAATTAAACAAGTTTTACGTTAAAAACTCATCCCAATTTATCATTATTAACTCAACCATACTCGTTAAAGAATTCATATCGAGATCTATACTCTCACCAACAAGCTATACAGTGTAATTAAGAAAAAAACTCATTAAAGAATGATTTTTTATTTATGCAAAAAATAAAAAGTATAATACATATTGTCACACCCTGAAATCTACGACTGGAGATGTGGGAACGAAATTCAAAAATAAATATTAAATCATGAAAAATGTACCATATCATAGCGGAAGATAATCAAAGTAAGTATTTATTCAATTTCTTAAATATACAAAATACCTTTAAAATGCCCTAAAAATGGGTTACAAAACCATGCCACAAATATGGGTCCAAATCAATACTCCATTACATTAAAATTTAACTATTGAAATGCAAAATAAACAAATCATCCAGTTATAACAACCCAAGACGACTAGTTAACCCATTGGTCCATCACGAGTATCAACCCCTGCATTACTAACTGTAGTAGGTGGTGAGTACTAAATTTCACGTGTGCTCAGAAAGTTTTATAAAATATAATTTCTTAATCATGCAAATCTATTAACACTAATCAATAAGAACAAAATTTAAAATCTTAAAATTTTCAAAATATCTATATTTAATCATTTCATTCAAATAATAAAGTTACTTAACCATGATCCTGCAGTCTCATGTTAAAAATAAATCATATCACATCTTTCACATCACCACACATCAATATTATACTATGGGTCAGGTATTTTACAAGTTTAGTCTGTGACCTCAGAACTAAATCTCAAAATAAATCCACAAGTCTAAGCCGTGGGGTACAACTAGTCCCGCAGTCTTAGATGTACTCATCATATCTCCAGATCTTAGTCATGGGTAATTGGTCCCGCAGTCTCAAATGTACTCATTATATTCCTAGACCTCAATCATGGGGTACAATTGGTTCCGTAGTCCCAAAATATATTTGCCTTAGTAGGCAAATCGGTCCTGCAGTCCCGATACTAAATATGCGCTAGAATAAGCCGTATATACTTTTATAGGTTTCTAGCCTATTGGTTATGCTAGCCATCTTGCGTAGGTTTTGGGACTTTCAACTCTTGGACTCTAGAACTCACTCTTTCTAGTACCCTTAATGACTCTAATAACCCAAAAAATAAATCTCAAGTAATTCCTTTAATTAACAGCACAACATACACAAAAGTTCTCCCTAATTTGCTTTTTGTATTCTTCTCTTTTACTTTATAAGTTTTATGAAATGTAAATGTGTTTGGGCTTAAGTTTCATGTTGCTCTTCCATAAAAATATTCTCATACAAGATTTATCAAATAAATATCATGCAACCATATTCAGGAATATATATGCTGCTAGCTTGGTAAATAAAATTTTATATCAAACATGTCATGACAATGAAGGATTCAAGACATAAATTTTGATAATTCATATAAAAATAGTAAATGAAATATTTTATACTAATTCAAAGCCTAAAATACTTATAATTAAGTCTAGTTTCATAAAAACAAGATTTAAAATTTATTCATAAAGCCATATAATACAGATTTTAAGAATACTAAATGGGTATTTCTGCTAGAACCATACAGAACAGCTTATTTTTAAAATTTTTATAAAATCCATTTTAAATCTAAAATTTTTGAAAATTTTACAGAAAGTTTATTCATATATCTATTTTAACAATAAAAATTTCAAAAATTATATCAACTTTTATTTATACCTTTATATCAAATATCTGACTACTGTCAGTACAGCAATATAAACCGAGCAGCCAAGTTTCAATATTTTTATAAAATAAATTAATAGTAAAAAAATTATAAAAATTTTACTATAGAATATCCAACATGTCTAGTTTCATATAAAATTCTTAGAAATAAATTTAATCTCCAGCTATCATTTTTATACCGAAAATCAAACTCCTATTAGCACAACAATTTAAAACAAATAGTCAAATTTCACGATTTTTATAAAATCCATTTTAACTCAAAAAAATGTGAAATTTTTACTGGATATTAGTTTGTATATGTACTCCCATATAAAAATATCAAAAATTAACTCGACCTCTAAGTATGAATTTCATATAAAAATAGTGTGCTGATCCTAGCATAGAAATCCCAACCAATCAGTCAAGTTTGACTTTTTTAATAAATTTATTTAAATTTCAAAAATTATGAAATTTTTACAGGAAACTCATTTACATGTTTAATTTAACATATAAAAGTTTCAATAATTAAATCAATATCTAAGTAAGATTTTTATGGGACAACAGTGTACCCGTTTCAATGTGAAAGTTAAAAATTTCACATAATCAAGAATCAATTCATAGAATAGATTTTTCATCTCTTGCAAACACAATCCCACCTAACTCACTACACACATAGACAATCGGTGTGTAAAGCAATCAACACCAACTCAAGTTGGCCTTAAACACAATCCGGTAATCCTCTTAGAAATGACAATTACGCGTTTTTCGAAAATCTCTCAACAATTTTTGCCAATGAACAACCAATAGCATGATCTCTCTCTCCCCCTCTCTCTTAAATTCGAAAGGCCAAAATAAAAAATACAGAATTTTCTTGGTAGAATATCATAGATGGTGAAAATTTTAAACAACCCAAGAGTCTCCCTTTTACCTACTCGTACAAGAACCAAGAATAAATCTCCCATTAATATCTTCAACACTCCAACACTAAATTCAATTTTAACCGTAACCCTTTGAGCTCCCTCATCATAATTACTTCTCAGCCACATGTTACATCAAATGGAAAAACATAGCACATAATATATATACATACATACCATTGCTAGCACACACACACAAATGCTAATAAATAAATAAAAAATTAATGTAAGTACACTTAATGCATGATATACGTAATTACTCTAAAATCTCATTTCTAAATAAAATTTTAAATGGCACAAAATAATTTTGAAATTAAATGTAAATAATTTTAAAATAAAAATTAAATTACAAAAATTTGAGTCTTTACACATATAACATTATACCTCTACAAATATAGCCAAATGAAAAAAATTGAAAATTGTACACTAATTTCGCTCAGGCTTTGGTTAATGAAATGTACGCTCCAAGTAGAATGGTAAAAAAAATTTTAAAAAATAATGAAAAATATTAAAAATTATTTAATTTTTTTTACTGTATGAATTACAAATTTATTACTTATTTTACTTTATTTTATTTTATCTCATTTTTTATCACTTATAGTGCATATCTTATAACCCTAGTTAGCTAGAAGAGTGCAAGTACAACGTGTCATTAATGGGATAATTAAAAGACTTCATTGAAGGCAACACCCACATCCCAAATTAAACAAATAAATGAAAAGTGGAAAACTGGAGGGATTGGTGAGCAACCGGGGGTTCTAGGGTTACAGTGGGAGAATTCATTGTAAGTGTTGTAATAGATTAATCAACAGTTAAGATATAATATATTTTAATATGATGTGTCTTTTATATTTTTATATTTTTATTAATAAATTTTTAATCAAATTTTATTTAATTTTATTTTTATTTTAAATTATTTTATACATGGAATTAAGAATATTAAATTGATAAATTATATCTTGACTGTTAATTCTCCCACTATCATTCATGCAGTGAATTGCAGCCCCCTGAAATCCGGCAACCGATGCACAACCGGTGCACTTGCGCACCGGCGTATAGTCCCCTGCGATTGTCTTGTCGCCACGTGGGTTAAAATACTGTCAAATGCACCTTTTGGATTTCTGGGCGTGTGTATAAATTGGAGGTGTTCGATGGTTGTTTGTTCACTCGGTGCTAAGAACCACTCTCTCTCTCTCTCCCCCCACTCTTTTTCTCTCTCTCTCGTCCTCGAATTGTGATTAAAAGGTTATAAGGTATGGGTGAGTATTCATCATCAGAAGCTAGTGCCAATCATGGAGTGGCTCTGCACATCAACGGTGACATGAACAACGACCCCAATCTCCCACCTCTTTGCCCAAAACAGATGAAGAAAACCGCAAGAAATTCATCACTGTACCTTTCGCCCAAAAGGTCATTAACCTTAATCTTTCTTGCAGAAAAATCACTCAAAATATTTTGGCTTCTAAGAAATTACCCAAAAAAAAAAAGAAAATAATTCCATGAAATTAAAACTAGCTAGAAAGTTTTTGTTTCTTCTTCTTTTTCCTTCATTTTCCTTGCAACCAAAACGAGTGTCCTACTTCAAAATTCTTTTTGTTGTTGTTGGGTTTTTTTTTTTTTTTTTTTTAATTGTATTGTTGAAATAACAATATTTCAGTTGCTGGCGGATGGTATTGGGGACCTACTTCTTGATATTTGCGGGGTGCGCGGCAGCGGTGGTGAATTTGGACAAGGAGAAGGTGATCACGTTCCCCGGAGGAGCGATAGTGTGGGGCTGGTGGTGATGGTCATGATATACTCGGTCGGTCACATCTCAGGTGCCCATTTCAACCCCGCTGTCACCCTGCTTTTGCCACCTGCAAGAGATTCCCTGGTCACAGGTTGCTCAACTATCATTACCCACTTATATCATATACACACATACATATAGCTATATAAGATTTAGTGTGGATAACCACCTCTCTCTCTCTCTCTCTCTCTCTCAATGCTGATAAGTCATTTTTTTCAAGTATATAAAGAATTACAGGATATATTATTGTCTGTTTGGTAACATCAAAATTCACCAATTTTAATTAATTTTTTATACTTTTTTCTAATTTAAATTTTTTTCATATATCAATTTTATGTCACATCTTTTTACTTTTATTATACTTTTTCACCAAATTTTTACTAACCAAACACTCCCTATACATTTTGGAAGCAATCAAATCACATGAGAAGCAAATAAGTTCGTTTACATTGAGTTGGTTTATTCTCTTTTTATATGATTTGTCATCAAAATTTAATTTTTTTTTTTGTTTGCTAGCTTTTAATTATGTTAATTCACATTCATAAAAAAACTATAAAAATAACGATTAAAAATAAAAAAAATTACATACATGCGGATTAAAATCTTATTTCGATAAGCAGGCTTATTTTGACCCGTACATGAATTTTTTTAATTTTTAATTACCTTTTATGAATATGAATAATTTGTCTAAAACTTATAAAATTAAAAAGAAAATCGTAAATTTTTTTATTGTTAAAAAAAAAAGTTATATAAGACAAAAATAAATCAAATCGAAATAATTAAATTTATTTTCCTCCCAAACCAAGCCTAATTGACCAACCCTGCAATGCTTCCAGTCATGGTTTTTAGGAGTGCCACTTAAAATTGTGCTATGATGCAGTAAATTATATTTTTCTTGCCAGAGTCAAATTTCATCAGACAGTTGTTTCATGCGGTTGTTTTACTGAAATTTTGTCCTGACTGAGTTTGTAATCAGAGAGTGTGCCTTTTAGTTAAATATTGTTTGGCTGAAATGATAATTGAGACGTGCTATGGCGACTGGATTTGTTAATTGTTCATGTGTGGATCAAACGTTCAGACCTGCGATTGTTCTTTTAACATTTTTAGAATTTTGATCCGAAATCACGTTTTAGTTTATACTATTTAGAATGTCAAACCTTTCATAAGAGTCTGCTCCCGCATTAATTTTTAGTGAAAAAATTACTAAAAGTTATTAAAATTACTTAAAATTATTTAAAAGTTTTTAAATTATTAAAAATTGTTTAAAATTCTAACATGCCATAACGACCTGCTCCTAAACATATTCCGAAAAAGAAAAGGTACATGAAAAAAATATATATATATATACATTTATTTGTGTATATAATCTCAAATACTTATTCTTATTAGATTGCATTTATAAAATACAAGAAAGTAAAAATACATTTTGTGTTTCTTAAATTTCATATATTTTTTTTCCTTCTATTTTCATTACAACCCAAGGAAAAGAAATAGTTTTTAAACTTATTTTCCATTTTCCCCTCACTCCGAATTTAATTTTGAAGTCAGGATATCTACAATCCAACCACACTTTAACTGACACTGACTTTGGATATGGCTATTTAGATGCAATTAAATCTATATATATATATATATATATTTGTGGCTAGGTACCAGCTTATATATTAGCGCAAGTCCTTGGATCGACTCTGGCAAGTGGAACTCTCCGATTGATGTTTAGTGGAAGCCAAGATCACTTTGCAGGAACACTTCCAGCAGGCAGCAACATTCAATCTTTCGTGTTAGAATTCATAATCACTTTCTACCTCATGTTCGTCATTTCCGGTGTCGCCACCGACAACCGAGCTGTAAGTTCTTACGTAAATAACATTAATCAATCCCGCTAATACGTTAAAATTAGGCATAAGATTATACAAATTAACAAGAATTTAATGATGTTTCCGAAGCCCTTTTGAGATTTTCTTTTCTATATTGATGCTCATTTGGACTCTTGTTAATTAGTTTCTTTGGTTTTTTTCGTCTATGGGATATTGCAGATTGGAGAACTAGCTGGACTTGCTGTTGGAGCCACCATCCTACTCAATGTCCTGTTTGCAGGGTACCTCAAATCTATATATGCTTTACAATTTTACTCTATATGCAATGTTTCACCATTGCCCTAATTTTGAACCATATCTTGGTAAATTGATCAATCTGCTACATCATTGTCCTTTAAAAAATGGTTCTAGTACTCACAGAGGTGACTTGTGTTGGCAGGCAAATATCCGGAGCATCAATGAATCCTGCAAGAAGTTTGGGGCCAGCATTGGTGTCAAACCAGTACAGAAGCATATGGGTATACATGGTGGCCCCAGTTCTTGGGGCCATAGCAGGTGCCTGGGTCTACAATCTCATCCGGTTCACAGACAAGCCCTTGCGCGAAATCACCAAGACTGGATCCTTCCTCAAGGGCTTCAGAACCAGCTCTAACTCCAACTGACAATTTTCCTCATATATACCCCCCCCCCAGACACACAGACAGTATTTTTACATATAAAATCAAGGAAACTTGTAATGGGTACTATATAAATGAATGCTGATGAAAAATGAGAGTTTCATATGAGATGTAATTTTGTTTCTACGCTTTCCAAGCCTATGTACCGAGTATAATGTTTTCCACTAATAATCAAGATGTACTAATAATTATTAAGGGTTGAAGAAGGACCTCAAATGTCCGGCAAGGAATAAGATTTTGTCGATGGAATTATTTAGAAAACCGCAAAATCTGCAGCCAATTGTGAGCCCTGCTGAAACAATCTTATTGTTGTCCTGTGCATCAAGAAGGGTATATAATAATCCACGTCCAGCAATGAGTTTTCAGTTGTTACCAAGAACGAAGATTCAAATTGAATTAAAATGAAGACACACTACTAATTAAAAGCCAACAACTAGTTGTCTAGCCTCTTAAACTTAGTAGTCCTGCGAAAAATAATAGACAAGGCAGAACCGTACTAAATACAAAGCGGTGTTCAAGAAAATGACAAATGTGCTTTGTGATCATGTTCTTCCAGACAAAACCCTTTCTCAATGTTAATTCTCTTTCTCTTCAATAATAGGTATGGTGAGTGAACAGGGGACTAAAACCATCCACTTCCTCCTTAGAGACAACCCCATTGGTGATTAAAGCCTATTTTTCTCTCATCTAAATGGCACGCCAGAAGGACGTTGCAGTGTTAGTACCAACAGTTTCTAAGTTTCCAATAAAAGCAGAGTCCCATCTCATTATTTGCATTATTAGGATATTACTTGCTAGTTGTTTAATCAACAACCCCCCCCCCCCCCCAAAAAAAAAAAAAAAAAAAACAAAAAGAAGAAGAAGAAGATATATGGCAAGGTTACACACAACTCCTAAAATTCATAATGCCAAAACATCTAGACATATCTTCCGTTTCATCACACTTTGATCCAAAAGAAAAAGGAAACAATTGTGAATCATCTTTAGGATTAGAATACTTAGTTGGCCGACCAGACATGGATCATATTAAGGAAGAGGAAGCCTGAAAAATACTAAGACAGGGTTTATGCAACAAATCTTGACCCCTGGAGAGACTTGAACCCTCTTGAGCGAACACAATGTGCCTATGATGTTTTATAGGAAAATAATTTCATAATAACAAAACATTATAAATAACAGCCATTGTGTCATTCTTATGTTTCTTTTCTTTCAGTATAAGCCAAGGGTACGTTTGCAAGCCAACTAGAACAACAGCTAATGAGCAGTATACATGATGGTTTTTGTTTCCAGCATTGGAGTACTCAATATTGTGATACTGATGATGTCTCCACATCGGTTTGAACAAGTCAAAGAAGTTGTGGAACATTAAAGTTTGGATGCACACAAACAAAATAAGGTATCAGAATCACCAAGCATAGCTATGCGGTTTCAAATCATTACTTCTATCATCATCACATCTTCAAAACCTATAATCTCAGCTACCTTTGAGCTGGCTGATTGTTCTGTGTAGTGCTATTGTTGGCAGCACGATCTCTCAACCTTCCTCTAGGCATAATAATAGATCTGCAGCAGAGTAGAATAAACAGCAACTCCATCGTGAACATTGTCATGCCAAACCATATAAATAATGTTTTCTTCCAGCGCCATATAATTCTTTTAGGAAGAGGTTGTTCTGACTCAAGGATTAGAGATGCATCATATATTTCAGGGATACCGCCTCCTGTCCGAAATTCTGCTCTTTGCTCAATCATTACCATTAAACAGGCAGTAGGGATATCTCCTTCAGTAAAACCTCTAAATCTTACCTTCAGATTCTGGGATTCTAGTGAATAGCCAGCAACAAGAGGAGCAACCTTAAGAAAAGTCATCAGAAGGCGGATAGGCTGGCTCTTAAAAAGCAACACAGATGGACGACTAGAGCTTGCAAGAGTTTTACTACTAGTGGACAGGAAGTCTAGCCTGACCTTTAGAGGGAAAATGAGTCAAAGTCAGAGAAGTATTCATCATATATTAACTACTCAAACTGTAACATTAAAAACTGTGGACAACTTATAAACCTTAAAAGCCAGTCTCGGACTTCAGAGATCACAGAAAACAAATCAATTTCAAAAGATTAAACACATTAAGCCATTAAGATCCTAAGGCACATTCTTAAATGTTCCTAGAAATGTTCTGTGCAATGGACACTAATTTGTTTATAAAGGAAGCATAGTTAGCATCACTCTAGCACAATCCATTCAACATTTCATTAGGAAAAAGTATTGTCAATGTATTATGGTTCATGAAAAGATACATACAATTTGATGCATTAAAAGGTAAATTCATACATATCACTAGTACATATGTTGGGTCAAATGTAACTTGCAATATAGAAGTGGTCCATCACAGATTATGATATACAATACTTGCATTGTTTTTTTTAAATTTTTATATATGTGAAAAACTATAGTGTTAACAAAAGTTAATGTGTGAATGGTTTACTAAAACAGAAAGCAAACTTTTACCTTATCCTACCTTCCCCAGATGATACAATGAATCTTAAATCAATTAACAATGCCCATTTATATCACATAAAGCCTACTCAAGTTTTACCCTAATAGGTGGCCTATTAAAGCTTTCCATCATAGAGAAGTTTTGAAGACATAAAATTGTTGAAATTAGAAATTGAAATTTGAAAGGCTAACACGTTAGAAATGCTCGATGACTACCCCACCCCTAATTGAAAAATGAGACATTGAATTTTATAAGTTTCTCAGTCATTGTTACTTCTGTTCTGCAGCAAGTGTAGAAAAATTACGAATTTTATTTTTCCTTGGGATAGAATAGTTGGATAAAATGTCTTATCTTTGTTTTACCTATCTATTTATCTTCAATCTTCACATTATGTGTATTGAGCACCGATGTGTGAATGTCTTTGCCAAGGATCTAAATATCATGCTTTTGCAATATTGATGTTTATGTTTTCTATGGATAAGGTTATTTTTTCAACCTATTTCCAAAGAAGTTAGAAAATCCTTATGATACATCATATGATATAAACCCAATTCAAAAAAATGTAGAAAAAATTACATATGGTACACACGACAACTGGATAACTGTGTCAAACAAAATTTACCCTAGTCAATCCAAAGACATACCTGAAACATTCCAAGTTTTCTGTTGTAATCAGACTCCGGCAATGTCAATAAAACAGTGACTTGCAATTTGTGTTTTGGGGGTATGACCCTTGGACCCCCAAGGTCCTGTAATTCATTCTTTTCTCTAGAAATAACACCATGAGGCTGACAAGGACATGATATGATCGGCACATATGCAATCGGACTATCCTTCGTGTAATCAAAAATCAGTGTCTCCTTCATCTGAATAGGCTCCTCCACCAAATGGCTAATAATATAGCCACTAACTACAAATGCTGACACCAATAGACTAACCAGAGCAAAACATACATAACTAGCCCACAGAAATCCCCAACCAAACCGCAAAGCCAAGTACCAAATAGATTTGTGTTCCTTCAACCATTCATACACAAATCCTGTACAATTATCCCATAGCATACTCCATATTCTCCACAATCTACCAAACAAATACTCTCTACCATGCCTTATAGCTTGAAACGGATTCATCACAAACATGAACCAACAGTATAGCAACCATATTGGAAATGTGAAAAAACTAACCAGCAAACTCATTTGAAACTCCATGGCTTTGATTACCAATCCAGCCAAGACAAAAAGAAAATTTGATGAAGACTCAGCAACTCTGCCAGAATCCGAATCACCTGTTATTAGCTCATCGAATCTATCGTCATTTGCAGTAGTAACGGTAGAATTCTCTTTACTCTCTCCGTTCGTGCCATGGCTAGCTCTTTTCGAGCTGATTCCAACCCAAGACGAATCAGATTTTTCACTTCCCCCTTCATGTTCCTCCAAATTCCGCAAAATTCCTAGCTTCCCCTCTGCAGGAGCTCTAGCATCGAAACTCACGGAAAACTTGGGGTTTGAATCTTTCGAATCGTAGGTGTGCTTGCGAATGTGCTGAGACCAAGGCCGCCGGCGATGGAGGCCCGACAGAGAGATGATTTCCGGCGAGGGTTTGGGTTCGAATGACACCTCAACATTGGCTTCCTTCTGAGAAATTGACGATGAGTTGGAAAAGGATTGTTCTGGTTCGTTCGCGTCAAAGCAATCGGCGAAGGGCAACTCAATTAAAGCGTCGAAGAAATGCTGGTCAACATCATTTATTGGGCTTGATTTGGACTCCTCCATTGATGTGTATATATATATATATATATTTATATATCGTATGTATTGAAATATGTATTTGTGTACTTATCTGTGAGGGAGAGTTTGGAGGTAAGGTTAGGGTTTCATTACCAGTGCCAGTGCCAGATGGAGGATTGAAATTGAGGAAGCAATTGAAGTTGGACGTTAATATTTTTCTTCAACAATTTGGTTGCCGCAACACATAAACTTTGTGGTCGAAGAAATGCAAAAGTCCCCCATCAATTATTGGGCCAACGTCTCGCTTGCGCCTCATGAGCATACTTGCCCCATGTTTGCCCCGGGTGGTGTCGCTGTTGTAATTATTCGAAGGGTACCGGAGAATCTAAGGGTGCGTCGGTAAAAAAAATTAAAAATAACATAAAAATATGATTTGAAAAATTTTTAAGTGTTTAGTGCGTACATTTCAAATCATATTTTTTTTAAGAAGAATAGTAGCATTTTCGCCCCGACGTATTGCACTTTTTTTACTAGTAGGTGACGCGTTAGGATTAACAGCTCTTAGGAATTATTGCTACCTGAAGGAATCCTTCCAAACGACATTTTAGTTCACGTCGAGACGATTTCTAACAAATTTAGTGAGGAAAAAAATAACAAAGCGTTCAAATGATTTTTACAATCCATTCCGAAATAACCCTTGAAAAATTGGTCACAATGAGTATTATTCGATAACTTAGGAGTACGTGGTGAGAATAGTAGAAAATTTTTTTGTTATTTGATTAATCAAATTTCAATTATTGACTTTTTTTTTTTTTAGAAATTATTAAACTTTTTTCAAGAAAGTAAGAAAGTGTAAAAATGTAATAGAATTTTCAGAAAATTTCAAAAATTTTCAGCAAATTTTGTTGCGTCAACCGGGCCCTAAATTGTAAGTAAAACATGAGAAAAAATAAAATAAAATAAAAGTTGGTTTATTTGCACTCTTTCAGTCTTTTTTGCACTCTATCTTACTTTTTTTCCATTAAATAAAATTACACAATTAGATATGTTGTACAATTTTAATGCTATAAATAAGATAATTGTGTAATTTTATTTAATAGAAAAAGATAGTGTAAGAATCAGTTTATGGAATGTAAGTAGGCCCATCTTAAAAATAATGGTAAATTACACTTATATTTTTCAATATTTGAGTAATCACACTTATACCTCTCAATATTTAAAAATTATATTTACTTTCCTTATTTTAAAATAACATTGACCCCTTCTATTAAATCAACAGTTAAAATTTAATAGAAAATATAAAGGAATCAAAATTTAGGTGAATTTCCTATTTTACCATTCTCTTTCTCACATTTTGGTCAAATTTTTTTACAAAATTTTCAAAAAGTTTTCAATGGTTGAAAATTTTTGTTAAAAAAAATTTGATGAATATGTGAAAGAACGAGGATCAAAATAAGAAAATCACCTAAAATTTTAGTTAATTTGACATTTTCAATCAAGTTTTAACGATTGATTTAACAGAAGATAGTCAACGTTAACAATATTTCAAAATAAAGGAGGCAAGTATAATTTTCAAATATTGAGAAGTATAAATGTAATTACCTGAATGATAAGAAAATATAGGTGTAATTTATCCAAAAAAAAGTTATTATATGAATAAGTTATGTTGAATAATTTATTTTTTAAAATCAATTAAGGGCGGTTTGGGTAGGGGAAAAAAAAAGAAAGAAAAAAATATTAACTTTCTTTTTGCTTATTTTGGTGTTTGACAATACTAACCAAATTTACTAAAATTTTTCTCAAACAACCAAAAGTTACTAAAAGTTTCTAAATATTCTTGAAAATTACTCCAATTTTTTACCAAACCACTAGAAGTTATTAAAAATTCTTAAAAGCTAACAAAAATTTTAAATTTTTATCAAATGTATAAAAAGTTATACCTAATAATTTTTGTCAAAAAAATTCTACCTCCAAACGGAATCTAAATAATTAGTTTGATTTAGTTTAAATTTGAAAAAGAAACAAGATTTCCGTTGATTTTAGTATATAATGTTCCACTAACCTATCTAAATAAAAATAAATAAATAAAAATATAAGAATAATCTACATGGTGTGGATGCAACCGGCACAAAAATTCCGTAATAAAATAGCTGTATGTTTCTATCAGTAAGAACACCAAATCAGCAGCCTAATAACTAAACTACTATAATGTTTCCCAAGAAATTCATTAGCCATTGTCAATATATGAAGATCAAAGAATCAAAGATCATCGGCTGATGCAGAGGAAGAACCAATCTCTGCTGGGATTGTTGTTGAATTCCGGGTTTGGCTTTCAATCAAACTATGGCTTTCCCTTTCAGAAAGTCTCTCAAGGCTTTAAACCTAAATCTTCAGTGTAGGAATTTGGTTCTGGGATACGTCTAGAATACTCATTTCGCCTTCAAGCATGCTCACCGCCTCAGACATTGTAGGCCGCCTGAGGTTTAGAGCCTACAAATATCTATTTTTAGTATAATTTGTTTTGGCATAACTTTCTTTTTATTCTACCATTCAAATATGACTTTATTTGTCTTTTTTTGATAATTTTTTTTTCCCTTTTTTTTCTTAATTTTTAGTTATTTTAATTTTGATTAAGATTATAAAATTCAGTACTTTTCTATGTAAACTTATATAAACTCACGGGCTGACGAAGTTGAGTTTTGAAGACTAATAATACTATTGAGATTTTTTTTTTCTTCTCTTCCTATTATTTTTAATGATTTGTAAAACTTAATAATGGTTGCTTGCTCCATTGTAATTTCTATCTAAAAATTCACAAGAATACGAAAAGCGTATCTCAAAGCCATCCATCACCGCTCGCTGCATTCAGAGCCACATTTTTCCGCTCCTTTATTTTTAGTTAAGCAATCAACAACACTCTTTTCACCTAAAAACTCAGGAAAGCCACAAGCTATTGGTCTGGTGAAGGAGGCTAGTAGCACCATCCACATGGTGTACTTTTTTTTTTTTGATGTCACCATCCACGTGGTGTACTTAGATACGTAAAAAGAAAGACAATCTTAGTGGCATGTTACAGGTTGAAAAGGAGAACAAGATGCTGTAGCAAAGAAGAAGAAGAGAGGAAAAAAAAAATTGATTCATTTTGAGCCTCCTTCAGGTGCCAGAAACGGATATTGCCTATGGCCGAAGAATTATAATAGAATTTCTGAGCTAGAGACAATGTCCGTTCTTGGCATCCCAAAAAAAGCTCAAAATACATATATAAGGGGTAGGTATTTGTAGTAATACTGACATCACATGCCACGCCTCCCAACACTTAACGAGTGTCATAGGCATCCTTACTCGAGGTGATAGGGCACATCTTGGGCATCACTTGGGCCATGGTCAATGTGGTTGGTGGATGATAAGAGCATTACTAAGAGATATGGCAAGTCCGGTGCGTTGCTTGGTGCAATGTCATGAGGCGCTGGCAAGCCGTAAATCTTGTCAAGCACAATGCCAAAAGACATGCCCAGCCCCTTCGGTGTCTAAGAGCAATGCAAAGAGACATGCCAAGCACAGTGTTAAGGGCCATGGCTAGCTCCCGTTGGTGTCCAAAAGCAATGCAAAGAGGCATGTTAAGCCATGGGGCTTGTCAAGCACAATGCCAAGGGAGTGCCAAACATCGTGTTTACTAAAAGTGAGATGCATTTAGTATTTTCTTGTATATTTTCCTCAATTTTAGATGTTTTTATTTTGTCAAACATAACAGTATCCTTGTTTGAGGTTCTATCAGTGGTTACTCTGGAAAACAGAATTTGTTTTCACTTTTGGATATGATTAATTCCAAACGGAATACTGTTCTTGCAATAATAAAGACGTTGTCTCAAATTGGTCCTAGAAGCACTCCTTTCTAGTGTATTATTGGTCTTCGTTGCACAAGATCGAATTAATTTAATTTACTTTAATTTTCTCGCATATTGTCCTCATTTTATCAAGCTTCCAAACTTAGGCTAACCAAGAAAACAGCGTGATTAAACAGACTACATCTGCAGATCAAGGTGGATAGATTTAGGACAAGATAAATGCTCATTTAAAGATGTTGTTCCGGGTATTCACAGAATTCGGACCTACTCCAGTTATGTTGAACAAAGGCATTGGTGGTTACCATAGATCAATTTTCTTTATCCATTTTTTTTTTTTAATTTCAAGGTTCCACATTAATTTCCTAGCTGGGTGTACTTATTTCTGTACTACAGAAACCTTCTTTCCAGTTTTTCCAAACTCTGAAATATGTTCAAAATGGGTAACAAATTTAGTCATAGCATCCCCTGAGCCATAAGATTCGGCAAAGACAAGTACTTTTTTTTTTTTTATAAGATTTAAACTTCCCAGGCAAAGATATTAAATTTAAGAGAAAGGAGAAGGCCCCCGGGGGGGGGGGGTGAAAAGAAGAAAAAGGGACACGGCCTTACGTGTAATATTAGGAAGGTAAAAATTATAGGACATGAAAACAACAAAAATAGCAAAGCAAACCAAGGAAATTAATCCCATATAAAGAAATTTACAGAAAGAAAATCGAACACATTTGCAACCGTTCTAAAATTGTTGAAACAGAGAATTGGAGCAAAGCTGCATATTTTGAAAAATTTTTGATGGGTTCATTTTGATATTTTTATAATATTTTGAACATAATTTTTGATTCAAAAAATCAGATTGATTTGATTTTTTTATTAGAAAAAAATATTTGAAGGGTTACAACTTTAGTATTTTACTGGTCTCCCAGTCCATTATTTTGAGGATCAAAATCATATTGAAAGCCATAAAACAGGAATCTGTCATTTGCACCCTATTCACATAACATACCAAACTACCCATGTGCACACTTTTAATTTATTTTTATGTTTGGTATTTAAAAAAATTAACTTGAAATACTATTTTTGGAAATAGTCACTCTCACATTAAGTGGGAAAAGCCATTCCACAATTTAAGTGATAAAATAGCCATTTCATTACAATCAAAATTTGATCCAAAAATTAAAAAAAAATAAAAATAAAAACAAGCAACTATTTTGTAATAAAAAAATTTTTAATTACTCCCTTGGGCTGTAAAATTACCATTTTACCTCTTAATATTATTTTCAAACAATATCCGAACTTAGATTGTAAAATAACTGTTTTACCCCTAGGTCCTTTTTTTTTTTTCAAATTCATAATTTAGGTTTTTGAAAAGCTAGTAAAAATATTATTTCATATTATTTAATAACTAAGCAAATTTTAATCCAATCCAAACTCGGGTTGTAAAATGACATTTTATCCCTAGGTTCACCTTTTGCCCAAATTTACATTTTGGGCTTCTGAAAAGGTTAAAAAATATTTATTGAGTATCTCCTAATAACTAATAAAATTTCATCTTCATTCGAACTCAAATTGTAAAATAATGATCTTACCCTCGGGCTATTTTTTTGTTTAAATTTGCATTGTAGGCTACTAAAAGGTTAAAAAAATATCCTTGACATATTTCTTGATAATTAAACAAACTTCAGTTCAATCTGAATTCAGACTACAAAATGACTATTTTATCCCTTGGTACGTTTTTGGGCCAAATTTGCATAGGCATTCCAAAAAACTAAAAAATATTTATGGACATATTTCTTAATAGTTAAGAAAATTTTGACCCAATTCAAACTTGAATTATAAAATGATTATTTTACTCTTGAGCCTCTTTTTTTTTTTTTACTTCAATTCACACTCCGAAAGTAAATTTTATTTTTATAGTTTTTAAACAATTAATGTTAGTAGTTTTTATTATATTTCATTTTATTTCGTTATATTTAAAATATGTAATCAAATTATGAAAATTTGAATGTCTATTCTATTCTTATTATTTTCATGTTGGTAATCAAACAAATGATATTTCCACCCTTATTCTATTCTCACCTCTTATTCGATTTCATTCTATATCATTCTCACATACAAAATATAACTTAAGTGTATTTGCAGATGGTTAGTTTATATTCAAGCCTTCTTACTAGTATTTTCTTCTAGACTTTACATGCATGTATGCATGGTGCTGGTGTTGAATTTGATTGTATGTTAGGTGTTTATAGAATGTCTACATGCTTAAATCTATCACGCCATATATGATTGATGCTATGTTCTCCTAGAATTTGTACCAATAATGCTTATTTTTCTAATATTAAATAATGCATCTTTTCTTTGAATTGTACTTAGTAGCCTTAGGAACTAATTGTTGAAGTTATGATTATAAGTTTGTGTCAGTTAATTCATGATCCGATGGTATCTAATTGTTCAATTACATTTAGAAATCAATTTGATAAAATTAAAATATGAATGACTAATGGGACCAGGTAATTCGAAGGCTCACCTAATTATGTTAATTTAGATTCTTTTCATAATCCCTTGAATTGCCTTGGCGCCTCAATTGTTTAATTCATGCTTGTTGTAGAGATGATTTTTAGTTCCTTGCCCCTTTATTTCATATATATTTCTTAGTTTAATTTTTATCGATTTGCATTGTAACTTCCTAGGTGTTTGAAGAAATAGTTTGGTAGGCCTTTTTTTTTTAAATCAAAATTCAAACTCTCTTTTTTTTTTTTTTAATTTATGTGACACTTATTAATTTAGAGAAGAAAAAATTGAAACCTAACACTTCTATCTTTTGTACAACCTGTTAATACCATTATAAATTTGAATTACTAAAATAATATCGTGAACATCTCTAATCGATTATCAGTAAGAGATTGACTTAAGCGTCAGAACAATTCTAACTAATCACTCTTCTAATTAGTATAATAGAAAAGGAGAGAGTGGAAAGTGATATTGATATACAAGTGGATATAGAAGTGACTTCATGTGAGGAATGCTGTTGAATTTTCACAAATTCATATATTATCATTTTGGATGTGTTTAGAGTGAATTTAGTGAAAAAAATGAAAGAAAAAAGTAAAACAAAAATAGGAATTAGATATAAAATCCTAAATGTATGTTCTTATTTGAATAAATAAAAAATAATAAAATAAAAATATTTATCAATTAATTATTTTTTTAATTTCTACATTTTTTTCATTTTTCATTACAGACCAAATATGAGAAATGATTTTAAATTCTTATATCATTTCTTCTGTTTCCTTTTGAAAAAATTTTAATTCAAACACCACCTTTGGTGTGTTTAAATTGAAAATATGATAAGGGAAAAGAAAATGAAAGCAAAAGGAAAAGAAAAAATAGAGGAAAAGTACATGAAATATAAAATTTCTAATACATATTTTTATTCGAATGAATTAAAAAATATAAAAAAATAAAAGATCTTCTTGATGCAATCTCGTAGTTCCAATCGGTTGGAGATGATAAAATCTAAAATATCCATTTTTATATTAATTTATTTATATATAAAAAGTGAATTATTTACATTACTTTATTCTTTTCAATATGTCCCTCGCATGTAATTAAATCGACTACTTTTGAAAGGGACAGTAAAACTCAAACTTAAAACCCTTGGCTTGCTTTAATATTATATTATTTTATTATCATAATTATATTCTCATTTAAAAGTTTAAACTATTAAGAAGAGGGACAATTTTATTATTTATATATTAATTTTTTTATATTCTTAACATAGTTATTCACATGACGTTGAATTAATTTTTTTTATAAAGTTAAATATATTTAATTATTAAAAATTGTTTTATTATTTATATAATATTTTATATTTTCAAAATGCACAAACGTTCACGCTCGGCTCTTGAAGCACGAAAACAACGCAAAGCCATGATGAGGACATCAAGACTGGTAGGTGCAAGCACTGTGGAATAGGGAACCGAACCTTCAAGCAAGTATCGTCCACATACAAACGAAGGCCCGATCCTCTTATTCAAGTATTTTTTTAATTAACAAATATATAAATATATTTAAATTATTAAATTTTAATTTAACCGCCCAAAAGATTAATATTTTTTTTGGTAATTCGGAACCTGCACCGATTTATTGCAGAGCTCAATGAACCTGCGTAATAAATGGATAAACTGGAGGTGCTTGAACCCACTCACAAGACCCAAGCATCAGACAAGATAAGATAGTAGCCAACGGAATTCGAACTCAACATTTTCAAATTTACAGGTTAGTCCTAAGAACCACTGAGCTACCAAAACCAATTTTAATCTCCAAAATCCGTCTATTTGCCTTTTGGTGTATAAACAAAATGGAACTCTTTACCAAATTTAAATTGTATATTTAATAAAAATTTATAAAAATGTAAAAAAAAATAAAAAAATTGTAGAAAGTTAAAAAAATTAATAAAAATTTAAAAATTAGATAAAAATTATAAAAATTTAATAAAAATTGAAAATATATTAAATGAATTTTAGTGGAGAAAATTAACAACAACTTTTACGAGTCCACACTCACCCATAATACGAGACTGAGCTGAAGTTACCTTTAAATTTTAGAGATCTGAAATTAAATTTTAACTGCTCAATCAATATGAGTTTGATTTAACCCTTCAATTTCAAAATCCAATTTTCACCTTTAAAGAGGTGTAAACCAATCAATTGAAAAAATATTAAATGATGAATTGAAAGAAAAAGAGAAAATTTTTAATGATGAAAGAAAAAAAAAGAAGAAAGAGAAAAACTAAACATAAATAAAGATAATAACTAAATATAAATAAAGATATAGTAAATTTTTAATTATTTTACAAATAATTAAAATTTTATTAAAGATAAATAAAATATAGTAATTTTTAATTATTTATTTTTAAAGATATATTTAAATTTATATATATATTAATTTAAAATTTTAATTAATTATTTATTTTTAGTTGTTATCTTTTTTTTTTATTTAGTTATTCAGTTGTAAACCTTAATCTAACAAAAAATGTATTATATCTTTATTTAACTTTAATATAAATTTACATATTTTTAAAAAATAAAAATAATAAAAAAATTTTTATTTTTTATTTATTGTTAGTTGTTATCTTTATTTGTCTTTATTTGCCATATCTTTATTGTTATAAATCCAAAATAAATAAGGATATAATTCAGTTGTAAATCTTGGTCTAAAAAAAATTATTATATTTTTATTTATCTTTAATATAAACTTTTTTATTTTTAAAAATTAAAAATGACTAAAATTTATTATTTTGATTTATCTTTAATTGTTACCTTTATCTATTTTTACTTTTTCATATCCTTTCTGTTACAAATCCAAAATAAATAAGGATATAGCAACTAAAACTAAAAAAAAATAACAACTAAAGATAAATAAAAATAATAAATTTTAATTATTTCTACTTTTTAAAAATATATAAATTTATATTAAAGATAAATAAAGATATGATAAATTTTTTATTAGACTAAGATTCACAATTGAACAACTAAATAAAAATAAAGATAATAACTAAAAATAAATAAATAATTAAAATTTTAAAGTAATATATATAATTTTAAATATATCTTTAAAAATAAAAATAATTAAAAAATTATTATATTTTTATTTATCTTTAATATAACAACTAAAGATCAATATAGAATTAAAATTTTAAATTAATATATATAAATTTAAATATATCTTTAAAAATAACAATAATTAAAAATTATTATATTTATATTTATCTTTAATATAAGTTTAATTATTTTTAAAAAATAGCTAAATTTTACTATACCTTTATATATATTTAGTTATTATCTTTATTTATATTTTTCTCTTTTCTCTTTCCTCTTTCATCGTTCAAAATTTTCTCTTTTTTTCTTTCAATTTATCATTTAATGTTTTCTTAATTAACTAATTTATCCCTCTTTAAAAATAAAAAATAAATTTTAAAATTAAATAATTAAATCAAATTTATATTAATTGAACGATTGATTATTAATTTAAAATCCTTGAAATTTAAAAATAACTTTTAAGTCCGCTCAATTCAACAACGCGTGGGTTGTGGGCTGTCGTTGAGCTTTTTAATATTTAAGTCCATCCAGAAGCGCATTAATTGGTCAATTAATGCAACGGGCCGTTCAATTCAAGAACGCGTGGGTTGTGGGCTGTGGTTGAACTTTCAATATTTCAAGTCCATCCAGAAGCGCATTTATCGGTCAATTAATGCAACGGGCCATTCTAGTAAGGATCAACAGTAGAAAACTACACAAGTAGACATTTAAGTGTCGACAGTAGAAAACTAGACAAGTAGACATTTAATTAATTTTCTTTTATCATGGTCAATCCTTTTACATTTGTGTTTACACTATGGTCGCTTTAGAAAATTCTATTAGAATATTAAGTTCTTGTTTAGCAATATTTTTATTTTTATTTTTATTTTTAAAATTTTATAAATTAACAACAAAAACATATTTGTTAAATCTATTTACATTTTTTTATTTTCAAAAATAAAAATTTAAACAAAAAAAAAAGTAAACAGAAAAAAAAGTATTTTCTTTCTTCTTTCTCTGTTACAAACATTTTATCAATTTTGACATTTTGTCTATTTTTGTTGCATTATATTAAAATAAATTATTTTATTTAAATACTTCATTAAATATAATTATTTTTAGTAAATAATATAATTAATTCAAGTTAATTAACATGAAATATATATTATTAAATTATTTTTAATAAATAATAAATCTAATTTAATAATTATATAATTTAATTAATATAAATATATTTTATTAAATTATTAAACCAATTTGAATAAATAATAAAATTAAATTACTAATTTAGCTTAGAATTAATTAATATAATTTAATTAATATTAAACATATTTTACTAATGATTTTTAATAAATGTCATAACTAATTATTAATTAAATTAAATTATTTATTTAATATGGAATATATTTTATTAAATTATTTTTAATATATATCATAATTAAATTATTTAAATTATTATAAAATATATTTTATTCAATTGTTTTTAACAAATAATTTAATTAATTTATAATTAATATATTTTATCTTTACTGAATTAAATGATGTAATAATTATATTTTATTCAATTATTTTTAGTAAATAATATAAATAAATTATAATTTAATATATTTTATATTTATTGAATTAAATGATTTTTAGTAATCAATTAAATTAATCTAATTAAATTAAATTAAATTAATTTGAAATATGTTTATTAAATTTAATTAATTTTTTAAAAATTAATACTTTATAAAAAATAAAAAATTAATAATTGTAAAAAAAATTACATTTCCAGATGTGGCTTTAACTTATCTTTAACTTTATTAAAAAAAAATGATAACAGAAAACGTAAAATAGGTAAACAAAAATATAAAAACGACAGTGTTATTAAACGGCCTTTAATTAAATTGTTATAAAATTTAAGATTTAAAAATTAAAACCTCAAGTTATTTTAGACTAGAAATGATTTTGATAGTAAAATTTTGTAAGCATTAAAATAATTTAAGTTAAATAAACATTTAGAAAGAAATATATTTACTCAGGCCGTTACTCAAATAAAAAAGAATAATGTTAAATACAAAGTACTTTTTTTTTTTTTTGGGTAAATAATACAAAATGCTGTTAGTTGCTCAATGTTCAAAAAATACTCTTCATTGTGAAAGAAAATAAAGTGTGAAAAATTAAAAAGACTGCATTTAGCATATTTCTATTTTATTTTTTTTAATATACATTATTTGGATTTTATTTCTTTAAAATAGCTTTTAAAATTAGTTTTTTTTTTTAACTACTAGTAATGTAAAAATCAAATGTTTACCATACGTGTGCAATAAGCCCACTAAACTATTTCCTAAGGTTGCATTTGGATTAAAGATTTGTGAAAGAAAAATAAAAATAAAAATAAAAATTAGGAAGGCAAAGTAAAACAAAAAAAATAATATTTTTTATTTTTTAGGTAAATCACATATTTCACCCTTGGGTTTTTTTTTTTTATATACTAAATCTCATTTTATGATATGATATTTTAATTATAATAATTGAGGGGTAAAAATTTAATTTATTACCATATGAGACAATATATTACACTTTATTTATGATTTTACTATTAAATTTAAGAAATTAATGTATATTCTTAAAACATGTGTGTCTAACCAATAAAAATTAAGTACAATAAATAAGTTATATCATCTTATATATTAATTATATATTGGAAGGTAACCCATCTTTTGAGAAGATATAATAATTCTTTGTTAAATGTACATGTAGCCATTACTTGAAAAGTAAAATAGAATTTAATAGAAAATTTAGGAGTACAAAATATAGTGTAATCTATTTTTTATTATAATTAAAAAATGAGAAGTAAATATGTCGATAATTGTAAAAATTAATTTTTTATTTTTTACTCAATTAATTATTGTATATCTGTTAATATATAAGAAGAAGAACTAACTTTCAACGTCTCTTCACTATAAATCTGCTTACAATGTCAGACACATAAATATTTTATAACTATTACAAACTTTCCCAATTTGAATATCAAGGTAAAGAAAAATAAATAAATAAAGAAGAGGAAGTGGAGTAGTGAAAAAAAGAATCAAATATGAGAAAGAAAGAGTTAAGTTTCGTTTGGCAAAAAGTCACTGGTATTAGTTATCAGCTACTAATTTTTTGATTTTTTCTAAAATGATTAAATTTACCTTCTTTATAATTTAATTTTCTTTTAACCCTTTACGGATAAAAATGTCAAATTAATAAAAATTAAAAAAACTAACTGTTAAAAAGTTAATTTTTTTTCCCAAACACATAAAAAGTTAAATTTTTAATAATTAGTTAAAAAAAAGTTAACTTTTTTAATTCTCAAACAAAGCCTAAGTGGAAGAAAAACACACACATAGTATACCCTCCTACATTGGAAAGGTAAATAGAAGAAAAAAAAAAAAATTGAGAGAGGGTAAAAAGATTTATATCATTTTAAATGAAATAAGTAAGAGAGAAATGAAGTAAACTAGAGGTAACTCCATTACGTCCATTAATCAACTTTCTTTTAGTCTCAATTTGAGGTGTAATAGGTGTAAAAAAAATTTAAATATATTATTATATTTTACTCTTAATGTTTATATTATTTTTTAAAATATTTATTACAAATAGTAGATTTTAAATAATGTAAATTTTAACTATATTCTTTTTTACTTTAACATCAAATTCCCTTTCCATTTCTCTCAAACAATAAAAAAACAATTGATTTTCATTATCTTTCCTTCCATCTCCACTTTACTTTACCTCTCCCCTCCTGCCATGATATCTCAAATGCTCAGGTTACTCAATCTCTCTCTGCAATTTTATTTTAATTTTTAAATAATTATACTTTATCCTTCGTGGCTTTAAAAAACACACGGCGATTTCTATATTAAAAACTAACGCATAATTCTTAGATGATGTGAATAAAATTAACACATAATTCTTACGTAATTTGAATTAAAGTGTAAAATTATTAAAAAATATTAAATTTATATCACACTTCTCATATAAGTTTATATATTTTCGTGGAAAAATATTATCTCAAAAAATAAAAATAAATTGAATCGTTTTAAAAAATAAAATAATATTTTATTTTAACATAAAAATATATAGGAATATCATTTTATCTATCTATTTTCTTGTAAATTTTTTTTCCTTCTAACAAATTGGGGTGGCGTAAATCCTGATAAATTTAATTAATTTTACAATTTAACTTAAATTATGAAAAAATTATGTACTATTTTTAAATGAGAGGGCCGTGTCTTTTTTTTTTTTTTTTTTTTTTGGGTTGGGTTAAAACTTATAAAAGTGTAATTACTGTTTTTTTTTTAATCTTCATAAAACACAAATCATTGCTGTACAAACAACCGAAACGGTCTGCTGCAGCATTGGAGTTGGAGCCCCGCTCCACGCTCCGGTGACCCGTCGCCGTCTCATGACCGCCGCCACAATCTACACCCCTGTTACCACCGGCAATGATCTAAGCCCCCATCGCACCTCCGTCGCCGGCAATGGGTCATGATTTTTACCACAAACCCTTTTCTCTCCATCTTCCTCCAAATTCGTACACCCAGGCCCATCCATGTCACGTGGCCCCCAATCCCTAGACCCAACCTCAGTATGTGCCCCAGCTCCTCCATTTCCGAAATCTGATTAGGATTGAAAGAATGAGTTTGATATGACTTCGCGGTACGTTGTTGATCGGGGAAGAGAACGGAAGACAGCGCATTCCTTTTTGTCTAGAGGTAGTCGTCCAATCGACGGAGATGGAGGGAGAAAAATGGGTGTTTAATGTGAAACCGAAGCTGCGGCGGCGGACTGAGCTTTCTGTGGCTCCGGTAATGGTGTCAATCGGTGAAGATGAAGGGGAGACGATGGAATGGGTTTCAGCAGTAGCGTCGCCCGTCCATGACGAGAATGGAAGGTCAGGGGACTTAAATTTTTGAGTAAATAACGCTTGTCTCCCTCTTAATATTTGAATTATTATAAAATTATATTTATCTCACGTGTGTTGAAGTGACTAAAATTATAAAATGTTTTTACTATGTTACCCTTTTTTTTCCTCATAGTTTCATCAATTTTACTTTACAAAAATTATAAAAAAAAAGTTAAAAACACGTAAAAATAAAAGGATTTTGGAATTTTTTGTTCAAAAAAAATTAATTAAGATGGAAAAGATGGAGGGGTGAAAAAAATTCTTAAAATTTTAATTATTTTAATATTTTACATTAAATTTTAATAATTCATTTGATAAAAGACATCAATTTGACATTTTAAAAATAAAAGATATAAATATAATTTTTAAATATTAAAGGATAATAAATATATTTTTTAAATATTAAAGGATAATAAATATAATTATTTAAATATTAAAAAAAAAGATGTTATTTATTCATACGATGATTAAAATAGTAAAAGGCTCTCCTTGCATTTGTTTTTAGGCCCATTGCGCAAAACTCCAAAAGTGTACGTAAGAAGTGACCGAAAGAAATCATTCCACGTCACTAATCAATGTACAGTGGACCATTCTGCATTAAGGGGCGTTTGGCGTTAAAAAGATAAAAAAAATTAATGAATATAATTGATGTGATATAAAAATAATAAGTGGTAAAATGTAATTAGACGAATTTAAAAAATTTTAAAATTTTTTAAGATATTTTAAATTTGGTTGTGGTTCCAAAAATCAATATCCAGAGTCCAAAAATGTGCACGAAGTTAAGTCGTCGTGATTTTTCTGTTATGTGAAGTACAGCGCAAGTAGAAAGTCACTACAATAAATGTACGACACCCTTCTTAGACACTTTTTGGAGTTTTAAAAAGTTTTAAAAATTTTATAAATTTATATAAAATTTTTATCACATTAATTTTTTTTTCACTACACACATTACGAATTCATAACTTTTCTTAACGTTGTCTCATTTTTTTTTTCACTTTTTATCACTTCATATACACCTCTTAGTCAGATTATCATAAATTGAATTCACATGAAATCTTCCTTCACAAGAAGAAAAAAGGTTGATTAACTTCAGAAAAAATCATCTTGTATGCTGTTAAAATTACCAGATATACTGTTGCTAACATTACCCAAATTCTCGTTTAAAGGCCTTTATATTTGTCAAAAACATGTGGGAAGGACTTACATTTTATAAACTTCAATAAAGGTTATCTTGAAGGAGACTATGGAATTGTCAGTGATGTGAAACCAGTAGATAAGAATTGACCAACAGATAAGAATTGTCCAAAATTATTTGCAGTCAATTATTGCCTTAATAATTCAAGGATACCAACAAAGTCTGCTAGACTATTTGTATGGATATTCCCTTCTCATGTGGATATATATAAGGATTTAGCTTTGCCCATATGCTCAAAAGAACTTGAGTGCATAACAGGAGATGGCAAAAATTGGTGGATCTCCAAGGGCTATATGGGCTTTTGTTCTCGTATTGTTTGTAGTCATATGCTTTGGAGCAAGTGGAGTTGAATCACAAGCTAGACGTATCCCTGATGATGAAAGTAAGTGATCGATCTTTTAGATATGATGTTGGTTTATCCATTTCTAATTTATCTTTGTTTTTTTATTTTACTAGATTTGTAAGCACGAGGAAGAACTTCATTACAATTCATAACCAATCCCCTAATATTACTCAAATAAAGTGAAGCAAAATTATCGGTTGGTTTGTTTTCTGTGTTTGATGTATAACGATAAATATGAGTCAATTTTAACTTGAAATTAAAAAGATAGACATAATTTATAAGGATTGATTTAAATCTATTGCCGCAATACAAGTGGATAAATGAATAAATTTGAACTTCAAATTGAAAGGGTAGACAAAATCTATAAGGATCGATTTATGTTCATTCTCACATCTGAATTAGTTGATTTTATGAAACCTTAGTTTTTGTGTAGTATATCGTTGCATGTATGACTACAGGTATCCAATTTATCTACCAAATAAACTTGGCCATGTTTACCATCTTGTTAGAAACTACAATTGTTCTAAGGCTCATAGCCTCACATGCTTACAATATATGTTGGTTTGGGTATTTTAGAGTCATTTTTTTTAATTTATAATATAGAGAATTTACTTTTCATGATTTTGTGGATTTAAACAGTATCGACAATAAATCTTAGTTTAAATCTTTGAGAAATAACAAATTATAAATGCGGCTCTCCTTCTCCTTAATACATGAAATTAGAGTTATGAATTATAAAAAAAAAAAAAATTGAAAATGTGGGCTCGACACTATCTAACAAATAGAATATATAGTGATTGAAATAATTTTTTATGTTACTTTTTTCTTTTATGCTATGTTTTTAACAAAGATTTGTCACGAACAAAGAAAATTGCAAAGAAACTATAAATTACTTGTATATATATTTTATGAACCATATATATATATATATATATATATTACAAATATTTGTTCATCTTCATCTCATTCATCTAATCTAAATAAAAAAAAAATGAAAAAAATAATCTTTTCATTTCATTTTTGCTTTACTATGTTGTTTCAATTTTATATCCATAATCCAAATTTCAAACACAATTAAGGTGCACGTAAAAAGTAAATATTTGTTATAAAAGTATTGTCATGTTACTGTGCTGACATAGTACAATAAACCAATAAAATATGAATATCTTAAAATTTGAATTAGGAGGTGTTTTCAAAATCTGATAAGGAGCCCGTTTGGTAACTCAAAAATTAGTAAAAAAATACCAAAAGTTACTTTTGGTATGTTTGGCAAAACCACAAATTTTTTTACTTTTTTTATTTGCTATAGTAAAAAGTCAAACAAAAAGTTATCATTTTTCTGATTTGCTATAGTAAAAAACATACCAAACACTCGAAAGTTTCTACTTTTTTGATTTGCTACAGTAAAAAATTTACTAAACACTCAAAAGTTACTAAAAAAATACTAAAAAGTACAATTTGTTCAACCAAACATACAAAAAAGTACACAAAAAAAAACACCTAAAAAACTACCAAAAGTTAATTTTTTTTGAACTGCCAAATGGGCTCAAGGATTATCTATGCGTATGTATCTCTATTTAATTGATTCGTTGTACCATGTCAGCACAATGATATGACATCATCATTGCACCAAATATTTTTCGTATATAAAGATGGTGAATCATCTGCTATGTGCTTAATTAATTTTAATACCAGCGCATGTATTGTTTGCTTTCGTGTTGTGCAGCATCATGAGTCATAAATTTCATTTTATTAGGCCTATATTTGAATATTAAGATGTTCAATAATTTTTTATGCCAATACGCAAACTTTTTTTTTTTTTTGGGAAAGAAAGAAAAAAAAAAAAACATCTCTCTGTGCTCTATACCGTGTCAGTACTTTAATAGCTAAAATTATTTTGATTTCTGCATGCAGTGAAAGCTCTTGGTGAAATAGCTAAGCAATTGGGTATGGAGGACTGGAATTTGACTCAAAACTATTGTGTTGATAACTTGAATTGGTACAAACCAATTGTCACAGCCAAGATATATAACAGTACTGTTAACTGCAGCTGCCCTTCTGACAATAAATGCCATATTAGTACCATGTGAGTTGCTTTATTTTTTTTGAGTAATACTGTACGATTAAAATACTTATAAAAAAAATTAGAATAATGTGACGGCTCTAAGCTCATCATTTTTAAAAACAATAACTCATTAAAGTATGCATTTGTTATCCTAACTGTCATATCATTCTGGTATTTTTTCTAATAGATTAGCAATTTCCATTTTTTTTTTTATGTTTATAAATGTGGTTCATTCATTTATGTGTAAATTATACTTTCATTCCCTTAACATTAGGCTAATTATAAGTAACCAATCTTAAACTTTACACTCATATTCTTACTTTGAAATGTTCATTGCAGTTAAATCTTTTTGTTGATTTGGCCATCAATATTAGATGGAAAGCAGTATGATCAACGCTAGAAACCATACGAGATCTCTCTTTTACCCATTTTGACTGTGTAAATATTCAAAATTCTATTGAGATCTTTGAAAAGTGGAAAAAAAAAAAAAGGCTGTCTTTTCAGACTGTAATCCATCTCATTCTCCAAAATTGAAGCTAATGTCTAAAAATGTAAAACAATGAAATAAAACAAAAATATTGTGAATTATTTCCTTTGCACATTGTTTGTTTTTTAACTTTTAAAAATCTCAAGGGTGTTTTAGATAATTTATATAGTCTACAGGGTAGAGAGATATCTCATATAGTTTTTTCATGTAATCGCGCTATTTTTAATTTAATATTGAAGGCCAAAATGACAGAAAGATTTAGTTGTAACAAACATTTTAAAATAAGTAGTATGAGTGTAAATTTTCAAATATTGTGGGTGATTACTTGTAATTGGTCAAATATTGACAAGAGATAAGTAAAATTTACCCTTCTTTTATATTACGTATTCAAATCTCAAATTCAAGAATTAATGAATATAATTGATATTGCTGGAAGAATTAATTTCTCCTTTTAATCATTAAGGTTGGTTGAAATTAATTTAACATCACATTATCAACCTCTCTTTCCTTGTCGCAGAATTCTTACAGCACATGATCTTCCTGGGGTCCTACCATCGTCACTGGTGAAATTACCCTACCTCAAGAGGATGTGGGAAAAGCTTTCAACTTCCAAATTGTGTTGGCTAATTAACTTGATTTCTTGTCTGTTTATTAATTATTTCTTATAAATACTATTGATTGTTATTTACACAGTGATTTCAGTCGCAACTACCTTAGCGGTACTCTTCCTCGTGAATGGGCTTCTATCAAGTTTGAAACTATGTGAGTGATATCTATATATATGTGTGTGTGTACATATGTTTGTATGTATATGTACAACTTCACCGTTACATTAACAATGCATTATTCACCCTAAATTTCCAAAACTTAATGAAGCAAAACTCTTGTAGGCATCTGTCTATGAATCGCTTGTCGGGAACTATTCCAAAGTACTTGGGAGGCATTACCACTATCACCAATTTGTACTCTCGCTCTCTCTCTCTCTCTCTCTCTCTCTCTCTCTGTGTGGACATGCAGACACTCCTGCAAACCCGTGCTTGAATCTATGAGAAGAACAAAATGGAATTATGAAATATTACACTTCCAAATTCCTAGTGATGTAATTTCGATCATAAGTTTAATTTTCAGGAGCTTAGAAGGCAACATGTTTTCTGGAACTGTGCCGGCAGAGCTGGGGAACCTGGTCAATTTAATCTATCTGTCAGTCCTCTTCTGTTTAGTTTTTTATATGTTTCTTTATCATATTCATCATAAGTTTATTATTTTTGCATCGATCTTATCCCACTTTGGCCACTGTAGCAATCTCAACACCAACAATCTCAATGGGATGCTACCAAATGAGCTTGGTAATCTGAGAAATTTGACTGAGCTGTAAGTTCATTAGTGCTCTTGTACAGATATTAATTCCTATTATGCCACATTTATTTTTTTAATCTTTTCCTCGTCTGGGACTTTTGGGCAAATGCAGTAGGCTGAGCAGTAACAACTTCACTGGAAGGTTGACAATTTTCCCGAGTTGGAATAAACTTCTAAAATTGTAAGTGTTTCTTTCTTCCCTTTGAGCATGGAATAACATTTTCCAATTGAAGACAGTTCTTTTAATTCATTTGTTATCTGATAGAGAGCTTGAAGCAACTGGTTTTGAAGGGCCTATACCTACAAACATTACTCTCATTCGTAATTTAACTGAAATGTAAGTTCAGCGTTCTCTGTGATATTAATAAATATTTAATGTATAGCATATTTACAAACTTTTGACATTAACTCTTGAGTAGAAGGATAACTGATTTGAATGGAGGGACTTCAACATTTCCAAATCTAGAGAACCTGAAAGCCCTGGAGAAATTGTAAGTTATAACAGTGATTGAGAGAAACTGATGTGAAGTTTCTTAAATTTCACCATGAATTTTGTTTGTTTTGCAGAATGTTGAGGAACTGTAACTTAAACGGATCAATCCCCGATTATCTTGGAAAAGTTCCCTTAAAACTACTGTAAATTGCCTACTCCATAATATTAATTCAGTTTCTCCTTGCTTTACTTCATGTCAAAGCTAAATTCTTAGGCTACCATATATACGTGGATAGGTGTGCTTACATGAAATTAAGATAAGAAACATGATACATATTGGTCTTGGTATATAATTCCTATTATTATTATTATTATTATTATTATTATTATATATGCTCTCATTAGTATATGAAAGGAAAATTTTTTGATGACATTTTAAAAGCATGGGAGGTTAATTTAATTTTAAAATAGTTTAGATAGCTTATTGTATGTTTCATAAATGTTCAATGGACTAAATTTATCCATAAAAATAATAATAAATTTCTTTTTCTTACTTTTTTTTTTTCTATTGGTACCATTACAAAGCTCAAATTTAATTTTAATGAGATTTAAAATACAAACAAACTTCCAATTAAGGATTTTTTATTTTTTTCCCCAAATGATATGCAATGTTAATTCTGGTGAGAGATACATATAAATATAATTTAATTTTATGAATAATTTGATACAGATATAATAACAAAATTTTTCATTAAAGGCATTTTGTGCTTTTAAAAAACTAATTAATTGAAAATAGAAAAAAAAAAGATAAAAATATGATAAGAACAAAAACTTTGCTCCCCCAAGGCGCGTAAAAAATAGAAAGTTGTAGATCTGTCTTATATAAGATTATCATTGCCTTATAATTAAATATTAACCATGCCAATATTACTATTATTTCATCTACATTTTATTCTTCCTGTAATAAAGCTCTTAAATTTTTAATTAAAATTTTGTGCTTTGTGAAGATTATGTTGTTATTTTGTGGTAGGGACCTAAGCTACAACAGGTTGGAAGGAATAATTCCAAACATTGGACAACAGAATTATCCACAATACATGTAAGAAATGACAATTAGGATCTCAAGGTGCCCTAATTTCTCGTGCATTTAAATAATTTCTTGTGATTTTGGTTTTTTTTTTTTTTGGCTCTTGAAAATGTCTTCATATGATGTGCCATGCCTGATTAGTTTAGCATTATAAAACATATTTACTATAGATGTGGTATATATTAACAAGATTGAAATTGTAATGCAATCATACTCCTAAACTAAAACTAGCTAGGATTTCCTATTCTTGTAAACTCGCAAACGCTCCTCTTATGCTAACCGCCATCGGCGTTTACTGCCAAAAAATTCAACTCCTCTCCAGAATGGCCAAACTCTCCCCTTTCAGCCCGAGGCACCCTTGCTTACATGAGAACTAAAGAAGAAATAGAAGAAGATGAAGAAATGTTGCCACTCTCGAATACCCCCCCTATTTTTGCATCAATATTAGACATATCTAGCCTTCCGATGGGCTGATAAACAGGGGACTTGTAACTATTTCTGGGCTTGAGCCCAATTCTTCTTAGGTCCACAACCTTAGCGACTAATCCAGTTATTTTATCCAACCCAATTTCTTTATGGCAAGTGTTGGTCGGGTTATTGGGCCCTTCTGTCAGAGGCTCATATGAGTTCTTAAGGGCAATTCGAGGCCCGGTCAATTTGTTGCAGTACAGGAGCTCATTAACCCGCGAGTCAGTGACCCACACTCCATAGCTGACTCCAAGCCTGAATCATCCGAAGCCTCTAGAGACTTTCAACTATCATCCACTGTATTCAAATTTTTGAAATGTGTTTGGATGGTAATCATCCGAAGCCTCTAGAGACTTTCAACTATCATCCACTTTATTCAAATTTTTGAAATGTGTTTGGATGGTAAAAAAAAAAAAAAATTAAAAAAAATAGAAAAAGTAATTATAAAAATAATATGTGCTAAAATCTAATAAGAAGAAATAAAAAAAAAAAGGTTGATCAAAGTGTGGATTTTTGTAGGATTTGGTAAAACAAATGGGGCCTTTGCCTAGCCCCGCGCGCTGCCCAGAGACTCCACCTATACGCTTTTGTCTTATTTGGCGCCAGCAAATGTGTCTTCTGCTTCTCCGGTTACATTTCACAGCCGTGTGCTGCTTCTTCATGACATTCGATTGATTCCAATTGTAGGTACCTGGGGCCAATGAACTCTTGATCCAAACATGTGGAAACCTAGTACTGTTTATCAGTGTATAACACAAGTGCCGTTATCAAAGCTATTCCCCTATTCCCTTTAATTTTCATGAGAGCCCACCAAAAATGGGTTCTTCTATTCCTCATCACATCATCCATCACCACGAACCCCCCAACATTTCCCTTATCTCTTTCAAATACAATCATCCCATAAGTGAAAATAAGGTCCAGTCAATTTGATTCAAGTACTCTTTGGTTCCCACTCTCTCCTAGAGCAACATCCCCACTTCGACCACTAATCCAGCAGTAATGGAAGTCCGTTTAAAACTTCGTTTCTAATCTTGAACTTTGGTTGCTATTTCAATTAAAGGGGTGTTTAGTTGAAAAAAAATTAGTTTAAAAAGTATAATAAAAGTACAAAAATTTGATGTAAAGGTGATATGTGGTAAAATTTAATTGAAATAAAGTACAAATTTTTTGTAACTTTTGGTGAGTTTTGGTATTTGAAAGTTGGCCAAACAGCCCCTAAAGAAAATTTGAACAGAAACTAGATGTCCCCAGCTTATTAACCTCTACTTCGCGGCACACCCTGGAAGTCTCTATTAGTGAATAAGATACGTGAGAGAATAAAAACATTTGATTTTGTCCCTATATGATTTGTTCCTTGATTAAAAACATTTGATTTGTCCCTATATGATTTGTTCCTTGATTTACGCTCTAATTTAGGAATTTATCTCCTCGAGCTTTTTCTTCCTTTCCGGTGATTTTTTTAAACCTATATAAAGGCACTCTTTAGCTCTTGTAATTAATTAATCTGTCATTAATGCAATTCTCTATTTTCTTTCTATATTTTCTGCATTATGAATTCTAACAACCCAAGCCCTAACGTCGGTGTATCCACTCTTGGAGCTTCAGCATCACCAAATCTCCCACAGGACAACGACGGCCTAGCGACTTCCAGTAACTCTGAATTTGCCTTGTTCGAAATTTTCAAGTCCCACTCTTTTTTATCCCAGATTTTCTTTACTTTTTGCCCAGTCGACAATCAAGTTCAAATTTTCGTAAGTTGAAGGTATTACTTCTGGCTGCTTACAGTCTTATCACTGGGATTGAAACTCGTAGGAATTCTACACAACCCCACCCCCTCCAAAAAAGAAAAAAAAAAAAAAAACAAACACAAACCTTTCAGCGTTTTTAGGAATCTGCACCGATGATCACCGTGGTGAGAAAACCCTAAGCTCCACCACCACCACCCACCACCCCTCATTTTCAACCAATGCTCTAGAAAGCAGAAAATACTTGGCTTTGTTTCACAGAAAAAGGACCGGGGAAATTTTGTTTCCATACTGGTAATGCTGCCGTCAGTTGACCTGGGTGATTCAGCTAGCCAAATCGCACAAATGTGATTCATATGCCGTACTATCTTCCAGAGCAATTCAAACTCTCAATGCTCTGAACGCAGTTCTGCCTCTTACCTTTAGCAAGTCTACCCTCCTCTCTCGCTACTATGGGCTTCCTTCAAAAACCTACCTGACCAACCAATATCTTTCCCAAGCAACAAAATCAACTTTTGGAGTCCTCTGCCTCTCTCTATAATTCTGATGCCATCTACGTAACCTCGTCGATGGTAGCGTATCCAAAATTTTCTCCAAAACATCCATAAAATATATCCAACAGAAAACCTAAAATAGTGCAAATACGAGAAAACCAAAGTATCCTTGTGAAATCCCAACAAGAAGCAGACAAAGAACTAATCCTACAATTTTCACATAATCTCATGCAAGTCAGAGCAATAGGGGTGCAAGTGTGTTTTGGAGTCATCAGCCTTAACCGGTAAAGTAAGAAACCAAAACTTCGCATTACTACATGGATGGATTTTCTCGTCAATAATGGAACTTAAATCCAGCTCCTTTTCGTTCTTCACTAAACTAATTTGGCAAACAGCAGCAATTTAAGTAGCTACATAATTATGATGTACCTGCTTTGCATGTTGATTAGGTATTTGACAAGGAACTTACTTACTGGGCATATTCCAGACTGGATCAAGAGCAGACCTAATAACTTGTACGTTTTTCACTTTCTATTATTTATCAATATTGAATTAAACTGAGCATCGTTTTCTTTTCAATTATTCGACAATAGCCAACCACATGCATTTGCCAAAAAAACAAATGTGCATAAATATGCCTCATCATACATACATGTGAATTCCTCTTTCGACACTGTATTGTCTGAAGACATTTTTGGAGTTGAAGATTTTATTCCTGCCAATCATTGCATATTTTGTTCGAACAATCGATTCAAATCTAGTTGTGGCTGTGTGTTCCTTGAGCCACTGTAATGTTAAGAGAGAGCAAACTTCAGCTGTGATTACTTAAAAAACCATGAATGCTTTTTGTCATTCAGTGTTGGATTCTTCTACGCTATTATATAAGGAAACGGTAAGTAAAGCTGTTAGTTTGGTGAAGCTTTTTTCTTGTTTTTCCACTAATATCCTTTCAACTACCTATATCTTCGAAAGGTGTGTTTGTAAATTTTCACAAAACCACCTCATAATAAGTAATTTTACTTCCCAATTTTGTAACAGTTAATGTTTTTCTTACCTTTGTACCCTTAATAACTACTTATTATGACGAGATAATTGTCATGAGCTGTATGTTATAACTCTGAGATTTTTATATACCTATCAAATGTATATTTTAATTATTTTCTTTATTTTTGGAGTACTTCTCATGAATTGTTTGTATCAACTTAATTTACGCAGTGTAATAGATCTTTCGTACAACAATTTTACTGAGAGCCCTGAGCCATCTATTTGTAATAAAGCAACCCTGTAAGATCCCTGTTTCTCTCTCTCTCTCTCTTTCCCTTCTGCAGCTTCCCTGCACTCAAGTGCATTTTTTCCTTCAAGTCACTGTTCTTCTTTTTTCTTCTTTTTATATATATATATATTTTATCAATCAGCAACTTGTTCAGAAGCTTCTCCACCAAGAACAACTCGTAAGCTTCAAACTCACATATGAAAATTTAACGTTCAATGTTTTTATTGTATTCCACTGGTACTCTTTCCCTCTCCCCCTCCCCCTCCCCCATACTGATCTCTCTCTCTCCCCCCTTCTCTCTCTCCGCGGGATTAATCCAGGAATGTTGGTGTGTGCTTGAAATCTGCTTGTCCAAAAGGTAAGTATATATTTGTCAAAATCAAAATTCAAGGTTATAGAACAGTTCACATTTTTTTCTTGAATCCTCTCTTGTTGAGATATATATTGAACTGTGTGGCTTCACATTAAACACTTATTTTAATATGTGAAAGATAGTTTTGCCCTCAAGTTCCTCGACATTTTACACGACCAAATGTACATTCTGGCTTTCTTTCAGAAGATCAGTATTTATTGAATATAAATTGTGGTGGAAGAGAGGCCATCATTGGAAACACTAAATATGAAGCAGATGATGAACAAGGAGGTCCGGCAAAATTTGACCAAGTAGGAAAATATTGGGGATTTAGTAGCACCGGAGACTATTTGGACGTTGATAGAAGTGCAGACTACTATATAGCCAATGTATCGTCTTTCAACATATCATACTATCTATTGCTGGAAATTAATGGAACTGGAGGCAACGGTACAGCCAAAAATGTTTCTGTTCCGGAAACTAACTACTCTCAATTGTTTAGAACAGCTCGCCTCTCTCCCCTGTCTCTTACTTATTATGGGCATTGCTTGGCAAATGGAAACTATAAAGTTAGCCTTCATTTTGCTGAGATCATTTTCAGGGACAATCGATCTTTTCAAAGTCTTGGTAGACGAATATTTGATGTTTATATCCAGGTATATATATAGTTAATATCAAAGTCAATTAATTGTTCCCTCTTATAGCAGCTAGCAACCGATACATATTTGCTTTAATATGCTGTTCTCCTACAGGATGAACTGGTTCTGAAGGATTTTGATATTGAAAATTTTGCACGAGGTGTTGACAAGGCAGTGGTTCTAAAATTTAATAACATTGCTGTGAGGAACAAGACTATAGAGATTCGCTTTTATTGGGCTGGGAAAGGGACGAGAGCTATTCCGAAAAGAGGAACTTATGGTCCCCTCATATCAGCTATTTCTATAGAATCTCGTTAAGTTTTATTCACTCTGGGCTTTCCTCATTTCTTCTCAATCAGGAAGCATATTCCTCCTCCCCCCTTCTCTCTCATGCTTGTGTTTGAGATTCTTTCAAGTGAATTTTTACTAGACTTACAGATGATTAATGCGATGAAGTAAATTTAGTATCCAACTCTTGAAACTGAAAATTATAAATTTAGAAATACATAATTTTCAGATTGATGAAGGTTGTGATCCTTCTCTTACTCGTTGTTTGGCATTCAAGTCATCAAATAATTTCTTCTTTGTAGGAATTTCAAATATTGGATTGTTGAGGCCATGGACAAAAGTTATATATTATAGAAGGCAGACTTAAACTGATCTATTCTTTATCTGAAAATTATAAATTTTGAAGAAAGTAATTTGCATATTGATGAAGCATGTGATTCTTCTCGTGCTATTTATTTTATCTTTTGAGTTGTCAAATAGTTGTTGTAGAAATTTCAAAAATGGGATTGTTGAGTATGGACAAAAGTTGTATTCTATAGTGTGCAATCTTGTGATCTTTGGTTTATTTGGAATTTTTATTTTATCATCATAATTATCATTTTTATTGTTATTTATTTATTTTTTTTAATCCTTTTGTAGATTCCAAGCCTCCTTCAAACCAAACGAGGAGGGTACTCATTATAATTGGAGTTGTAGCTTTGGCTTTATGCCTCATATTTGTGATTCTATTTTTCTTTTGGCGGAAACGCCATTTGGAAAGTAGTATCTCAAGGGAACAAGGTAGCTTATTTCTACTCTACATTTGATTTATTTTAATATAGTCAACAGATTATTGTTATTATTATTATTAATCTTCTTCTTCTTTCTCCAAAGAAGCTTGTTTGTGCCTCTGGGTTTAGCTCGAGTGGATTATGGGTACGTTTCTTACGGAAACCACACGGATTTGATTCCTGATTCAAGCGAGATGCACGTGAGGGGCAGCGTACATTTCCCTGATTTACCCATTAGTTACACGGTCCGTTGATAACTGCAATAAACCAAAGAAGAAGAAGAAGAGGACATCACTAAGCATCATTAAACAAAAATGCTCTCAGTGCATGTTAAGGGGTCTAGTTGCTAAAATGCACCATTTTAGTAACTCACGGATTTTCAACTCTTTCACTCAAGCCAAATCTTTCAAGAAAACTTTTCAAGCTCAAGATGTTACTATTGAGTTAGAGGAGGATTGTAAGATCAAAGGAGGATTTAGGATAATTGAACGTGGTAGTGGATATGTTAGGCTTATAGTTATTTATGCGGAAGAACTCAGATGGCTGCAGCAGAAATGTTCAAAGCATCTTTGGATTACCAATGGCCATTATCAAATTGGTCGTCATAGAGGAGAAGCAAGAACTCTGGTTGGTACCATTTTATCTAATGGTATTAGCAAAAAGTTGGAGCTGAGGCTCTTTGCCCCTTTTGGAAGAAGACAAGTTAGGATCCCAGAATTGTCTTTCGGGTCTGGTTGGAGTTTTCTCAAGGATATCATCAGCGACCTCTTACCTGGGGATCGTTTCTATAACAAAATTAAGCCTCATGCATGGATGAATGCTCCTTCTCAGTTAGCAACCTCTTGTGCTTTTAGAGAATCCAAGTCGTATGTTCAAGCAGCTGCCCTTTCAAAATGGCAGCTCTCAAACATACGCAGCACCCACAATGACCTGCATGTCATTGTTAACCATGAGGATGCTGTGGAGAACAGCATGCTTATGAAAATGTGCTTAGTTGGCAGATTAGGTGGCTCGGGTGCTGCTAAGATGAAGGTTGCCAAAATTTCAGAGTGGGTCAATAGAAAATGGAGAATAGAAAATGGAGGATTCCTGGAGGAGTTGGTGTTAAGGTTTTGGATGAGGAGAGATTTTTATTTATATTTCCATCCCAGCAGTTAGCTGATAGAATTAAGAGAAAGATTTATGTTATTAATGGGGATCCTCTTTGGTTAGATTCTTGGCATAGTTGGAGTTGCTATTTTAGAAGAGGATGGAATGCTGAATCTGTTTGGATCAGAGTGTTGGGTCTGCCTTTCCACTTATGGAGTGTCAATGTCTTCAAGTGCATAGGCAATTTTTGTGGAGGTTTTATGGAATCAGAGTTTGATTCTTGCAATGCTGCCAACTTTAGGTGGGCTAGAATTAAAATCAGAGGTGATGGAAGAAACACCCCTGCTTCAGTCAAGATTTTAGTGGGTGAAGTCGTTTATGATTGTCCTATTTGGGTTGAAAGAAGGCCTTGGGTTGATTGGGTAGAAGACTTTTGGGCTTTTGAAGTTTCCCGGCCACCGGAGGGAAAGAAGATGGTGGCGCGTGGTTTGGAAGCTGATTCATTGAATCCTCCATCTATTGGAAATCGAAAAGGCAAGGAGTTATTAAAGTTTGGGGCCGGAAAACCTAGAAGGCAATCAAAGGCTGCAGGAAAGGTTCAATGGATCCAAGTAGGTGGCAAGTCAAACTTAATAAAAAGCATTCAAATACCAAAAGTCTCTCTAATGGGCCAGCAAGCAGTTAATAGGTTTGATGCTCTGAATGTAATAAATGATGAGGACCAAATTACTGATGATGCTAGAATGATTCCCTTATCAGGTGACAATATTAATGGAGAGGAGACTGCTGCCTTTGGAGGTTATGTCAGTTCTACTGATAGTTGGAAGTTTTATGGGAGAAAGTACAATGCTAGGACAAAAACGGGAGCAATGTCATCCCTAGACCAAATGATCTCATCTCCACGGGCTTGTCCTCCACCTGTGAAGATTTCAGAGGTCAATCCCTCAATTGATAATTCTCTTGTTGAAAACATTGGATCTCCTGTTGGGTCTTTGTTGGTTCTTTTTGGATTTCAGGAATCAATACTCGGGGAAGTTCTTGAATGCAAACCTTTGGCAGTAGTAGGGCCAGCTGAAGAGTGGCCAGATGATAATCATTTGTTGCTAGAGAATTGTGGGAAGGATCAAAATAAGATCTCATCATGGGTGATTAATCGTATGAAGTCTTTCAAGAAGATTTTGGGCATCTCAAGTGAAGGACTCCAAGAACAGATAATGGCTCTCTTGCAATCTATTGAAGCAAAAAGGAAGAAGGGGAACAGTAGCCAGCGGAAGCTCCCAATAAGCAAGGTAAAGGGAGGTGGAAGGGAGCTGAGAAATATTCAATGTTCTATCACCTATGATAAAGATGATAGGGAGCTTTTTAATGAGGAAGGAAGAAGGGGTGAGTCTTTATCCTTATGTCTGCTATGAAATCCAAAATCCTAAGCTGGAATATTAGGGGTTGTTGTGGTAAGGAGAAGAGGATGGTGATCAAATCTATTATTGTTAGGCAGCATCCTGATATTGTTTGTCTGCAGGAAACCAAATTGAGCAGGGTCAATGATCAAACTGTTAGGACTCTTTGGGGTGGGGGCTGGTGCAAATGGTTAGCTCTGGAGTCTGTTGGGGCCTTGGGAGGCATTCTGCTCATGTGGGACAGCAAGAAACTGCAAGCTTTGGATTATGAGATTGGTTCTTTTTCCATTTCTTGCTGGTTCCAGCACATGGAGGAGGACATTTCTTGGTCCTTTACGGGAGTCTATGGGCCTGTGAATAAACTTTGGAAGTTAGATTTTCTGGATGAAGTAGGAGCTGCAGTTTACAGGTGGAATCTGTCATGGTGCTTGGGGGGTGACTTTAATATGACTAGAGGTATAGAGGACAAATGGGAATGCAAAAAAAAAAACAAAGCAGATGGACATTTTCTCTGATTTCATTGAAGACCTACAATGCATTGATCTGCCTTTAAATGGAAGTAGATTCACTTGGAGCAATAGTTTGTGCAAGTCTAGGATTGACAGATTTCTGGTCTCTTCTGATTGGGAGGATTTATTCCCTGTTGTTCTTCAGAAAATCCTTCCAAAGTTGGCCTCAGATCACTCCCCTCTTTTGCTGGATGGGGGAGGTATAAAAGAGGGTCCAAAACCTTTCAGATTTGAAAACATGTGGTTGCAGGCTGAAGGTTTTATGGATATAGTTGCTCATTGGTGGTAGAATTACCTTTTTGAAGGAACTGCTAGCTACAGATTGTGCCAGAAGCTGAAGGTTCTAAAGACAGACCTAAAAATCTGGAACAGTGAGGTGTTTGGAAGGATAGCACAACAGAAAGCCCAACTGGAAAAAGACATTAAAGAGCTCGACTGGCTGGATGATGGGGGTTTACTACTTGAAAAAGGAAGATCTCTGCGGCAAGAGAAGATAATGAAATTAACTAGTTTAATTAAAATGGAGGAAATAAGCTAGAGGCAAAAGTCCAGAATCCGTTGGCTCAAAGAAAGAGATCGCAGTTAGAAAACCAGAATAAAGAATTGAAGAGTGAATGATAAATTCCCCTCTCCAAGCACTCTTATTTATAATCGAAGGTTACAATTAAAATAGGAAACAATACAACTCAGAATAGGAAACGGAAGGACAGCTAATTAAGGCTATCAACCTAAGAAAGGAAAACTCAATAATACTAATTATAATACTAATAATATTAATATCTTCTAATACGCCCCCTCAAGCTGGAGCATACATATCAAAAATCCCCAGCTTGGAAGACAAATTGAGGAAGGCAGGACGAGATAGTGGCTTAGTGAGAAGATCGGCCAGTTGGGACGACGACCGAACAAAAGGAGTACTTAATTGTCGTCGCATTAGTAAATCACGAATGAAGTGACAATCAACCTCAATATGCTTGGTGCGTTCATGAAAGACAGGATTGTTGGCAATAAAGATGGCAGCCTGATTATCACAGTGCATAGGCATAGGCAAAGGAACATCAACCCCAAAGTCACATAGTAGAGAGCGAACCCAAAGCATCTCAGCTGCAGTATGAGCCATGGCACGATACTCAGCTTCGGCACTCGAACGAGCAACAACATGCTGCTTCTTACTGCGCCAAGTAACCAAATTATCCCCAACAAAGGTGCAATACCTAGAAGTCGAACGACGATCAGTACGGCTCCCAGCCCAATCGGCATCACTATAGCCAGTGACAGTGAGTGAGGAAGATGGGCGATAAAGAAGACCACGACCAGGAGACTGTTTCAAATAGCGCAGGATTCGACAAACAGCTTCAAAGTGAGGAGTACGAGGAGCATGCATAAATTGGCTAACAACCCCAACAGCATAAGTGATATCAGGACGAGTGACTGTTAGGTAAATCAATTTGCCCACCAGACGTCTATAACGACTGACATCCGAAAAAGTAGTACCAGAAGAAGTATCCAATTTAGTAGAGGAATCCATAGGCGTGTCTGCAGGGCGAGCACCTAATAGACCAGTCTCAGAGAGTAAATCCAGAACATACTTACGTTGACAAATTGAGAGTCCCTGAGCAGAACGAGCAATTTCAAGGCCCAAAAAATACCGAAGGCCTCCGAGATCCTTTGTGTGAAACTGACGAGCAAGATGTTGTTTTAAAGCCACAATACCAGAAGCATCATCACCCGAGAGAATAATATCGTCAACATACACAATGACAATAATAGTGCCAGAAGAAGTATGACGACAAAAGACAGAATGATCAGCAGAAGAGCGTGAGAAACCAACTTCAATAAGAGCAGAGCTGAAACGATCAAACCATGCGCGAGGAGATTGTTTCAATCCATAAAGAGCACGCCGCAATCGACAGACCAAATGATTATTGCCTGGAGTAGAATAACCAGGTGGTTGATCCATATAGACCTCTTCTTGAAGGTTACCATGAAGAAATGCATTTTTAATATCAAGCTGATGCAAAGGCCAATGACGACTAACTGCGACTGCAAGGAGGATACGAACAGAATTCAGGCGAGCAACAGGAGAAAAGGTCTCAGTGTAGTCCACACCATAAGTTTGGGTGTAGCCTTTGGCCACCAAACGAGCCTTGAGGCGTTCAACAGTCCCATCAGGAAGATACTTAACAGTGTAAACCCAGCGACAACCAACCGTCTGCTTGCCAGGAGGCAGAGTGGTGAGTTCCCACGTCTGATTCAGATGGAGAGCATTCATCTCTTCATCCATAGCATGTTTCCATCCCGGAATGGATAAGGCCTGCATATAAGAGGATGGAACAGACACAGAAGACAAGGCACAAACAAACGAGAAAAGAGACGATGAAATACGATGATAGGACACATGGTTAGCAAGTGGATGTTGGGTGCAAGTGCGTGTACCTTTCCGTAATGCAATAGGCAAATCAGATGAGGGAGCAGGATCTGCGGACGAAGAATCAGAATCCGTTGGAGAAGAGAGGATCACCTTCCTATCACGATCGCGCTGATATACCTGTGGAAGAGGAGGAATAAGGGGAAGACTAGGAGCCACAGGAGAAGCGGGTATGGGTGTAGTGGTGGAATCAAGGGGCGATTGTGTAGGCAAAGGAATATATACGGAAGAAATGGGAGCTGGAAGAGTAGGAGACGACGCCCCCTCACGGGAAATAAGGTCAGAGGACAAAGCATTGCCATCAGAAGAGAAGAAAGCTGTGGATTCAAAAAAAGTGACATCAGCACTGACAAAATAACGACGAGAAGCAGGATGATAACATCGATAGCCTTTTTGTGTACGGGAGTACCCCAAAAAGATGCATTTGCGAGAACGAGGGGATAATTTATCAAGGCCAGGATCAAGGTTATGAACAAAGGCAACACATCCAAAAACACGAGGAGGAAGAGAAAAAGGTGACCGGTCAGGATAGAGAACAGAAAAGGGAGATTGATTGGACAAGACAGGTGTAGGGACTCTGTTAATCAGATAACAAGCTGTAAGAACAGCATCGGCCCAAAAGGGTTTAGGAACATTCATTTGAAATAATAAGGTGCGAGCAACATCTAAAATATGACGGTGTTTACGTTCAGCAACACCATTCTGCTGAGAAGTACGAGGACAGGTTGTTTGATGGATAATGCCCTTTTCAAGACAAAATTGATCAACAGCAGATTGAACATATTCTAATGCATTATCAGATCGAAGTATTTTGATCCTCTTATCAAACTGGGTGAAAATTTCATTGTAAAAACGAGAAATGATAGAGGGTAAATCAGTTCTTTGTTTCATTAAAAAAATCCAAGTCATACGAGAAGAATCATCAATAAATAGAACAAAATAAAGGAATCCATTGATACTTTTAACGCGGGAAGGTCCCCAAACATCAGTATGAATGACACGAAAAGGCTCTGACTCACGAATATTACTACGACTAGAAAAGGTACTACGGTGATGCTTGCCAAACTGACAAGCCTCACAATCTAGACTAGACACATGACTCAAATTTGGCACAATAAGTTTCAATCTTGCCAAGGACGGATGACCGAGACGTCGATGCCACTGAAGAGGAGAGAGAGAAGTGCGGAGAGCAATAGAAGGCGAATGTGCTGGAAGGGAAGGACAATCGAGATAGTAAAGACCATCCTTCTCATGCCCCGAACCAATCATCTTCTTCGTCTTGAGATCCTGAAAGACACAAGAATTTGCAAAGAAAGTTATTGAACAATTTAACAATCGAGTTAATTGACTGACAGAGAGTAAATTAAAAGGAAACTGAGGAACATAAAGACTAGAGTCTAAATAAGAGAAGAAGAAGGACGAAGAGTCCCTCTACCAGACACAGGACGAGATGACCCATCGGCTAACACTATCTTATGATTAAGAGAACGAAGATTAGAGAATAAGGAAGAATTACCAGACATATGTGAACTGGCTCCTGAATCAATGATCCAGGAGGGAGAGCTAGAAGCCACAAGAGCAGGGTTACCTGAGTTTGCCAAAGTAGCAGTAGAGGTAGAAGGAGTAGACACCCGTAGCGACTGAATGAGCTCTTGGAGCTGAGATGAACTCAGAGTGTATGTCTCCTGAGAATCAGATGTGGGAGTACTGATTGGAGTCGCTGAAGACTGTGTAGGACCATTATCTTTGACATGATGTGCCTGTTCTGGTTTACCATACTTCTTCCAACAATAGGGTTCAGTGTGATTTGTTCCACCACAATGATCACACTTGCGGTCTCCCTTGTTTCCAGAAGATCGTCCTCCACCTCTAGAACCACCACGAGTGTTTCGTCCACCACGGGAACCACGAGACGGCCCCCCATGATTATGCTGGCTAACTAGAGCAGAAGAATCTGTAGGTAAGGTTGTATTATCAGGGGTGGAGGATCGATTACCCAAGGAAGAGCGCTGGATACGGGAGTAAGCACTAGCTGCAGTGGGCAATGTCTCGCTTGCTAAAATTTGATCCTTGAATCCTCGGAGGGAAGGATTTAAGCCAGATAGAAAGTTGGCTATCATAAATTCTTCCCAATATTTCTTCTGCTGTATCAAGTCTGTACTAAAGGGACGATATTGCAACAATTGTTCCCACAAACTTTTTAAGTGACTATAATATTCAGAAAGAGATTTGTCACCTTGTTTGGCTGAAAACATCTGCTCGTATAACTCATACACTCTAGAAACATTGCTTTTCTGAGAATAGGACTCAGCGAGACACTCCCATATCCGTTTAGAAGAATCACAAAATTCAACAGTGGTGGCAACAGAGTCCTCTAAACTATGCCAGAGAAGGCCCATAACAATTGCATCTTCACTCATCCATACAGAATACGTAGGGTCCGTTGAAGGAGGTGCTTCATCGGTAATATATTGGAGTTTGTTCTTGCCCCGGAGAAAAGTTTTAACTGCATGTGCCCAACCCAAGTAATTGTCCCCATTCAATTTCTTGGGTGTAATAGAGCGAGGAACATCATCAGCTTTGAGAAAGACAGTTGGATTGAAGGGTTGATCTTCTGATTTCGCCATAACAGGACAAAGGCCTTAACAAACAAACAAAAAAATACCAATTGGATGGAACAGCAACAACAACCACCAATGGCAGCGGAACTGGTAAAGGCACGGTAACAGACGAGATTAATTAGACGAAACCAGCAAGACAACAATCCAAATCAAACGAACTCAGCAGCACAGCATTAGCAGAACGAACAACACAGAAGCAGCATCAGATCGAACAGCAGCAGCAACAAACAGTAGCCGGACAAAACTAGCACAGACAAAACTGGAACAGGTACATCTGCGATCATCCGATGACAAGGGCAACCACCGGCGGACGTCCGCTCAGGCCATGCGACCGCCGTCGAAGAAGCCGGTGGTCGGCCGGTGAGTCACGCGCCCACACGCGCCGGAGATGTCTTGGCGCGTGGGGGGCTGACGCGAGCAATCAGGCCACCACGGCGGCGGCGTCTGGCCACACCCTTCTAGGGTTGTGATCGCCGGTGGAGGGCGAGCCTCTGGGGACCGTCGGCCGGTTGCTCCGGTCGCCGGAGAAGTCGCCGGTGCGTGTGGGGGGGCTGACGCGAGCAGTCAGGCCGCCACGGCGGCGGCGTCTGGCAACACCCTTCTAGGGTTGTGATCGCCGGTGGAGGGCGAGCCTCTGGGGACCGTCGGCCGGTCGCCGGAGAAGTCGCCGGTGAGAAACAGTAGTACGCCTCTCTCTTTGATTATTTTTGGCTCTGATACCAAGTTAGAAAACCAGAATAAAGAATTGAAGAGTGAATGATAAATTCCCCTCTCCAAGCACTCTTATTTATAATCGAAGGTTACAATTAAAATAGGAAACAATACAACTCAGAATAGGAAACGGAAGGACAGCTAATTAAGGCTATCAACCTAAGAAAGGAAAACTCAATAATACTAATTATAATACTAATAATATTAATATCTTCTAATAATCGCAATACAAAATTCTTCCATAAAATGGCTTCTGCGAACAAAAGGAGGAATTGGATTGATAGATTGGAAGTCAATGGGGAGCTCACCAAAGATCAAGGGATAATTAGATAGAGTATTGTGGATTTTTACAAGAAGCTGTTTGCGGAAGAAGAAAATTGGAGGCCATTGGTAAATGATCTGGAATTTTCTCGGCTCAGCTTCTCTGTAGCTGATTGCCTAGAGGTTCCCTTCACAGAACCAGAGGTGTTCCAGGCGCTGATGGAATTAAATGGTGATAAAGCCCCTGGCCCAGATGGATTGTTAATGGTTTTTTTTTCAAAGATGCTAGGCTATTCTTAAGGAAGACTTGCTAGCTGTTTTTGGAGAATTCCATTGCAGCTGTAGATTTGTACGAAGTTTGAACTCAATCTTCATTGCACTAATTCCTAAGAAGAAAGGAGCTGTGGAATTAAAGGATTTCAGTCTAATTAGTCTAGTGGGAGCAGTCTACAAGCTACTGTCAAAAGTACTAGCTAATAGGCTAAAACAGGTAATTGATAGTCTCATCTCTGAATCTCAGCATGCTTTTGTCAAGGGCAGGCAGATTTTGGATGCAATTCTAATTGCAAATAAGGTCCTGCATTCCAGAATCAAAAGCAAAGGTTTTGGATTGGTATACAAATTGGATATTGAAAAAGCTTACGACCATGTAAACTGGAAATTCCTGCTGCATTTGCTGAGTAGAATGGGCTTTGGGGAAAGATGGTGTCAATGGATAAACTGGTGCATTTCTACTGCCAGATTCTTAGTATTGATAAATGGATCCCCTGAAGGTTTTTTTCCTTCCTCTCGGGGGTTAAGACAAGGAGATCCTTTATCTCAATTTTTATTCATTTTGGTAATGAAGGTTCTCAACAGGATGATAAATAAGGCAGTGGAGGCAGGTTTCATTGAGGGCTTCCCAGTGCAAAACAGCAGGCAGAGCCTCAACATTTCACACTTGCTGTTTGCAAATGATTCTATAGTCTTCTGCGGGGCTGATTTGCTTCAGCTTAGACATCTTCGCTGCATCCTTCTGGGGTTCGAAGCTGTCACTGGCCTTAAAATTAACCTCAGTAAATCTGAGGTCCTACCCGTGGGATTCAATTCTAATACGGAGGATTTTGCAGTTGTTCTTAGCTATAATATTGGGTCCCTTCCTACAGTTTATTTGGGTATGATCAGAGGAGCAAATTTCAGGTCTAAACAAATCTGGGAACTTGTTATTGAGAGGTGCAGAAATAGATTGGCCGGGTGGAAAGCAAATTATTTATCAATGGGAGCGAGGGTCACCTTGATCAAGAGTGTTCTATCCAACCTTCCCACCTATTTTTTTTCTCTTTCCTGCCCCTGTGAGTATTCTAAAGGAAATTGAGAGGTTGCAAAGAAATTTCCTTTGGGGTAGAAGTGAAGGAGTTTTCAAGCATAACTTAGTGGACTGGAAAATTGTTTGCAACCCCATTCATATGGGGGAAGCTGGTATTAGGCAGCTTAAGTTACACAATGAAGCTCTAAGGGGAAAATGGCTTTGGAGATTTGCTCATGAAGAAACTAGCCTTTGGAGGCGTTTGATTGAGACCAAATATGGAGTTGTAAAAGGCGGCTGGAAATCTGATGCAGGGACCCCATCTTTTGGTGCCAGTTTATGGAGAAGTTTAAGCAAGATATGGTCGAGATTTGAGAGATGTTTATCTTGGAAGGCGGGAAGGGGGGATAGGACATTGTTTTGGAAACATAACTGGTTGACGGGTGGAAGCCTCTTCGATGTTTTTCTTGACATTTATTCCATTGCTTTGGACAAGAATGCTTTGGTTTCAGATTATTCATTAGGGACCGGCTCTAACAGAATTTGGAATGTTCAGTTGCGAAGGAATCTGAATGATTGGGAAGTGGATAGTTTTAGGACTTTGATGGAAATCCTTTATTCTTGCCCAATGGAAGACTCGGCAGATGCATTGAGATGGAAGCTTTCAGAGCAGGAAAATTTCTGAGTCAATTCCTTTTATTGGTTTTTGCAGAGTGGAGAGGAGGATATTTTTCCTTGGATGAAATTATGGAAGGCCCCTGTACCTACAAGAGTCATTTTTTTCTCCTGGTGTGCTATTAGGGGAAGGATTTTGACTATGGATAATCTTAAGCGACGGGGTTATTCTATTGTTAATAGGTGTCCTTTATGTCTCAGACAGGAGGAATCTATTGATCATCTACTCATTCACTGTGTTTGGGTCACTGAAATTTGGAGCCTGATCCTTTCATGCTTTGGCGTTCAAATGTGTTTTCCCATAGACTTAAAAAGTTTTCTTCTAGCTTGGTGGGGACAACTTATGGGCAAGAGAAATAGGAAGATTTGAGATTGAGAAAGAGGAAGATTTGGGATACAATCCCGTATTGCCTTTTCTGGTTGATCTGGAAGGAACGTACTAGGAGAATCTTCGAAAACTCAGAAAGAACTATTTTGCATTCCAAAAGTGCATTTCTTTCTTGTTTGTTTAGTTGGGTAGAGGATGGGAAAGAGATAGATCTTAGCTCCTTTCTGATTTTCATAGATAGCATGAAATAAGAAGGGATTTAATGTAATTCATTTTTTCCGAGGCATCTCTTTGATGCTCGTAATAAATCTTACTTATCTTTTAAAAAAAAAAACTTCAATAAACCAGAGGAGTTCTGGGTTAACCCAAAAAAAAAAAAAAAAAAAAAGAAGCTTGTTTGTTAAATTATAACTTTGTAATAACAAAGTTATCAAACAATATAACAACAAAATGTCCTTGCTTGGATAAGGGATAATAGGGACAAACAGATATACTTTTCATTTATATAACATTGGTTATAGAAAGATAATAATGTTCCTCTCAACTTTCTATTTGTGCTTGTATCTAACTTCCTTTAAATCCGTTTCATAGTAGTTGAAAGTAATTGATTGAGTTGAGATTGTTTACAGTCACTTGTGCAACGAATAAATGATGAGGAGGAGGAGGAAAATTAGAACCTTAGGACAAGCTCTGACTGTCTGTAGCTTTTGAAAGCTGAGAAGTTAGAATTTCTTTGTTAGCTTGTCTAGACTTTTCTGCAACCAAACCAAGCATAAATGTTTTGCTTTGTGATTGATGATCTTGTTATTTTTTGACAGCATGAAGAAGATGCCTTTTAAAAACAAAATACAAACCCTCCCAATCTCTATAACCATGCTCTCAACAAAAAATAAGAAAAGACTCAAAATCAGGTTCTTCACCCCCCCAACCCGCCCCTGAACAACAAAGAAAAAAAATGCTCTTCAAACTTGCAAAAAAATAAACTCTTTAACCTGTATAATAGAAATTCCTTGCCATCAAATATCCTTTTATTTGTTTCCTTCCATATTAGCCAAAATAAACAAAAAAGCCTGCATATCTCTTGGTACAACCCACTGTAGACCAAAAGAAATCAATAATATTACCCATAAACTCTTATGTCCATTTACTATAAATAAAGATATGGTCAATTGATTCCCCATGTTCTTTGCACATGCTACCCTTGTTCATAAGAATCTGCCTTCTCTTTTGTAAATTATCAATAGTGAGAATTCTCCCCCTTGCAACACACCAGGTAAAACAAAGCCACTTTTGGGGTTATCCCCTAGCTCCAAATTTATGGGAAGGTCACTACCTTATTTACCCCCAAAGATTTATAATAGGACCTCACCTCAAATTTATTGGATTTGAAAGCAGTCCAAATCACTTCATCAATAGATTTGAAAGCAGTCCAAATCACTTCATCAATAGCTTCCTCTCGACTTCCCAGTCCCAAATATTCCTATGAAAACAATGTTCCACCCCAAATTATTCCCACTAGTCACCTCATGACCAGCTGCAAATGCATCCTTATCTGCAGCTATCTCATAAATGTCAAGGAAAATATCCATCATATCCATCACCCTCCCCACCTCATTCTAATAAAAGTTCCAAAATTTAACTCTTTCCCCACAGCCAACTTTCCAGCACAAACTCTCTTTTAGATCCTCCCATTGTAATCTAGTCTTCTACAGACTAACTCCATAAGAAGCCTTTACTTTTTTTGGGGGGGGGATGAAGACAATAAGAAATAAAATTATTTCTTTGATTTCTGGATGATAAAAACTTTACAGAGATCCTCCTATTTATAGCGTACTCCATAATCTATATATGGCATATTTCCCTATGATGAATCCTAGAATTACTGAGGGACTATTACAAAGAAATGGTAAGTTTCCCTATGATGGATGCTACAATTACTGAGGGAATATTTACAGATTTAATTTCCTAATTCTCCTATATTTCCACACTCCCCCTCAAGTTGGATCATAAATGTTAATTAAATCCAACTTGCCTATTAATTCCTCAAAAATTGGTTTGAGAACTCCTTTAGTAAGAATGTCTACTACCTGTTTTTATGATGGTACATAGACTATGCAAATGATTCATTTTTCAATCTTCTCCTTGATAAAATGCCTGTCTACCTCCACATGCTTAGTTCGATCATGTTAAACTGGATTAAATGATATATTAATGGCAGCCTTATTATCACAGTATAGTTTAATAGGAAACTTTACTGTAACATGTAATTCTTCAAGGAGTCTCTTCAGCCACAATCCTTCACATATCCCTTGGGCAATGGCTCCGTATTCTGCTTCAGCACTGTTTCTAGCTACCACATTTTGCTTCTTACTTCTCAAAGTCACCAAGTTGCCCCATACAAATGTGCAATATCCTGTGGTAGATCTCTTGTCTTCTATTAATCCTGCCCAGTCTGTAACAGTAAAGATTTCAACTCCTCTGGTTTCACCTTTCTTGAATAGTAGACCCCTTCCTGGTGAACCTTTGAGGTATCTCAGAATCCTATACACTGCTTCCTAATGTGCCTCCTTTGGTGAGTGCATATATTGGCTCATAGTACTTACCGCAAATGCAATATCTGGTCTGGTATGTGAGAGATAGATTAGTTTCCCTACCAATCTCTGATTTCTATCTCTGTCAACTGGTCGTTCTACTTCTTCTGTCTTTTTCTTTGGTTCTATTGGAGTTTCACTAGGTTTATAATCTAGCATCCCTATTTCAGAAAGAAGATCAAGTATGTAGTTTCTCTGGGATACACTAATTCCTTTATGTGATCTGGCTACTTCCATTCCCAGAAAGTAACGTAATTGCCCAAGATCTTTTACTTCAAATTCATTTGCTAGGACTTTCTTCAACCTTTCTATCTCTATTAGATCATCACCTGTCAAGATGATATCATCAACATAAACTATGGGAATAGCCATTTTTCCATTTTCAGTAATCCGAATAAACATAGTATGATCTGCCTGGCCTTGTTTGTATCCCTGCCTTTTGATTACCTTTGTAAATCTATCGAACTAGGCTCTGGGAAACTGTTTAAGTTCATATAAGGACTTTCAGTTTACAAATTCTACTATCTTCTTTCCTGCAGAATCCAGGCGGTAACTTCATGAATACCTCTTCTTCCAGGTCTCCATTGAAGAAAGCATTCTTGATATCTAGTTGTTAGAGTGGCCAGTCCAGATTTGCTGCTAAAGATAGGAAAACTCTTATGGTATTTAGCTTTGCCACGGGTGCAAATGTCTCTGAGTAGTCAATTCCATATGTCTGGGTAAAACCTTTTGCAACTAGCAGTGCCTTGTATCGTTCAACTGCTCCATCAGGTCTGTACTTCACAGTAAAAACCCACTTGCAGCCTACTAGGTTTTTTCCTTTGGTAACTCTGTTAGTTCCCAAATTCCATTATTCTCAAGTGACTTCATTTCTTCTATGACTGCCTTTTTCCATTCAGGAATATTAAGAGCTTCCTGGATATTCTTCAGGATTGTAATACGATCAAGGTTAGAAATAAAGCTACGGTATTGAGTGGATAGGGCATTGTAAGACACAAAGTGTGATATGGGATGGAGAGTACATGATCTTGGCTTTTTCCGAAGAGCAATGGGCAAATCATCATTATTAAAGACATTAGGGAATGTAGTTACCTGCTCGGGATTAGATGAGAACTCATGACCTAGAACTGTCATCGGTTCTAGCTCTTTTGATGCTGGAAGTGTGAGAGAATCTGGCTCCTTTGATTTTGGCCTCCGTGAATAAACTAATGTTTCTTTAGTTTTTTTAATTTCTGGATCTTTCCCAAAGGATGAGTGTTTTTCTATTGATGGCAAAGTATATGGAAGAGACTCATAGATGTAAAGACCTAAGTCAAATCGAACTTCATTTGGTGTCTCCCTCTGAAGAGAGGACTGGGTATAATAGGGTGTGGTTTTGAAGAAGGTTATGTCCATACTGACAAAGAGTTTATGAGATATAGGATCATAACACTTGTAACCTCGTTGGGTAGGAGAATAACCAAACCAAACCAAACCAAACCTTTTCCCACTAGGTGAGGTGGGTAGGAGAATAGCCCAAAAAAACACATTTGCGAGCTCAAGGATTAAGTTTGCTACATTGGTGAGCATGAATATAAACAAATGCTGTACACCCAAATACTCTTAAGGGGTATTGTGTAGTGAACTCTTGAGGTTGGAAAGAACTCATGTAATTTTTGAAGAGGTGTAGCAAAGGATAGAACTCAACTGGGTATACGATTTATTAGGTAAATGGCGGTTAGGATAGCATCTCCCCAGAGATGTTTCGGCATGTGCATTGTGAACAATAATGCTCGTGCCGCCTCAAGAATATGTCTATTTTTCCTCTCAGCCACCCCATTTTGTTGTGGGGTATCAATGCATGAGCTTTGGTGAATAATGCCATTTGCACGAAGATAAGGGCCCAAAAATTGGTTAAAATATTCAGTCCCATTAGCAGTCCTTAGAATTTGGATTTTGGTATGACACTGATTTTGTATCATGGTGTGAAACTCAATGAAGACTGAGCGAACTTCAGTTTTGTCATGTAAAAGATATACCCAGCACACACGAGTATAATCATCAATGAAGGTTATGAACCATTTTGTGCGTGTTCTATTGGAGGTTCGAGATGGTCCCCATAGATCACTATGAATCATAGCAAAAGGAGTAGAGGGTTTATAAGTAGATAATTGAAAAGAAGCACGATGATGTTTAGCAAACTCACATGTTTCACATTGGAATTTAATGGATTTCTTATTCGAGCACAAGACTGGAAATAAATGTTTTAAATAAAGGAAACTAGGGTGGCCCATTCTAGAATGCCACAATAGAATTTCACTATCTTGAGACATAGATACAGAATTAAAAACCTTACTAACGTTATTACTCATAGTTGCCTCATCAAAGTAGTAGAGTCCTTCACATTCCCTCGCACTGCCAATTGTCTTTCCCGATGACAGATCCTGAAAAGTACAAAGAGAGGAAGTAAAGTTAGCTGAGCAGTTTGAATCTTGGTTAATTTACTAATAGATAGTAAATTACAGGAGAGATTTGGGACATAGAGGACGATTTTTAAGGACAGTGTGTTTGATAGGTGGATACTTCCTTTCCCTGCTACAGATGAGAGAGATCCGTCTGCAATTCTAACTTTCAAATTCCTAGCACAAGGCATATATGAAGAGAATAAGTTGTAAGATCCAGTCATGTGGTCAGAGGCACCTAAATCTATGACCTATGGAATTTTGGTACTGGATGTAGCTAAAGCTTGTGAAAAGTTACCTTTTTGGGCTAGTGATCTAGATGGAACATTGGTGGAGGATTGACCAGAATTCTGAAATGTGGAGAATAACTCATAGAGCTTTCCAAGTTGTTCAGGCTGAATGGACTGTTTTGACTTGTTTGTGAACCTCTTCCTCTAGAGAAACTTTCAATTGTAGCTTGATAACTCTTATTTTTATTCTGTCTGGGTTTCGAATTCGCAGGTTTTCCATGAATTTCCTAGCATGTGTCTTTGGAGTGGCCAAGTTTCTTACAATGATCACAAAATGGCCTCCCTTTAATTGATTTTGGACCCATTTCATTTACTGGACCTCGGGTCAAATACTCGTATCCATCAGCCCCATAGGTCTTTGCTCTGGATCCTTCCAGGGTCAAGTGACGCAACCCGAGACCCTTGTTTTGGGTTATTAGGGCTGAATGGTCTCGTTCAACCGACTCCTTGCCCAACATTGAAGCCCTTCTAGCTTCTTCTCTTCGCACCTCAACGAAGACTTCTTTGATCGACGGTAAGGGATGCCAGCTGAGGATCTGGCCATGTACGTCATCGAGGGCTGGGTTCAAACCAGCCAAGAGCTCAAAAATTCTTTCATTTTCGACCCTCTTCTTGAATCGTACACTGTCGCTGGTGCATTCCCAGCTATCGTCGATGCTCTGGTCGAGTTCTTGCCAGATCGATGTCATCTCCAAGTAGTATTCTGTGACATCTTTGTCTCCTTGCTTCATCTACCACAATCGGGTTTTCAGATCGAAAATCTGAGTGAAGTTCTCCTCATCGGAGTACGTCTCGTGAACGGCATTCCAAACATCCTTCGCCGTCGACAGCCACGGGTAGGTCTTCTTGATCGATGGGACCATCGAATTGACGAGTAAGAAGGTTACCACGGCATTCTCCGATTACCATCGCTAAAGAGCCACTGTGTCTCCTTCGTCAGGTCTTTTGGTAGCACCGATTAGATAGCCAGTTTTCCCTTTGCCATCAATCACAAGCTTGATCGACTGTGCCCATTCACGGAAATTTTTTCCGTTGAATTTGTCAATAGTGATCTAGATTGATGAGAGGTCTGCCCCTCCCATGGTGGTAATGGATGATTACTCCTCTATTCCTCCTTCGTGAGTGATTGAGGAGGAAACCTCTTGATTGCCGGTAGGTTTGGTGGACATTGGAGCTAGGTTTTTTGAGAACCTGGCCCTGATACCATGAAGACAATAAAAAATAAAATTATTTCTTTGATTTTTGGATGATAAAAACTTTACAGAGATCCTCTTATTTATAGCCTACTCCATAATCTATATATGGTAAATTTTCCTATGATGAATCTTCGAATTACTGAGGGAATATTACAAAGAAATGGTAAGTTTTCCTATGATGGATGCTACAATCACTGAGGGAAATTTACAGATTTAATTTCCTAGTTCTCCTATATTTCCACAGGGAATCCACCCACCCTACTCCAACCAACCCATATTTACTGAAATAACCTTGAATCTCCAAGACCACTTTCATAACAAAGCCATATTAATTTTTTTTTTAAATCTTGAATACCCACTCCTTCCTTCACCGGCGGACAAACCGTTTTCTGATCCACCAAAAGGTAAGTAAATTCTTTTCCCTTACCTCTCATAAGAACTCTCTTTGTAATTTCACTAGCATTTTTAGAACATCCCTCAGCACTATAAAAAGGGACATAAAATAAGTTGGGAGACTATAGAGAGTACTTGTAATCAAGTTTGTTTTGGCCCCTCTAAGTGAGCATCTCTGTTTCCACCCTTCTAGTTGTTTTTGGAACTTTTCAATTACTCCTTGCCACACCTATTTGGATTTGATAAACGCATCAACTAGGAGAACTGGTTAACATGCTGTAGGAATTAAGAGAAAAGAATGAATCTTATTACTCCTTCATATAAATTTTACATAGTGAAATAGCCTATATATACAATACAGGAATGCTATATTTATGACATAGCATTTATAACCTCCTAATTAATTCCAACGGCTAGCATACATGAATCAGCTAGTATACATGAATCAACATTAATTACTACGGCTAGCATACATGAATCAACACATGCTAACCTTGAAATTCAACACAGCCACAAGATCAGACGCAGTGGCCACATCGTCCACTGAAGTTATTTATAATTTAACCAAATCCACCCTTAAGCGAAACACCACCTCAAAACAAAGTAGAATATACCTTAAATGACCAAGAGGTAACAAATTTGCACCACAAAAAAATATAGAATCATTTGTAAACAAGAGACGAGACACTTCCGAGGTATCTCGATCTCTACCTTGAAACCCTCGAGCAGACTTGTACCTCCTTCCTTAACATTCTGATTAGGAGCTTCATGACAATAATGAACAGACAAGGGGATAATGGATCCCCCTTGAAGAATTAAAAAAATCCCTTTGTACTCCATTAATAAGGACTTGAAATTTAGTTGTTAATATACACCATTGAATCTAGCCCCCTCTATTTCTTACCAAAACACAATCTCTTCAGTAAATATAGCAGAAAGTCTCAATTTACATGTTTTTGTTCTTTAAACTGCCTTATTTATAGAATAGGCGCCTAGTACGTAATGGTGCTCATGGTTCCGTTAACCGAACCATGATCCCCCCCCCCCAAAAAAAAAAAACATTGAACTGTCCCAGTCGGTTTTTGTTTTCTTTGAACTGAACCAAACCGTTATAAAAGGTTAACTGCTCAAGTCGGTCTAGGTACCTGTTTTTACCGCCTTTTTTTATAAAATAATTATCAATGTAACTAATTAATTATATATTTAAGAACATAAAACAATATATATTAATAATATATATAATATTAATATATTAAGAAATTATATAATATATTAATATATAATAAATATATATTAATAATATATATAACGTATATTATATATATCAGGGAATTATATAATATATTAATATATAATATATATAATTTATATTAATAACAAAATTCGGTCGGTTAACCGAACCGAAACCGAATTGAAAACCGAAAATTTATTAAAAAAAAAAAATTTGAAACCGAAATTGTTCGTTTGGTTAACCGCAATTTTTGGTTGGGTTTGTTAGGTTCGGTTCGGTTTACTAGTTTTTTTTTGCTCACCCGTGCTAGTACATGGCTAACAACCAAGATTAGTGCTTTGATTGATGCATTTAAATTCTTAACTTTTTTTTTTTCTGCAGAGCTAAGAGGATTAGATTTGCAAACTGGTTTATTTACCTTTGGGCAAATTAAAGTTGCTACAAACAACTTTGACGACAACAACAAAATTGGAGAAGGTGGTTTTGGATCTGTCTACAAGGTATATAACAATCAATAAATTTTTTGAACTTGCCATGTTAATTGTTACTTGAAAATTTTGATCTTATTTCAATGCAGGGTATATTGTTAGATGGTTCTATAATTGCAGTTAAGCAACTTTCTTCCCATTCAAAGCAGGGAAATCGTGAATTTGTTAATGAGATTGGCATGATCTCTGGTTTACAGCATCCAAATGTAGTAAGATTGTACGGATGTTGTATTGAAGGGAATCAACTACTGTTGGTATATGAATACATGGAAAATAATAGCCTTGCCCAAGCTTTATTTGGTAACTTTTATTGTTTTTTGTTGTGAAAATTCTGTTAACATAAGACCAATAGGAATACACTCTGACTTTTGTTATATCTTCTTTGTTATTTCTTTCTATTCTTCATTGTTACCCCTCTTCTAATTTGCTCTTTCTTGGTAATTATAGGTCCAGAGGAACGCCAATTAAAGTTGGATTGGCCTAGCAGGTTTAGGATTTGTATTGACATAGCAAGAGGTTTGGCTTTCCTGCAGGAGGAATCAAGATTGAAAATTGTTCATAGGGACATCAAGGCTAGCAATGTACTACTTGACAGAGATCTTAATGCTAAGATATCTGACTTTGGGTTGGCTAAACTTGCTGAGGATGACAACACCCATATTAGCACCAGGGTTGCTGGAACTATGTAAACTACGAAATTTACTCCTTCCTCACAGAGACTATAACTAATCCCATACTTTTAGAAATTATTATTTTCAAAGATGACACCTTACAACTGGCTTTAATTTGATCACCTTTTCTTTCATCTCTAAATCACTGCCATGTTAAATAATGTTAAATTGTAGTGAACAAGGCAACCACTAAAGTTTACAATTAATGATTTATGATGAAAATTTGATCCCCTTGAAAATTGCTTGTGCTTACCAATTGACAAATAAAGTCGTGTGCAAGCGATTCTGTGAGTTATATTAAAACATTAGATTTCTTGTGCAGAGGTTACATGGCACCAGAATATGCATTATGGGGTTATTTAACTCACAAGGCAGATGTTTACAGTTTTGGAGTCGTTGCATTGGAAATTATTGTTGGAAAAAACAATATGAAATATCGTCCTAGTGAGAACTATGTTTGCCTGCTTGATTGGGTAAGTGTTTGGTTCTTGAAGTATTCTAATTGAGTGCCCAGCTGCCCATTTTAAAATGTTTCTTGGCTTGAGCCACCTATTTGTTTGGCTTAATTGGCAATCTGAGACTCAAGCTATGGGAAACTCATCAGTAGGAAGTTGAGGAGGTTTTGGACAGATTGCCAAAGGTTTTTGAATCCTGAATGGTCATGAAACTTTGTAATTATTGAAATGTTAGTGATATTCCATTAACCCTGGAAATTTGGAGTGAGAAAGCTTAAAGACATTATTTTTTGCTGCTTAAGAAGAGGCATAAAACCAACAGAGAACCTGTTCCTATGACTTTCCATCCTAGTTGCAGCATTATTAAATTTATGAATCAATTACAACTATAATTTTTATGCATTTCTATGGTCGACATGGCCGATAATCATTCTCATCCCAATTTGTTTTATCAAAGTCTTTGTTGTGCATATCTATTTCAGGCCCTTGTTCTACAACAGAAAGGATGTTTGATGGAGTTGGTGGATTCAAAGCTGGGTTCCAATTTCGACAAAGAGGAGGCGTTAAGAATGATCAAGGTGGCATTATTATGCACTAATCCTTCTCCGGCACTTAGGCCGACCATGTCTACAGTAGTAAGCATGCTTGAAGGTCATCTCAGCGTTCAGGAACTAATGGCGGATCCAAGTATATATAATGACGACTTCAGGTTCAAGGCCCTTAGAGACAAGTATGATGAGTTGCAATCTAAGAAACCGGGTGAAGCTCAGGCCCTTATTGATTGCACAGGAACTACACAAACTGGTTCTTCCTCTACGTCTGCCCAGGACCTCTACCCAACTGGTTCTTCCTCTACATCTGCCCAAGACCTCTACCCAATTAATCTTGATACTCGGTAAGATCGTCTGGCTGAGAAATGTCTTGGTGGCTTCCTAATTATTCTGCAAAGCATTGCACGGTGCCATTTTTACCAGAATTTTCATGTTGTTAGAGGCCGAAGTAGTAATTAAAATATCCAATATGAACTGATTATTTTCGAGTGTATGGGAATTGAGAAGAGAGTTTTTGAAGATGCTTATCAAATGGTTCTTTGCTTTGACTATGTATGCAGCTGTCATTTTCTATATATCCACTCTCTTTTTTGATCCAATGTTGCTCAGTACATTTTTTTTTTTTTTTACTTCAGCTGTCATGCAGTTTTACTATTTTTCAATAATCTTCAAGCGTGTTGCATTCAGATGATGTAAGAATATTTTCATATTTCTTTATTATTATTATTTTTTTTGGAGTATTATATTGAAATCTTCTTCTTGTTCTTGTTTTTTAAACCTCCTGGTGGGAATTTGTAATAAAATCTCCACTTTTGGTGATATCAAATCTCTATTGAATTTATAAGGCCAGCTCCAAATTTCAATTTACATTTCTGTTGCTACCAATTGCCTTTTCATTTTATTTTATTTCAAAATTTTTTATTTGTATTATAAAGTCTTATTTCATAATAAATAAATAAAGAAGAAGCAGCCCTAAGTTTTGTGGAGGTGGTTCACACATCAATAGTTTAGAATATGGGTAAAAAATATTTATACATTGCATGAAACACCAAATGAAATTATTAATGGAAAACACAAATGAAATTATTAGGGCAACACCCGATGTGACACAAAATATTAGTTTGAAATTGATATGATTTAATTTAAAAATAAATTAATTACTTAATTTGTTTATTAATTGTTTTTTTTAAGTAAAAAGATGAATAGATAAGGTTACGGGTTGCATTTGATAAACTTAAAAAAAAAAAGAATTTTATAGCCTTTTTTTTTTTTTACAAAAGTTGTATGCTTGGCAAAAATTAAAGAGAAATTAAAAAAAGTTGGTAGTTTTGTGTATGGTAAGTTTTATTTTTATTTTTATTTTATTTTTGATAAATTTTAATGTACTTTTTCATTAGTTTCTTCTATTTCGCATTATTCTTTTTCAATAAATTTATCACATAATTAAGAAAGTTAATAGGATAGTATAAATATTTCTATCTTATAAAAAATTATTTTATATTTTCAAAAAGTTGATCTCCATAGGACTAGTAGTAACCTGTTTGTCTTGAAATTATTTTACCAGCCGGTCTCATCTTTGAAGTTGGCTTCTAGGAACCGCATTTTCCTTAAACGCGAGCCGCCTCCCTTCGCGAAAGCAGCTCCCAACAACTTTCTTCAACTACCCTCTTGCAATTCTAATTTTGGGATTAAGTTGAAAGGAAAAAGGTAATATATATTATTTGGATTTAAAAAACCTCACCTCTTCAACTGCTATTTAGATATGTTTGATAGAAAGAATTAGATAATAGGAAATAAATAATATCATGAATTATTATTTGAATGTTTTATTGTTGGGATATAAAGTGGAATAAGAAATTTGATTTGATAAGAGTTTTGTTAAAAAATAATTTTAAACCTTTATATCTTAACCAAAACTAATTTAATCATATAAAAATATATGATATCACACTCTCATGATACTGTACATTACCATTTTGAAATACATATTGCTCACTTCGAATATTTACTACAAATTAAATATGAAATTAGAATCAAATTAATCAAAATTTATAACTCTATCTCTAATCCCTATTTATATTTAGGTCCTGTTTTGAACTCTACATTTATAATAACAAAAAAAAATCAAGAAATAATTAATAAAATAAACAAATCAAAATATAATTCACTTTATTTTGACCATAAAATAATTTTACTGAAAAAATAAAAAATTACCAAATTTTAGATTGTTGGGTTTTTAATATAATTTTTAAAACGTGTGAGAAAATTAGAGAAAATTGAAAAGAATTAGTAAAAATTTTTAGTGTCAAGAAAATTAAAAAAAATTAAAAATTAAAAACTTTTAGAGAAATTTAACATTCCAAACACATACTCAATTTGTAAACTGAACCTTTGACCTCATACTTCTACCCTTTTACATTTCTATTTGTTTGAAACAATGATTTTTTTTATGTAACTTAAAATATGTGAATCAATTTCCGTACACGTCAATTAATCTCTAAAATTCTAAAATTAATGATCAAATAAATCTTATAATAATCTTGACAACACAATGAAAAAAATGTTGTTCAAAAATAATTACTCCGATAATGTCTATCTTTTCAGCAGGGTTATCCTGACTGAATTTTAGGATATAACACCCTCAAAAAGTAGTCACAGGTCATGAGAAATGCACGGGTTGTAAGAAAATGCTTAACGTACTTGCATGCAATAGCCATCTTCGAAGCATTTAGAGTCATAAAAAAGTAAGATAGAATGAGATAATCTATAAATTTGTAATACGTATAGCGAGATAAAAATAAATAATTTTTTAAAATTTTTTAATATTTATCATTATATCAAACACACCATTTATTAATTAAGGATAGCGAAGTTACCCTTTTACTTAACGTGTTGTTATTTAGGGGAAGGGACTTGTTTTTTCGTTTTTCATTTTTCATTTTTATAAAAAATACGTATCAGTTTAGTGACTAGCTATGTGTTTAATAATAATTTATAAAAAATAAGATAAAATTTTTAAAAATTAGTTAAGGCTTTGTTTGAAGTGACCAAAAAAAATTTAAAAAATAATAAAAATATATTAAAAAACTTTAAGAGTTATTCATTTTTTTTGTTGCATTTGATTTGTTAAAATACTCTAAAAATTTCTGAAAATTTCTAAAAATTATTCATTTTTTATCTCATTCACGAATTACGAATCATAGCTTATCTCATTTTATTTCATTTTATCTCACTTTTTATCACTCTAAACACACTCAAAGTTTGTTACACTGCATGAATTACGAATTCACAACTTATCTCACTTTTTGTTACTCTAAACACACCCTAAAATTAAAAAAAAAAATTAGTAGAAGTTGAAATATGAATTAAAAAATTAGTAAAAATTAAAAATATGTGAGTTAGTTAAAAAAATTAATACGAGTTAGTTATTTTAGATATATATATATATATATATATATATTTTCCACCAAACCGCCTCTATATATAATCAAATAAGTAAAAGTTGTTTCTCACTACTTGATGGATCATTCTTCCCCAGAATGGCAAGATCCGGCAAATCACCACCACCAACAACAACTCTACGTGCTTTGTTGCTTATATTGTTTGTAGTAATATGCTTTGGAGCAAGTGGAATTGAATCTCAAATCAGACGTGTCCCCGATGATGAATCATGAAAGTTAAAAGTTGCCTTTCTTCTATCATATTTTGCTTAGTTGTTTTCGGCTTCTTTTGTTTAATTTATTTATATCCTTTCGTTTTGAGTTGGGTTTGGCGGCATTTGTGAGTTCGGAGGATAACTTAAACGCCCAATACATATACACATATATATATATCCCCAACTACTTGTTTTTTTTTAACGGGAGCTTAAACTGATGATATGGATAGTAAAATTGAATCTCAAATAAAAATGGGAATATAAACCATGTTAAAATTCTAATAAGTGAACCTGTTTTAATGACATGGATAGTATTGATATTGAAGGTTAAATTTACTTAAACCCCTTCAAATTTAGGATATTTCTTTTTAGCACTTGAATTCCCTTTGGTTGGAGGAGAAACAGGGGAGAATAAGCAGATTATTAGTACCACTTTACCCTTAGTCAATACCTATCTCCCCCACTTTCTTCTACGAATCGGTCTCTCTGGCTCTCCATGTCCCCTCCTCAGTGATCCGGACCCGGATAACCGGACGGCAACAACGACCCGAGAGCTCAGCCTTCCTCCCGTGGTTGTCTGAGGAGAGACCGGAAGGGAGACACACCAAATCGCACAAGCTTCGGCTTAAAACCATCTTTTCGAGGCGTCGTTTTCTCTGCGTTGGAAGGTCGGTTGGGGAGGATTATGGAGATTCTTGCGCCCCAAGATGGGCTGGCAGATCTTGGGGGCTAATTTCGAGGATGGGCTGGTAAGTGGGGATGGTGTTGATCTTGGGGAGAGTTTTGGGAATTTGAATGCGCTTGTTGCTCCACTTTTATTTTCCAAGGAAAAACAAATAAAAATAAAAAGGGTCGCTGAACTTTCAATTGCGACTTTTTTATATTTTAGGTTCTGTTTGATAAATTATTTGATTTTTGATTTTCATTTTCATTTTTTTAAATTTTAAACAAGAACACTCGTTTAATGAATTTGCCTTTCGTTTTTAATTTTCAAAAAAAATAAAATAAAAATTATTTTTAAAATATTTAAAAATTATGAAAATATAAAAAGTTATCCTTTTAATTCACAATAGTCACCATATCAATTCTTAGTCACAATTTATCTCTAGCCATTGAACCGTGCCACCTCCTCCGTCACTCATCATCTCTGCCGTTGGTTGTCACTCACCTTCAACCACTCACTATCTCCACCCCTACTGCCACAAAAAATAAGAAAGTAATAATCAGTTGAACTGGATTCGTTTTATTTATCCATTTATTTTCACAAGGATATTTTAGTCATTTTATGCTGTTTGTTGAGTCAATATATATAATAGACCTAATAAGAGGCATATCTGTCTATAAAACTCATCTTAGGAAATTTCTTTAAATAAGATGGATCTAGGTGGCAATACCCTTGACTTGAAGGCATGCAAATAAATGTACCCTAGAATTTATGTTGAGACAATTCTCTATATCATTTTTTTTTTTTATTGTGCGATAGGTTTCAATCATGAACGTTTTACCATGTGTTTAAATATGTTTAATATGCTAATACTTTTCTTGGTAACTTCAAGATTGTGAGGCGTAAAGCACGCTCCACTTTTAGCTTTTCACTAAAAGTGAGATGCATTTAGTATCTTCTTGTAAATTTTCCTCAATTTTAGATGTTTTTATTTTGTCAAACATAACAGTATCCTTATTCGAATTGAAGTTCTATCAGTGGTTATACTGGAAAACAGAATTTGTCTTCACTTTTGGACATAGTTAATTCCAAATGGCAACTTGTTCTTGCAATAATAAAGACGTTGCCTCAGATTGGTCCTAGAAGCACTCCTTTCTGGTGTATTCTTGGTCTTTGTTGCACAAGGTCGAATTAATTTAAGTTACTTTAATTTTCTTGCATATTGTCCTCAATTTATCAAGCTTCCAAACTTTTTTGCTAGGCTAACCAAGAAAACAGCGTGATTAAACAGACTACACTTGTACATCAAGATGGATGGATTTAGGACAAGATAGATGCCCGTTTAAAGATGTTCCGGGTATTCACAGAATTCGGACCTACTTCAGTTATGTTGAACAAAAAGGCATGGGTGGTTACCATAGATCAATTTTCTTTATCCATTTTTTTATAATTTCAAGGTTCCACATTAATTTCCTAGCTAGGTGTATTTATTTCTGTACTATAGAAACCTTCTTTCCAGTTTTTCTAAACTCTGAAATTTGTTCAAAATGCGTAACAAATTTAGTCATAGCATCCCTTGAGCCATAAGATTCAGCAAAGACAAGTATTTTTTTATTTTTTATTTTTTTTAGTTTTAAATAGGGGTGGCAAAATAGGCGGGTTAGGCGGATTAGTGATGAGTTTAAATGGGTTGGAGGTTAAATGGGTGTAACCCAAACCCACCCCTTTAAAAGGTGGGTTAGATATGGGCGGGTTAAATACGGGTTATTACAAACCCATGAACCCATATAACAACCTATTTACTTAACCTAACTTACTTTAAAAAAAAATTAAAAATTTATTTCAATTAATGTGTATATATATAAATACATCAATATTTATTTTAATTAATATAATATTATACATATTATATAATATTTTATATTATACTTACAATTTTCAATTAATTTCGAATTTATACGAACCGATTTATTTTTTATTCAATTTTAAATCAACAACTCTCTTTCTCTCTGTGGGTGTGGGGGGGGCACGTGCTCGAGTGTGTGTGTGCGTGTGCGTACGCGCATGTATGTGTGCGCGCATGTGTGTGGGTGTGTGTGCGGGTGCGTGCGTGTGTGTGCGTGCCCGCGTGTGCTTGTGTATGTGCGTGTACTCCCGTGCACACGCGTGTGTATGCTTGTGTGTGCGCGTGCGCGCGTGGGAGTGTCTGCGCATGTGCGCACGTATGCGTGTAGGTGTATTTGTGTGTGTGCGCGCGCGTGTATACATGTTTATGCATGTGGGTGTGTGGCAGTGTGTGCGCATGCGCACGCGTGTGTGTGGGTGTGTTTGCGTGTATGCCAGTGGGTGTGTGGGAGTGTGTGCCTGTGCGCATATGCGCACGTATATGCACATGTGTGTGTACGTGCGCGCGCGCGCGCGTTTGTGCGCGTGTGCGTAGGTGTGTGTGTGGGTGTGTTTGCATGTGCGTGTGTGCGCACGCATGTGTGGGAGTGTGTGCGTGCGCATGCGTGCGCGCGCACGTGTGTGCATGTGTGTGTCAGTGTGTTTGCATGTATATATGCGCGCGCAGGTGTGTGTGCGGACGCCTGCGTGTGTGTGGGGGTGTGTTTGCAGGTGCGTGGGTGCGCGCGTGTATGTGTGTGTTTTTGTATGTGTGTGCGCTCTCTCTCTTTGGAGAGAGAGAGAGAGAGGTGAGAGAGAGAGCAGTGTAAATACGGAGATTAAATTAATTTTTTTAATTTAAATGGGTGTTTTAACGGGTTCGTTTCACAACCCAATTGCACCTATTTATAAATGGGTGTTTTATAAGTTACCAATTTACAACCCAATTAGTAAAATAATAGGATCCAAACTCATTTATTATGAGTTTAATTAGACGGGTTAATGGGTTTGAATCGATTTTGTCACCCTTAGTTTTAAACTTTCCTGGCAAAGATAATTAATTTTAGAGAAAGGGGAAGTGGGGGTGGGGCAAATAAAAAGAAGAAAAAGGGAGACCGTCTTACATGTAATATTGGCAAGGTAAAAATTATAAAACATGAAAACAACAAAAATAGCAAAGCAAACAAAGGACATTAATCCCATATAAAGAAATTTACAGATAGAAAATCGAACACATTCGCAACCGTTCTAAAATTGTTGAAACAAAGAATTTATGCCTGAAATATAAGCAGGGTCAGTCCAAAAGTTGGAGCAAAGTTGCATATTTTTAAAAATTTTGGACGGGTTGATTTGAACATTTTTATAATATTTTGAGACCAAAAATAGTGATGATTAGGATCTTCCGAAGTCATATGAAATGACATGGATGCCCTTCATGGTCGCGGATAGGAGCTCGCAAAGCTCGATTTGAGAACCCGGGAGGGGTGTCTCGACCGGTTACCCACCCGGGTTGTCCGAGTCGACCTCTCGATCGGGACGTCAGGACATCTGAGCTGATCTCCCGGGCAGGACACTTGAGCTAGATTTTTGAGTAGGGTGTGCGTGTAAATCCCGCAGAGGGTAGATCAAAGCCGGAGTTCCAAATTGGTTGGGTCCATGGCATGAGCTCACTAATATCGAGCCCCGTAAACAACGCGCAAGGAGTTGAAACAAGGTAATCCGGAGATTCGTGCCGCAAGCCAACGATTTGGGATAGAATTAAATCTTATATTTTCCTTATCTGAGCCGCGGTGAATCAGGAAGAATCCTCAGCTCATTTCTATCCACGATTCGGCAACCCTTCTATAAAACAGAGATAGAATCCGCCATCGCGGGGATGCAGCAAAAAAAACCCTATTATCACTTCAATATCTTTACAATTGGCATTTCCTGACTTAAGCGTCGGAGACCTTTTGATAAGTACCACACCGGTGTCAAGTCTCAAGAGAAAGCTTATCGGATCTCAACGGGTTACTCGTCAAGCAGTTCGGATCCAGGATTACGAAATTTCACCATCATCAAATAGGATTGATTCGATTCTTTTTAAGTTGGAAATAATATTTGAAGGGTTATAACTTGAGTACTTTTCTAGTCTCCCAAATCCATCATTTTAAGGATCAAAATTATATTTGAAAGCCATAAGCAGCAATATGTCATTTGCACCCTATTCACATGACATACTAAACTACCTCTGTGCACACAACAAAAATTCCCAACCCAAAATATCATTTTTTGTTTTTTTTTTTTTTTGTCAAGTCTTCACTCCTGTGTGCACCCATGCGTGCATGATCTGTTTGAAAAAAAAAGTTGAAATCTGTATTTTCATGATGAATGTGTAATTTTTAAGTAATGATAATCTTAGGATCTCATTAGGGAAAGGTTACAACATTAGTTAGTTAAGAATTAGGTTAGATTAGAGAGAGGATTTGGATGGTTTTCCCTCTCCTCAATTAGGCTTCGATTCCATTATAATTTCATTTCAAATTCTTATAATTCCATATACCTAGAGTAGTTTGGGGATTCTTGAATACTTCTATGTTTTGATCAATTGAGGTATTAAGATTGTATTTGATACATAGGAATGGAATAGAATGGAACATAATCTATTTCCTCTTTAATTTATTCTCATGTTTGATATCAAAAAAATTAAGTTGAAATGCTATTCAATGGGAATAGTCATTCCCACATTAAGTGGAAAAAGATATTTTACAATTTAAGTGATGGAATAGCCATTCCATTACAATCAAAAGTTGATCTAAAATTGAAAATAACAAAAATAAAAACGAGTAACTATTTTGTAATAAAAAATTCTTACTTACTCTCTTGGGTTGTAAAATGACTATTTTACCCCTTATTTTTATTTTCGAACTAGATCTGAACTCGAGTTGTAAAATAGCTGTTTTACATCTAGGTCCTTTTTTTTTTCAAATTCATAATTCGGGTTTCTGAAAAACTAATAAAAATATTCTTTCATATCACTTAATAATTAAGCAAATTTTGATCCGATCCAAACTCGGGTCGTAAAATGACATTTATTCCTGGGTTCATTTTTTGGCCAAATTAGCATTTTAGGCTTATGAAAAGTTAAAAAATATTTACCAACATGTTTCCTAATAACTAATAAAATTTCATCTCAAGTTGAACTCAAATTGTAAAATGATGATTTACCCCTGGGTTATTTTTTGTCAAATTCGCATTTTAAGCTGCCCAAAAGGTTAAAAAATATCTTTGACATATTTCTTCATAATTAAACAATTTTGAGTCCGATCTAATTCAGATTACAAAATGACTATTTTGTCCCTAGACACGTTTTTGGGCCAAATTTGTATAGGCATCTCAAAAGACTAAAAAGTATTTATGGACATATTTCTTAATAGTCAAAAAAATTTTGGCCCAATTCAAACTTGAATTATAAAATGATTATTTTATCCTAAGGCCCTTTTTTTACTCTAATTCGAGCTCTGAAAGTAAAATTTATTTTTATAGTTTATAAACAATTAATGTTAGTAGTTTTTATTAGATTTCATTTTATTTCATTATATTTAAAATATGTAATTAAATTATAAAACTTTGAATGTCTATTTTATTCCCATTATTTTCATGCTAGTAACCAAACAAAGGATATCTCACCCTTATTCCATTCTCACCTCTTATTCTATTCTATTCTTTGTCATTTTCACGTACCAAATATAGCCCAAGTGTAATTGCAGATGGTTAGTTTATATTCAAACCTTTTTGCTGGCATTTTCTTATAGACTTTGCATGCATATATGCACAATGCTTATGTTGAATTTGATTGTATGCAGGTGTTTATAGAATGTCTACGTACTTAAATCTATGACGCTACATATGATAGATACTATGTTCCTCTAGAAGGGGTGGCAATAGTGCCTAATTTTCTAATGTTTTATAATTCACCTTTTTCCTTGGATTGTGCTCAGTAGCTTAAGAACTAATTAGGGAAGTTATGATTATAAATTTGTATCAGTTAATTCATGATCCGATAGTATCTCATTAGAGTTTTCGTTCAATTACATTTAGAAATCAATTTGATAAAATTAAAATTTATGAATGATTAATAGGACTAGGTAATTCAATGGCGCACCTAATTAGATTAATTTAGATTCTTTTTGTAATCCCTTAAATTGCCTTACCTCTCAATTGTTTGATTAATGCTTGTTGTAGAGATGATCTTTAGTTCCTTGCCCCTTGATTACATATATATATATACTTCTTAGTTTAATTTTTATTGATTTGCATTGTACCTTCCTAGGTGTTTGAAGAAATACTTAGGTAGGCTTTTTTTTTTTTTTCAAATCAAAATTCAAACCTATTTTTTTTTTCCTTCAATTTATGCAACACCTACTAGATTAGGGAAGAAAAAATTGAAACCTAACACCTCTACCTATTGTACAACCTATTATCATTATTGTAAATTTAAATTATTAAAATAATATCATGAACATTTCTAATCGATCATCAATAAGAGATTAGCTTAAGTGTTAGAACAACTCTAACCAAACACTACTCTGATTGGCAAAATAGAAAAGGAGATGGCAGAGAGTAATATTGATATACAAATGGATGTAGAAGTGATTTCATGTGAGGAATACTATGTTGAATTCTCACGAATTCATATATTATCATTTAGGATGTGTTTGGAATGGATTTAGTAAAAAAAAATGAAAGAAAAACTAAAACTAAAATAGGAATAAGATATAAAATCCTAAATGCATATTCTTATTTGAATAAATAAAAAATAATAAAATGAAAAATATTCATCAATTAATTATTTTTTATTTCTATATATTTTTTCATTTTTCATTACAAACCAAATATGAGAAATGATTTTAAATCCATATATCATTTCTTTTGTTTCCTTTTGAAAAAATTTTAATCCAAACACATCACCTCTGGGTGTGTTTAAATTGAAGGTATGAAAATGGAAAAGAAAATGGAATCAAAAGGAAAAAAAATAGAGGAAAAATAGAGAAATATAAAATTTCTTACAAATTTTTATTCGAATGAATTAGAAAATATAAAAAAATAAAAGGTCTTCTTGATGCAATGTCGTGGTTCGAATGGGTTGGTGATGATAAAATCTAAACTATCCATTTTTATATTAATTTATTTATGAAAGTCCCAAATAATGTAAAAGTATCCAGCACAAATAATAAAGAGTTGAAACTAAGAGACATTCATAGTTGAAATTCAACTCAAAAACAATCACCTACCACAAGAACACAAAGATTTGTTAACAAGGGTAAAAACTCATTTGAACCCAAAGGAGAAACAACCCCAGATCCGTATGTGGATCAGTCTAAAAATCTTCAAAAATGAGGTTACAAGGTATTCAAGGAGAGTTTTACAAAGTTTTCCAACCAAATCGCATTGATTTAATTGTACATCAACCCGTTAACCTTGCTTGCTAGCCAACCCACAACTCGCCTCAAAACTGTGAAGATTCTAACCTTCAATCCATGAAGAACTAGCTCCCCAATCTGATATCACACCACAGATCTGAGCTTCAAATAGTTGGATTGCTACCAAAGATGGTAAGAATCACCTTGACGTTGGATGAGATCCAAACCCTAGGTCATCCTCTCAACTTTTTGCCCAAAGAAGTAAGAGTGAGCTGCGCAGATCTAAAAGCCTAGGGTTGGAAAACAATATTTACTTTTTATATCAAAGAAGAGGGGTAAAAAGGTATTTTAAAGTTTCCTTTAAAAAATTCTGCGCAACTGACTGGGGCAGCTTTTGGGCAAGAGCTTCCCTGCTCATGCTCGCGAACCCTACTGTTTAATTACTGTCAAACTCCAGAAAACTTTTTCAATTAAAAACAGAGAGAATGACCAAAAAGCAGAGCACAACAGCAATCACCTCTTCCACAGTTCTTCTCCCAACAAACTCAAGGATTCACAAACACTCTTTGGCTTATATTTGTGAACAAATTCAACAACATTGTGACATTTTTAGGAAACAAGTTCAAGCAAAGTGTTTGCTCGGGAATTGCCAATTAATAACCTATACAAACACTAACAATTTATATATAGAAAGCGAATTATTTATATTACTTTATTTTTTTCAACACGCCCCTTTCATGTAATTTAAGGGCCTATTTGGTTCTCCAAAAATAGTGAAAAATATTGAAAACTTTAAAAATTCTCGAATATATTTTTCATTACTCGTACTCTGTAAAATTTCTATAAATTTACTTATATTTACATATTCTAACAAATTTTTACAAACCCCAATAAATCTTTTACAAATCCCAATAATATTTTACAAACTCCAACAATTTTTTACAAATTCGAGAAACTTTTTAACCATTTTCAATAAATTTTGACACAAAACCATTCTGACAGAACCAAAAAAAACTGTTTAAATAGTTTCTCTCTCCAAAAAATTGACGCAAAAGTGAAAAAATTTCACTATCTCTGAAAGACGTGATTTAGTAACTGCGCGTCAAACGCCAAGAAGTTCCTAAATTTTCATTTTTGATTATTTTTTGTTGTTTTTCACCACGCTAAATAAACCCAATATTTTTCAAAATAGGTCCTAACTTTCAAGATGGGGGCATTTGGAGTGACAAAAAATAATAAAATTTGATAACAATTGTGAGTTTGGGGGCATTTGGAGTGACAAAAAATAATAAAATTTGATAACAATTGTGAGTTTATAATTCGTGCAATAAGATAAAATTAAATAATTTTTAGAGATTTTTAGTATTTTCAGCAATTTTCAATTAATTTCAAATTTCAAGAAACTTGTGGGTTTCTCAAACTATCCAATGCACTTATTATATTCTCAAATTATTCAATTTACGATTAATTTAACAAAACTCTAAGTGAAATTTTCAGTTAATTTAACAAAAAAATTCTCCGGTTGATCAATCTTTTTCCTATTTCATATTTTGATTTAAGGTGCATTAGGCGTACTAAAAAACGCTAAAAAATTTTGAAAATCTCTAAAAATTATTCACTTTTTTTCTCATTACAGGAATTATAAACTCACAAATTATTTCATTTTATCTCTTCCAAGCATTTATATTTCATTCTTATTTTTCTTAAATAACTTAGTAAAAATGATTGAATTTACACTCCGTTTTATATTTTATACAAAATCTCCTTATAAAGTCACGTACAGGGTAAAACTCTACTTTGTGCATACTTGACACACGACTAAATTTTCTCACTTGGATGGAATGCCTGATAATAGAGAAAACGATAAAAGGAACTAAATTTTCTCACTTGAATGGAATGCCTAATAATAGAGAAAACGATAAAAGGAAGTGATTGAAGGAGGTACCTGTCAAAGACTTTCCGACGATCTAATCAATTGAATGCTAAAAAGTAATTATAGAAAAATAATGTTTTGGTGGTCAACATAAAATATACATATAATTGATATCTCTTAATTATGTATAGATAAAGAAAAGTAAAAGTTAGTAAAATACAAATTGGGATTTTTGGAGGCTGGTCACTATTTATGGACTTGTAAGGATTTAAGTCATACCTAAAAAATTTGTTTGTAAATAAGTCACACTTGCAACAAAAAGACAAAAAAGGATATCACGCGTTTTTCACCACATTTCAAAATTGTCAGTTTTATCTGAAAATAGTGCATACTTCACTCATAACTTCTGTGACTTTCCATCTTCTTTACAAAACAAGCAAAACTAATTTTTAGAAACAAAATCAAAACTATTTGGGAAAAAACCTAATTCCGCGACTTTCCATCTTCTTTACAAAGCAAGCAAAACCGATTTTTGGAAACAAAATCAAAACTGTTTGAGAAAAAACCTAATTTCACGACTTTCTATCTTCTTTACAAAGCAAGCAAAATCGATTTTTGGAAACAAATCAAAACTATTTGGGAAAAACTTAATTCCGCGACTTTCCATCTTCTTTACAAAGCAAGCAAAACCGATTTTTGGAAACAAAATCAAAACTGTTTGGGAAAAACCTAAATCGATCATCATTCCTAAGTATATTTATTTTTTCTGATTTTGAAACAGTACCGGTACAGTTTTAAAGATAGCTCAAAATACTAATCAACTCCATGAATTTATCTTGCCCAAAACTTATAATATGCTTATAATTCATGGTGCTATTTTAAAAACAGCACCGATAAAACAGTACCGATACTGTTTTGGATCGGTACTGTTTTCATACTGCCTAAAAAACATCAATCGATACATAACACAAACCAACGATACGAGCCAACATCATCATATTTTTTGAAACAGTACCGGTACTGTTTTGAAGATAGCTCAAAACACCAATCGACCCCAAAGATTTCTCTTACCCTTAAAACTCGTCATCTGCTTATAATTCATGGTTCTGTTTTGAAACAGTACCGGTACTGTTTTGGATCGGTATTGTTTTCATACTACCTAAAAAATATCAATCGATACATAACACAAACCAACGATACGAGCCATCATCATCATATTTTTTGAAACAGTACCGGTATTATTTTGAAGATAGCTCAAAAAGCCAATCGACCCCACGGATTTCTCTTACCCTTAAAACTCGTCATCTGCTTATAATTCATGGTGTTGTTTTGAAAACAATACCGGTACTGTTTTAACAGTACCGGTACTGTTTTGGACCGGTATTGTTTTCATATTGCCTAAAAAATATCAATCGATACATAACACAAACCAACGATATGAGCCAACATCATCATATTTTTTGAAACAGTACCGGTACTGTTTTGAAGATAGCTCAAAACGCCGATCGCCCCCATGGATTTCTCTTGCCCTTAAAACTTGTCATCTGCTTATAATTCATAGTGTTATTTTGAAAACAGTACCGATAAAAACAGTACCGGTACTGTTTTGGACCAGTACTGTTTTCATACTGTCTAAAAAAATCAATCGATACATAATACAAACCAACCATACGAGCCAACATCATCATATTTTTTGAAACAGTATCGGTACTATTTTGAAGATAGCTCAAGACGCCAATCGGTAAAATCAATCCATGAAGAAGATAATCCAAATAAGCTCTATCTTCTTCATATCTTTACGACTAAAACTGTAAATAATGAAACTGAAAACAAGGAAGGAAAAAAAAAAAAGGAAGAAGCGTGATTCTCGGTAAACCATATCTTCATGTGATTTCTAAAAATTTCGGAAATAACTTGTGTAACTTAATTATAGAAATAAATGATATTATCGGTATATTAGAAATTGTATTTAAAACAAAGTCGTGGGATCCACTCAAAAGTGTGACTTAAACACAAAACTTGCTACATTAATGTAACTTAAAAGCAATACTTTGTTTTTGGTATAACTAATAGCCTTAAAAGATTATAAAGTGTGACTTAAATATAATTTTCTGATACAAATTTGACTATAATACTCTACTAGTCCCACTAATCTCTCCATTCTTCTAGTAATCGTAGTGAAAATTTTAAGTGTAATTAATGTGCGTGGAATAGTCTAGGGAGTGGTTTGTAAGATATGACAGAACTGAGAAAAATAACCGTTACATTATGTCTCCTATTATTACAATAATGGACTAACTTAATTGAACTATTACCACATAGTTAGAATTAAACTAGAATCAAAACTTTTTCGTTCTTAATGCAAATTCGTGAGGTCAGGAAAGTAATGACAAGGTTGGGAATGAGATTGATGATGTGGGGAAGAATTGTGGTTGAAATTATCCCATGTGTCCAACCTATTTTTAGTACCAACAGTTCTATTTGTTTAATATAAAATATTTTTCGAAAATGCATTTAGGGCCTTTTTGGCGCTTCAAAAAACGATGAAAAATACTAAAAACTTAGAAATTAACGATGAAAAATACTAAAAACTTAGAAATTAACGATGAAAAATACTGAAAACTTTGAAAATATCTAAAATTTTTAACATGTTTTACACTTCTTGTATTTCGTAAAATTTTTATAAATTTATATATATCTACATATCCCAATAAATTTTTTATAAACCCCGATACTATTTTACAAACCCCATAACTTTTTTACAAATCTCGAAAACTTATTAATCACTTTCAATAAATTTTGCTCCAAAATCGTTTCGACAAAACAAAAAGAACTGTTAGAATGGTTTCTCTTTTTAAAAAATTGATACAAAAATTAAAAAGTTTCACTATTCATTTCTAAAAAATGTGACTTGGTTGCTGCGTGTCAAATACCAAAAATTTTTCCAAACTATATTTTTTTTTCTATTTTCGTTATTTTTTGCCGCACTAAATTGACCTTAAATCGACTTTTTTGAAAGGGATTGCAAAATTCAAACTTAACACCCTTAGCTTACTTTAATACTATGTTATATTATTATAATTATATTTTTATCTAAAATTTTAAGTTATTAAGAAGAGGGATAACTTTATTATTTATATATTATTTTTTTACACTCTTGGCATACCTATTCACGTGTTGTTGGATTAATTCTTTTTAAATTTAAATATATTAAATTATTAAAAAAAATTATTTTATTATTTATATAATATTTTATAGTTTAAAAAACGCACAAACGTCCGTGCTCGTTGCTTCTTCAAGCACAAAAACAACGTAAAGCCATGATGAGGACAACAAGACTAGTAGTTGCAAGCGCGTGGAATCGGGAGTCGAACCATTCAACGTTGAGTAAGTATTTTCTATTTGCTGAATTAAATAATACAATAATTATATTTTATTCAATTATTTTCAATAAATAATATAATTAAATTGTAATGCAATATATTTCATATTTACTGAATTAAATATTTTTAATAAATAATTTAATTGATTAATTCATTTTGATTAATCTAATTAAATTAAATTAATATGAAATAAATTCAACTAATTTTTTGAAAATTAATACTTTTTGAAAAATAAAAAATAATAATTGTAAAAAAATTATATTTTTAAACGTAATTTTAGTTCTCATTTCAGGAAACAAAAGATAACATAAAGCAAAAAACAAAAAATATAAATAGATAAACAAAAATATAAAAATAATAGTATCATCAAACGGCTCTTGATTAAATTGTAATAAAATTGAAGATTTAAAAATTAAAATCTCAAGTTATTTTACACTAGAAAGGATTTTGTTAGTAAAATTTTGTAAGCATTAAAATAATTTATGTTAAATAAACATTTAGAAAAAATATATTTACTCGACTATTGCTAAAATAAGAAATAATATTATTAAATACAAAGTGCTTTTATTACTCAATGTTCAAAAAATACTATTTATTGTGAGAGAAAATATAAAGTGTTAAAAAGACTGCATTTAACACTGTCAAAATTAGTTTTTTAAAATAGCTTTTAAAATTATTTATTTATTTATTTATTTCAACTATAATAATGTAAAAATCCAGTGTTTACCATACGTGTGCAATAAGCCCACTAAACTATTCCTACTTCCTAGGGTTGCATTTGGATTAAAGATTTTGTGAATAAAAAATAAAAATAAAAATTAGGAAGGCAAAGTAAAACAAAAAAATATATTATTTTTTATTTTTAGGGTAAATTACATTTTTCACTCTTGGGGTTTTTTTTTTAATTTTTTTACTAAATCTCATTTTATGATATGATATTTTAATTATAATAATTAAGGGGCTAAAATTTTAATTTATTATTACTCTTCGTTTATGATTTCACTATTAAATTTAAGGAACCAACGTATCTTCTTCAAATATGTGAATCTAACCAATAAAAATTAAGCACAATAAATAAGTTATATCATCTTTTATGTTAAGGTTTAGTTTGGGAAAATTAGCATGTGCTAATTAGCACATGCTAATTTATTGAGAATGTAAAATTTCTAATTTATTGACATTTATACCCTCATGTGCTAAAAAATTTGTTAATAGCTTGGGAAAATTAGTAAGAGTAATCTGATAATTTTTGTATTTACTAGTAACTTGCTACAAATTAGCTAGTGCTAATTTCGGGTTCCCAAACGGACTCTAATTATGCATTGAAAGGTAACCCATCTTTTGAGAAGATATAATAATTCTTTGTTAAATGCACATGTAGCCATTACTTGAAAGGTAAAATAGAATCTAATGGAAAATTTAGAGTACAAAATATAGTGTAATCTATTCTTTTATTATAATTAAAAAATGAGAAGAAAATAGGTAAATAATTGTAAAAAATAATCTCTTTATTTTTTACTTAATAATTAATTATTGTATATTTGTGTTAATATATAAAAAGAAGAACTAACCTCCACGTCTCCTTCAATATAAATTTTCTTAGAATGTCAAACACATAAATATTTTATAACTATTACAAATTTTATCAATTTGAATATCAAGATAAAGAAAAGTAAATAAATTAATTAATTAATATAGAAGAGGAAAACACACACATAGTGTACACGCCTACACTAGAAAGGTAAATAGAAGAAAAAGAAAATAATTAACGTAGAAAATTTATATTATTTTGAATGAAATAAGTGAAAGAGAAGTGAAATAAATAGAGATAACTCATTTACATTCATTAACTAATTTTCTTTCACTTTCAATTTAAGGTGCAATTGGTGTAAAAATTTTTAAATTATATTTTTATATTTTACTCTTAATTTTTTTATTATTTTTAAAAATATTTATTACAAATAATAGTTTTAAATAATATAAGTTTTAAGTATATTTTTTTTACTTTAAAATCAATTTCCCTCTCCATCTCTCTCAAACAAGAAAAACAATTAATTTCCATTATCCTTCCTTCCATCTCCATCTCCATCTCCACTTTACTTTGCTTTTCCTCTGCTTCCATCCATATCTCAAATGCTCAAGTTTCTCAGTCTCCCTCCACAATTTTATTTTAATTTTTAAATAATTACACTTTATCTTTCATGATTTAAAAAAAAACACACAATTACTTCTAATTTAAAAATTAACACATAATTTCTACGTGATGTGAATAAAATTAGCACATAATTTTACGTAATTTAAATTAAAATATAAAATTATTAAAAAATATTAAATTTAATTGAATTTATGCCACATATATCATATATGACATATAAGTTCATATATTTTTATTAAAAAATATTATCTTAAAAAATACAAATAAATTGGAATCGCTTTAAAAAATAAAATAATATTTTATTTTAACATAAAAATATATAGAAATATCATTTTATCTATTTATTTTTTTGTAAATTTTTTTCCTCTAACAAATAGAGGTGGCGTAAATCCAGATAAATTTAATTGATTTTACAATTTAACTCAAATTATGAAAAAGTTATGTACTAATTTTCAAATTAGAGTGTGGCGTCTTTTTTTTTTTTTTTTTTCTTTTTGGGTCAGAACTTATAAAAGTGTAATTACTGTTTTTGTTTTAACCTTCATAAAATGCAAATCATCGCTCTACAAAGCACCGAAACGGTCTGCCACAGCATTCGAGTTGGAGCCCCGCTCCCTGCTCCAGTGACCCGTCGCCGTCTCGATGACCGCCGCCCCAATCTACACCCCTATTACAACCGGCAATGATCTAAGCGCCCATCGCACTTCCGCAGCCGGCGCGGGTCATGATTTTTACCACAAACCCATTTCTCTCGCTCTTTCTCCAAATTCGTTCACCCAGGTCGATCCATGTGACGTGGCCCCCAACTTTTAAGGTGAGAGCGTTTGGGGCATAATTTTAATAATTTTTAGTATATTTTTGTTATATTTAATGGAATAAGTGATAATTTTTAATAATTTTTTATAATTTTTAAGTATTTAGTAAAATTTTTTATAATTTTAATATTTTTAATTTTTTTGAATTAAAAAATTATTATAGCAGCGGCAAAAGTTAGTTTGCTAACCATTTAAACATCAAAAATTGATATTTTTTTTTTACTAAAAATTTTGTTAGAAAGCGCTCTCCCAAACTCAGTATTTGCCCCAGCTCCTCGATTTCCGAAATCTGATTAGGATTGAAAGAATGAGTTTGATATGACTTCGCGGTACGTTGTTGATCGGGGAAGTGAACGGAAGACAGCACGTTCCTTTTTGTCTAGAGGTAGTCGTCCAATCGACGGAGATGGAGGGAGAAAGAATGGGTGTTTAATGTGAATCTGAAGCTGCGCCGGTGGACTGAGTTTTCTGTGGCTCCGGTAATGATGTCAATCTGTGAAGCTGAAGCGGAAACGATGGAATGGGTTTCAGCAGTAGCGTCGCCTGTCCACGACGAGAATGGAAGGTCAGGGGACTTATTTTTGTGTAAATTATACTTACTTTCCTTTAATATTAAAGTTATTGTAAAATTATATTTACCTTACATGTGCTAAAGTAACTAAAAAATTTAAAAATTCAAAACTTTTGAACTTTGTTTAGGCCCAAACGCAGCCTAAGTCTGTAAATTTATTGTCAGCCGTCTCTGTATCCGTAAGTCATGGAGGTGTGAAACAAAAGAATGTTTAAAATTTTAATTATTTTAATATTTTATATTAAATTTTAATAATTAATTTAATAGAAGACATCAATCAATTTGATATTTTAAATATAAATGGTATAAGTGTAATTTTTAAATATTAAAAAATAATAAATGTAATTATTTAAATATTAAAAAAAAGTGTAATATACCTTGATGACGATTAAAATAGTGAAAGAGTCTCCTTACATTTGTTTTCAGGCCACCTCACTAGTCCATATGTAGAGTGGACCATTCAGCCTGCGTTAGGTGAATATCCAGAGTCTAGTAATGCGCACCTTTTACGTTTCTATTTAAGTCACGACGACTAGGAAAGCATCCTTATTCCTTAGGGGGCCCCTGCAATACTTTTCTTTTTTTTTTTTTTTTTACATTAGTCCTCTAAACTGTCCAAAAATGCAAGAAATGGGTAAACTCAGGATTAACATTCCCTGGCACCCAACCATGTAGGATGGATATGAAGATACTCTTTATGTGGTTCAATAATCTTTCTAACCCATGAAAATGTTGACATTTTCTTTCACCCCGAAGCGGCTATACCAAACCAAAAGGAATTAGATTCCATGATTTTCACTTTCTTTTGCAAATTTGGACACCCCGCCAACTACTCAAAGCATGTAGCAACTGTCGAGGCATAACCCAATAGGTTTTGAATAACGACAGAAAGAGATATGCCATAATTCTCTTGAGAACTTAATTAAGGAGCGTGTGAGTAACCGACTCTCCGTCATTTTTATAAAAATAACACATATTAATAATTACAATTTTCCTTTTGATAAAATTATCCATAGTAAGAATTTTGTTATGTAAAGTACAGTACAAGTCATAAAGTCACTTCAATAGGAGTACTGCACACGCACACTTTTTTCCAAAGAAACTCACGAAACCCTTCCTTAGTCAGATTATCATAAAATGACTTCACATGAAATCTTCCTTCACAAGAAGAGAAATGGTTGATTAACTTCAAGAAAAATCATCTTGTATGTGTCAGTATTTTCTTTAATTGAGCATGCACGTTAATTGAATTTTATTTTTAATAAAATGAGTTGAATTCAAGTTTAAAATCAAGACATACAGAAAAGGCCCAATAAAGAAGTGATTTATATGGACTGGGCTTCTGTACACTTTTCAAATATATTAATTACGTGGTTGAATGATTAATAGTGTGGGCCCAATAAACCCACCGTAAACCCTTTATGGGAGGGCCCAGTGAGACTAGATTTTACCCTATAAATATATGGCTAGATTCCTTCTTTACACTAGACAGACAGAATATACCCCATAGAAAATCCGTCATACAGATTTAAGGCATAGAGAAGAAGATTCATAGCCGTCAAAGTTTTTTTTTTTGAACTCGAAGATCTCTTCCACTCGTTTTCAAGAATAATGGAACAAACAGGTACACTTCTGCATTAATAATTGTATAATTTAATATTCTTAAATTCATATACAGACTTGTATTAAACATTACATGTGGTATCAGAGTCATTATATATGGATTAGGGACTCAAAAATCTTCAATTTATTTATATTCTTGATTTTTAAAGTTATATCCTAGATGAATGATTTGATCTAGAAAAATAATAAAATATATTTATTTCTAACGTTGAATCTGTTCAATTTAATTGCTGCAAAGTCATTGAAAGTTGATCAATGATTCTGTTACTTTTCCGTCCATGAATCCCTTCATTTTTTCATCTTCTCGCACAATCTGCGAGGCCCATTAAATTTATCACGATCCGTCCGCGGTCAAATCTTTTATTGGGGTTGCAATCCGTGAGGCAAAAGATACTTGACCTTTCAAATTGAAAGAAACTGAGACCTTTTCCTTCAATTTAAAAAAAAAAAAAAGGAAAAGAAAGTGGAAAGTTAATCATTCACGGCAAAATCACACGGTTTTATCCTTTTCTTATATGTATTATATATATTATATATATTATACATATTCATACATACAGAATTAAAAAAAAAAACACGAAAGATATCTATCTGCAACGGTACTTTTTTTTTTAGTTCCCAGCTGGGAACTCTTTAATTGCATCATAAACTTTACTTTATTCTATATCTCCGCTGTCCCACACACACGGCCCAACAGCTGACCGATGCCGGCAGCTACCGCGTATCGGTATAGGCTTTATGGACGAGGGGCTGCAGTCGCCCCTTGACCGGCGACTATAGCCGCTAGGGTGACTGCAGCCGCTGTAATCGGGGCAAAATGGTGCCGTTTTACCTTTTTTTTTTTTATTCGTCGTCAAGTCTTGTGATTTGGCAGCGTGCGTGTGTGTGTTGTGTAGTTTTGGCGTGCGTGCGTATGTTGTGCGTTACAATAAAAATAAAATATAAATAAAAATAATTAATTTTTAATTTAATTAAGTTAAAAAATAAAATAAAATAAAAATATTTTTAATATAATTAGTTAATTTTGGACTACTTTTAGGTGTGTAAAAAATAAATAAAAATAATTAATTTTTAATATACTTGTTAAAATATAAATATCAATAAATTTTATTTTAATTTTTATTTCACTTTAAATCAATTTAAAAGTTACCAAAAATTGATGTGTTGGCAACTCACCATATAAAATTAGTAACAATTTTTGATATTTTGCCAAATACCTAAAAACATAAAAAGTTTGTGTTTTTTGACATTTTACTTTAACTTAATTCAAAAGTTACTAAAAAATTAATGTGTTTCCAACTCGCCACATATATAATTTGAATAGAGATAATTAGTCTACATAAATAAATTTTTATAAATTTCGACAAAAACACTTAAACTTAGTTTGGTACAGAACTTAGAGAGAAAAAAAGCCTAAAACAAAATATAAATAAAAATAATTAAATCAGTTTCGACAAAAACCCTTAAACTTAGTTTGGTACAAAACTTAGAGAGACAAAAAAGCTGAAAACCAAATTTAAATAAAAATAATGAAACCAATAATTAATGTGTTTGTAACTCGCCCAAATTATAAATAGTAATAATTAAAACAATAATTAATATGTTTGCAACTCGCCACATATATTTATATTAAACCAAATTAAGTCTTGTACACAACTAAGTTTAAGGGTTTTTGTCGAAATTGGTTTAATTATTTTTATTTATATTTTGTTTTTGGCTTTTTTTTTTCTCTCTAAGTTTTGTACCAAACTAAGTTTAAATGTTTTTGTCGAAATTTATAAAAATTTATTTATATAGAATAATTATCCAAATTAAGTTTAAGTGTTTTTGTTAAAATTTATAAAGATTTATTTATCTAGAACAATTATCTATATTCAAATTATATATGTGGCGAGTGTACAAACACATTAATTTTTTAGTAACTTTTGAATTAAGTTAAAGTAAAATGTTAAAAAACACAAACTTTTTATGTTTCTAGGTATTTGGAAAAATATCAAAAATTGTTACTAATTTTATATGGTGAGTTGTTAATACATCAATTTTTGGTAACTTTTAAATTGATTTAAAGTGAAATAAAAATTAAAATAAAATTTATTGATATTTATATTTTAACAAGTATATTAAAAATTAATTATTTTTATTTATTTTTTACACACCTAAAAGTAGTCCAAAATTAACTAATTATATTAAAAATATTTTTATTTTATTTTATCTTTTAACTTAATCAAATAAAAAATTAATTATTTTTATTTTTATTGTAACACACAACACACGCACACACCCCAAAACCACACAACACACGCACGCACGCTGCCAAACCACAAGACTTGGTGACCAAAAAAAAAAAAGGTAAAACGGTGCCGCTTTGCCCTGACTGCAGCGGTCAGGGGGCGACTGCAGCCTCCCTCGTCCAGGCTTTATCGCCTGCACAGGGTGCAAGATTTTATATTTGTATAAAAAGAGTATTTTGTGTCAGGCGCGTGCTTAGTGCGTGAGGGCACATCCGACACTTTCTGGGGTTCTAAAAAAATTTATTTTAATCATCTCGAGATGAGGATTCTAGAAAATATTTTTTCATAATTTTGGTCACTATTTGATATTTTTTTTGGGCTAAAAAAAAGGTATTTTTTTGCAAATTCTTAAAAATCGTGCGGTTTTTTTTAATATTTTATTATGAACATCATATTTTAAATTTTATGGGCATTCTAGACTAGTGTACTCTCCCACTAGGTATATTTGGATATTTAAATACCCATAAAATGTGATTGCGAGTATATTTTTTTTTTTACAAAAATAATAATAATAATAAAATAAATACTGAAAATAATAAAGGACAATTTAAACAAAAGAATGTCATATTAAGGATTTACGGATTGATATAAGTGCTACTGTCCAAAAGGGTGCATCTATTGATATCTAAAATATGGCAGTATCCATTGTATTATTATATGTAATCACCTACCCAAAGGGGGTTATTGCATGTTTTAATGACACGGATAATTTTCGATGACTGATTTGAAATATTATTTTTAAGGGGTTGGTCTGCCCAAAGGGGAATAATCTTTTAAATATTTGAATATTTTCATTGTAGTTAACCGTGAGAAATCGCATAACATGTTGCACTCTCTGCCCAAATGGGAGACGGCAATGATACATCAGGCTACCTCAGTTTATTTTTATGCTTGATTAACTTGAAAGCATATAAGGATTGTTGCCCAAATTCAGCTAATTTGTTGCCTTTTGTGTTCGCATGTATAGTTTCTTTTGCAATTAATAATAATACTACTACGGTTGTTCTGTTGAATGGCTCGAACTATAAGAAGTGGAAGCAGGATATTGAGTTTACTCTGGGAATAGTGGATGTGGATTTAGCCTTGAGGGAGGCTGCACCAGCTGCACTTACTGCTTTTAGTACTGCCACTGAGAAAGAATTCTACACCAAGTGAGAGAGATCTAATCGGCTAAGTTTGATTACCATAAAAAGATCTATTTCTGAGCACCTCTTGAGCGACTTGCCTGAAACCAGCAATGCAAAGGAGCTTTTCGATGCCATGGGACAGAGATACCATGTATCTAATAAGGCTGAGGTTGGATCCCTTATGAACGAGCTTACAAGTCTGAGGTATGACAGCCAAATTGGAGTAAGGGAATATATCCTTAAACTTGTTTTTGTCCAATCCAAACTTAAGAGTCTAAAAGTTGCCATTCCTGATGACTTTATAGTCCACCGTGCTTTAAATGCCCTACCACCAGGTTTTAGCCAAATTAAAACTGCCTATAATACCCAAAATGAATCTTGGACCATAAATGACCTTATTTCCAAATGCATCCTAGAAGAGGAGAAACTTAAGAGGGAAAAGTCATAAGTTGCCTTGTTTGTATCCCATCATAAGACCTATCCTAGGCAGGGTAAGAAAGATTGGAAGAGGAATCATAAAAAATCTACGACTCACACTACTCATAAAAATTAGGATGATAAAGGGCAAGGTAAAGGGCAAGGTCAGACCAACATTGCTCTAGGTCCAAATGCTGATATTAAAAAGACTTTTAAGTGTTATTTTTGTCATAAAGAGGGACACATGAAGAGGGATTGCACTAAGTATAGGGCTTGGCTAAACAAGAAACGAGGAGGAGGTAACTTACTTGCTTTAGTTTGCTTTGAATCCAATTTAGTTGATGTTCCATCAAATTCTTGGTGGTTTGACAGTGGTGTAACTGTTCACGTTGCTATTTCCTTGTGGAGGTTCAAAAGCAAACGAAAGCCAAATGAGAACGAGGCAAAGTTCAAAGTAAGGGTCGATACAAAAGTTAGGGTAGAGTCTATAGGAGAAGTTGTTTTGAATTTAGAGTCTGGATTTTCACTTATTTTAGAAAACACTGCTTTTGTACCGTCTTTTAGACGGAATTTGATTTCTGTTTCTTGTTTGGACAAATTGGGTTATGGTTTTCATTTTCAAAATAATATGGTTGATTTATTTTATAATTCCAAAATTGTTGGCCATGGTTATTTGTCTGATGGTTTGTATAGATTGAAATTGACTCCAAATAATGAGTATGCCTCCTTCCATGTTGAAAGTGGTATGTCCAAAAGAGCTAGAATAAAAGACCGATCTTTCATGTTATGGCATAAGTGTCTAGGTCACATTTCTAAAGATAGAATTCAAAGGCTAATTAAAGAAGACATTCTTATTCTACTTGATTTTGGAGACCTAAATACTTGTGTTGATTGTATTCGTGGAAAATTGACTAAGACCAAGAAGAAAAGTGCAACACGGAGTAGTGGCCTTTTAGAGGTTATTCACACTGATATCAGTGAACCTTATTCATCTACTTTCTGTGGAAATAAATATTTTTTGACCTTCATTGATGATTTTTCTCATTATGGTTATGTGTATTTAATTAAAGATAAATCTGATGCACTTGAAAAGTTTAAAATTTTTAAAACAGAGGTAGAAAATCAGTTGTCCAAAAGAATTCAGATTGTTAGATCTGACCGTGGGGGTAAGTATTATGGCAGACATGATATCACTAGACAGCATATAGAACCGTTTGCCAAATACTTACAAGACTATGGAATTATTGCCCAATATACCATGCCCGGTAGTCCTAAACAGAATGGTGTGGCCGAAAGGCAAAATTGTACACTTAAAGATATGATAAGGAGTATGATGAGTCGTAGTAACTTGCCTATATCTCTTTGGGGTGATATCATTAAGACTGCCTTGTACATTCTCAATAGGATTCTTAGCAAATCTGTTCCTAAAACACCTTTTGAATTGTGGACTGGTAGGAAGCCTAGCTTTAATCATTTCTGTGTTTGGGGTTGTCTAGCAGAGTTTTGAATTTATAACCCTTCTGAAAGGAAAACCGATCCCAAAACCACTCGTTGTTTTTTCATTGGGTATTCAGATCATTCTAAAAGATACATGTTCTACTGTCCTACACTAGGTGCAAGAATTGTTGAGTCTCAGACAGCTAAGTTCTTGGAGCTTGATACTGCTGATTCAGAGATGTTACCACACGTTGATGAGGATAGGACTAGCGGGGTCATGTGTATTCCCTTGTCAGGTATCCAACACAGCGTTGCACCTATGCCCATGGAAGTTATGGATCGTGAACAGTTGGGGATTGATGCAGCCATTCCTGATGTTCTTGAAGCTATTGAGCACGTTTCAGCTTCTGATCATGTTGAGACCGTTCCAGCAGTACCAATAAGGAGATCTTCGAGACAGAGAAGACCTGCTATTTCAAACGAGTTCATAATGTATCTTGGTGAGAGTGATTATGATATAGGTCATGTGGTTGATCTAGTGACCTATTCTAGTACTATTTCGAGTCCCCAGTCCAGTATGTGGGTGGATGCTATGATAGATGAGATGTGATCCATGGCACATAATAAAGTTTGGGAGCTCGTTGATCTTCCAACTGGCTGCAAGCCTATTGGTTGCAAATGGGTGTATAAAACCAAGAAGGACTCTAAGGGGCAATTTGACCGTTTCAAAGCTAGATTGGTTGCTAAAGGATTTACTCAGAAGGAAGGTATTGATTATAATGAAACTTTTTTCCTTGTTTCATCTAAAGACTCATTAAGAATTATTATGGCTCTGGCGGCTCATTATGACTTAGAGCTTCATCAAATGGATGTCAAAATTACTTTTCTGAATGGTGATCTTAATGAGGAGATTTATATAGTGCAACCTGAAGGTTTTGTGGAAAAACGAAATGAGTATATGGTGTGTAAAATGTAGAAGTCCATCTATGGGTTGAAGCAGGCATCGCGTCAATTGTACTTAAAGTTTGATGAGGTTGTCACTTCCTTGGGTTTTGTGGAGGATAAGAATGATCAGTGCATATATTTCAAGGTCAGTGGGAGGAATTTTATTTTCCTTGTGCTTTATATTGATGATATCCTACTTGCAAGCAGTAATTTGGGTCTCTTACATGAGACTAAGATGCTCTTGTCCAATACTTTTGATATGAAAGATCTTGGAGAAGCTTCTTTTGTTTTAGGCATTGAGATTATTCGTGATAGATCTCGTGGTATATTGGGGCTATCTTAGAAATGATACATCAATCGTGTACTTAAGAGATTTAATATACAGAATTATAGACCTGGGGATGTTCCTGTAACCAAGGGTGACAAATTTAGTAGAAATCAGAGTCCTAAGAACGACATAAAAGCAAAATCCATGCAAAACATATCATATGCTAGTGCAGTTGGCAGTCTTATGTATGCACAGGTGTGTACTAAGCCGGATATAGCTTTCATTGTTAGTGTTATTGGGAGGTACTTATCAAATCCTGGCATGTTGTTAATAAAATTAACACATAATTCTTACGTAATTTGAATTAAAGTATAAAATTATTAAAAATATTAAATTTATTAAATTTATATCACACTTCTCGTATAAGTTTATATATTTTCATCGAAAAATATTATCTGGAAAAATAAAAATATTTTTTTTTATTTTTCATTACAAACCAAATACGAGAAATGATTTTAAATTCTTATATCATTTCTTTTGTTTCTATTTGAAAAAATTTTAGTCCAAACACATCACCTTTGGTGTGTTTAAATTGAATATATGATAAGGGAAAAGAAAATGGAAGCAAAAGGAAAAGAAAAAATAGAGAAGTATAGAAAATATAAGATTTCTAATGCACTTTTTATTCGAATGAATTAGAAAATATAAAAAAGTGAAAGATCTTCTTGATGCAATCTCACGGCTCCAATGGGTTGGTGATGATAAAATCTAAAATATCTATTTTTATATTAATTTATGTATATATAAAAAGCGAATTATTTATATTACTTTATTTTTTTCAATATGTCCCCCACATGTAATTAAACCGACTTCTTTTGAAATGGACAGTAAAGCTCAAACTTAAAACCCTTGGCTTGCTTTAATATTATAATATATTATTATAATTTATACTCATTTAAAAGTTTAAACTATTAAGGAGGGAGACAAGTTTATTATTTATATATTAAATTTTTTATATTCTTGACATTTATTCACATGTCGTTGAATTAATTTTTTTTATAAAATTAAATATATTTAATTATTAAAAAATTATTTTATTATTTATATAATATTTTATATTTTCAAAATGCACAAACGTACACGCTCGTCTCTTCAAGCACGAAAACAACGTAAAGCCATGATGAGGACATCGGACTGGTAGTTGCAAGCACGTGGAATAGGGAACCAAACCTTCAAGCAAGTGCCGTCCACACACAAATGAAGGCCCGATCCCCTTATTCGAGTATTTTTTTAATTAAAAAATATATAAATATATTTAAATTATTAAATTTTAATTCAATGGTTCAAAATATTAATATTTTTTTTGGTAATTCGTAACCCGCACCAATTTATTGTAGACCTCAATGAACTGGATAACAGATAGGTAAACTAGGGGTGTTTGAACCCACCTGCAAGACCCAATCAGCAGATAAGACAGGGTAGTAGTCAACGAGATTCGAACTCAAAACTTTCAAATTTATGGTTTGTTCCAAAAACCATTAGAATACCAAAATCAATTTTAATCTCTAAAGTCCGTCTATTTGCCTTTTGGTGTATAAACAAAATGGAACTCTTTACCAATTTTAAATTGTATATTTAATAAAAATTTATAAAAATGTAAAAATATTAAAAAATTGTAGAAAGTTAAAAAAATTAATAAAAACTTTAAAAATTAGATAAAAATTATAAAACGTTAATAAAATTAAAAATATATTAAATGAATTTTAGTGGAGACAATTAACAACAATTTTTACGAGTCCACAGGTTAAAGTTACTTTTAAATTTTAAGGATGTGAAATTAAATTTTAATTACTTAATCAATATGAGTTTGATCTAACCCTTCAATTTCAAAATCTAATTTTCACCTTTAAAGAGGACTAAACTAGTCAACTAAAAGGACATTAAATAATGAATTGAAAGAAAAAAGAGAAAATTTTAAACGATGAAATAGAAAAGAAGAAAGAGAAAAACTAAATATAAATAAAGATAATAACTAGATATAAATAAAGTTATAGTAAATTGATAATTATTTTTATTTTTTAAAAAATAATTAAATTTTTATTAAAGATAAATAAAATATAGTAATTTTTAATTATTTATTTTTAAAGATATATTTAAATCTATATTTATTAATTTAAAATTTTAATTATTTATTTATCTTTAGTTGTTATATCTTTATTTATTTTTAATTGTTATCTTTATTTTTATGTAGTTATTCAATTGTAAATCTTAGTCTAACAAAAAATTTATTATATCTTTATTTAACTTTAATATAAATTTACATATTTTAAAAAAATAAAAATAAATAAGATTTATTATTTATTATTTATTGTTAGTTGTTATCTTTATTTGTCTTTATTTGTCATATCCTTACTGTTATAAATCTAAAATAAATAAGGATATAATTCAGATGTAAATCTTAGTTTAAAAAAAAATATTATATCGTTATTTATCTTTAGTATAAATTTTCATATTTTTAAAATGTTAAAATGACTAAAATTTGTTATTTTTATTTATCTTTAATTGTTATATTTATCTATTTTTACTTTCCATATCCTTACTGTTACAGATCCAAAATAAATAAGGATATAGCAACTAAAAACAAATAAAAATAACAACTAAAGATAAATAAAAATAATAAATTTAAATTATTTTTACTTTTTAAAAATATGTAAATTTATATTAAAGGTAAATAAAGATATGATAAATTTTTTGTTAGACTAAGATATACGATTAAACAACTAAATAAAAATAAAGATAATAATTAAAAATAAATAAAGATACAATAACTAAAGATAAAAAGTAATTAAAAATTTAAATTAATATATAAATTCAAATATATGTTTAAAAATAAAAATAATTAAAAAATTATTATATTTTTATTTATCTTTAATAAAACAACTAAAGATCAATATAGAATTAAAAATTTAAATTAATATATATAAATTTAAATATATCTTTAAAAATAAAAATAATTAAAAATTACTATATTTTTATTTATCTTTAATATAAATTTAATTATTTTAAAAAATAGCTAAATTCTACTATATCTTTATATATATTTAGTTATTATCTTTATTTATGCTTAGTTTTTTTCTTTCCTTTTTTTCTCTGTTATGGTTTAAAATTTTCTCTTTTTTTCTTTCAACTATTCATTTAATTTTTTAATTGACTAATTTACTCCCCTTTAAAGATAAAAAAATAATTTTTAAAATTAAATAATTAGATCAAATTCATATTAATTAAACGATTGAAAATTAATTTGAAATTTAAGGCTGTGTTTGTTTGATGGATTAGATAATGGGGGATAAGTAATACCGTGGGGTCCATAAATGGGATTGGATAAAAGATAGGATTAATTTTTTATGCGAGATTATTTTTTTGGTATTTGGTTGATAGAATATAAAGTGGGATAAAAGATTCAATTTGATGTATGATGTGATAGAAAATAATTTTGGATCTTTGAATCTTGGAGAGAACAAATCTGGAGATGGGTATTAATAATACCACATGCTCCATGAGATAACAAATCTGACATTTTTCCGGACAACTCATCCAATCCGTAAATTCTACGGATAAAACAAAAAGTAAAACAAACACTATTTTGAGTGGACTCCACGGATTACTTCTCCAATTCGACGCTGTAGTCCAGCAAACAAACATGACCCAACATTAACTTTATGTTCGGTCAATTCAATAACGCGTCGGTTGTTGGCGGCCCCATGGATTACTTTTCCAATCCGGCGCTGCAGTTCAGCAAACAAACATGCCCTAAGACTAACTTTAGGCCCGGTCAATTCAATAACGCGTCCGTTGTGGGCGGTCGTTGAACTTCTAGTACTTCAGGTCCATCCAGAGGCGCATTAATTGGCCAATTACTGCAACGGGCCATTCCACGTTAAGTAAGTATCAAGTGTCAACAGTAGAAAAGTACGCAAGCAGGCAGTTTAATTTTCTTTTGTCGTGGTCAATCCTTTTACATTTATGTTCACACCGTGGTCGCTTCAGAAAATTCTAATAGAATATTCAGTTCTCGTTTGGTGATATTTTTTTTATGTTTATTTTTAAAATTTTATAAATTAACAATAAAAATATATTTGTTAAATTTATTTATACTTTTTTATTTTTAAAAATAAAAATTTAAACAAAAAAAGTAAACAGAAAGAAAGTATTTCCTTTCTTTTTTTTGTTACAAACATTTTATCAATTTAAACACTTTGTCTATTTTTGTTTCATCATATTAAAATTAATTATTTTATTTAAATATTTTATTGAATATAATTATTTTTAATAAATAATACAGTTAATTTAGTAATTATTTAATTTAATCAATATAAATATATTTTATTAAATTATTAAATCAATTTGAATAAATAATAAAATTAAATTACTAATTTAGCTTAGACTTAATTAATATTAAACATATTTTACTAATCATTTTTAATAAATATCATAACTAATTATTAATTAAATTAAATTAAATTATTTATTTAATAAGAAATATATTTTATTAAATTATTTTTAATAAATATCATAATTAAATTATTTAAATTCTTATAAAATATATTTTATTCAATTGTTTTTAACAAATAATATAATTAATTTATAATTAATATATTTTATCTTTATTGAATTAAATGATGTAATAATTATATTTTATTCAACTAGTTTTAGTAAATAATATAATTAAATTATAATTTAATATATTTTATATTTATTGAATTATATGATTTTTAGTAAATAATTTAATTGATTAATTCAATTAAATTAATTTGAAATATGTTTTATAAAATTCAATTAATTTTTTGAAAATTAATATTTTATGAAAAACAAAAAATTAATAATTGTAAAAAAAAATTACATTTCCAAATATGGCTTTAACTTTTACTTAAAAAAAAAATGATAGCAAGAAACATAAAATAGATAAACAAAAATATAAAAACGACAGTGTTAGTAAACGGTCTTTAATTAAATTGTAATAAAATTTAAGATTTAAAAGTTAAAATCTCAAGTTATTTTGCACTAGAAATGATTTTGAGAGTAAAATTTTGTAAGCATTAAAATAATTTATGTTAAATAAACATTTAAAAAAATATTTATTTACTCGACTGTTACTAAAATAAAAAAAATAATGTTAAATACAAAGTGCTTTTCTTTTTTTCTTTTTGGGGTAAGTAATACAACGTGCTCTTAGTTGCTCAATGTTCAAAAAATACTATTCATTGTGAAAGAAAATAAAGTGGGAAAAATTACAAAGATTGCATTTAGCATATTTCAATTTTATTTTTCTTTAATATACAATATTTGGATTTTATTTCTTTAAAATAGCTTTTGAAATTAGTTTTTTTTTTTAACTATAGTAATGTAAAAATCAAATGTTTACCACACGTGTGCAATAAGCCCACTAAACTATTTCCTAAGGTTGCATTTGGATTAAAGATTTGTGAATGAAAAATAAAAATAAAAATTAGGAAGGCAAAGTAAAACAAAAGAAATAATATTTTTTATTTTTTAGATAAATCACATTTTTCACTCTTTGGGTTTTTTTTTAATACTAAATCTCATTTTATGATATGATATTTTAATTATAATAATTGAGGGGTAAAAATTTAATTTATTACCATATGAGACAATACATTATCTTTCGTTTATGATTTCACTATTAAATTTAAGAAGTTAACCTATATTCTTAAAACATGTGTGTATATTCTTAAAACATGTGTGTCTAACCAATAAAAATTAAGTACAATAAATAAGTTATATCATCTTTTATATTAATTATGTATTAGAAGGTAACCCATCTTTTGAGAAGATGTAATAATTCTTTGTTAAATGTACATGTGGCCATTACTTGAAAAGTAAAATATAATTTAATAGAAAATTTAGGAGTACAAAATATAGTGTAATCTATTTTTTATTATAATTAAAAAATGAGAAGAAAATATGTAGATAATTGTAAAAAATAATTTTTTATTTTTTACTCAATTAATTATTATATATCTGTTAATATATAAGAAGAAGAACCAACTTTCATGTCTCCCTCAATATAAATCTCCTTACAATGTCAGACACATAAATATTTTATAACTATTACAAACTTTTCCAATTTGAATATTAAGGTAAAGAAAAATAAATAAATAAATAAAGAAGAGGAAGTGAAGTAGTGAAAAAAATCAGATATGAGAAAGAAAAGTAAATTTTCGTTCGGTAAGAAGTTGTTAGTATTAGTTATCAGCTACTAACTTTTTGATTTTTTTTAAAATGATTAAATTTATTCTTTTTATATTTTAATATCTTTTAAACTTTTACGGGTAAAAATATCAAATTAATAAAAAATTAAAAAGCTAACTACTAAAAAGTTAATTTTTATTTTTTTCCAAACACATAAAAAGTTAATTTTTTAATAATTAACTAAAAAAAAAGCTAGTTTTTCTTAATTCTCAAACAAAGCCTAAGTGGGAGGAAAACACACACGGTATACCCGCCTACATTGGAAAGGTAAATAGAAGGAAAAGAAAATAATTGAGGGAGGTTAAAAAGATTTATATCATTTTAAATGAAATAAGTAAGAGAGAAATGAAGTAAATAGGGGTACGTCCATTAATCAACTTTATTTCGCTCTCAATTTGAGATGTAATAGGTGTAAAAAAAAATGTAATTATATTTTTATATTTTACTCTTAATTTATATATTATTTTTTAAAATATTTATTGCAAATAGTAGATTTTAAATAATATAAATTTTAACTATATATATTTTTACTTTAACATCAAATTCCCTTTCCATCTCTCTCAAACAATAAAAAAACAATTAATTTTCATTATCTTTCCTTCCATCTCCACTTTACTTTACCTCTCCCCTCCTGCCATCGTATCTCAAATGCTCAGGTCACTCAATCTCTATCTGTAATTTTATTTTAATTTTTAAATAATTATACTTTATCCTTTGTGATTTAAAAAAACACACGATGATTTCTATATTAAAAACTAACGCATAATTTTTAGATGATGCGAATAAAATTAACACATAATTTTTATGTAATTTAAATTAAAGTATAAAATAGTTAAAAAATATTAAATTTATATCACACTTCTCATATAAGTTTATATATTTTCATAGAAAAATATTATCTCAGAAAATAAAAATAAATTGGATCGTTTTAAAAAATAAAATAATATTTTATTTTAACATAAAAATACATAGAAATATCATTTTATCTATTTATTTTCTTGTAAATTTTTTTTCCTCTAACAAATTGGGGTGGCGTAAATTCTGATAAATTTAATTGATTTTACAATTTAACTCAAATTATGAAAAAATTATGTACTCATTTTTAAATTAGAGGGTGGTGTCTTTTTTTTTTTTTCTTTTGTTAGATCAAAACTTATAAAAGAATAATTACTGTTTTTTTTTTTTTTTTAACCTTCATAAAATACAAATCATTGCTCTACAAAACAACCGAAACGGCCTGTCACAGCATTGGAGTTGGAACCCCGCTCCCCGCTCCGGTCACCCGTCGCCGTCTCATAACCGCCGCCACAGTCTACACCCCTGTTACCACCGCAATGATCTAAGCCCCCATCGCACCTCCGCCGCCGGCAGGGGTCATGATTTTTACCACAAACCCTTTTCTCTCCATCTTCCTCCAAATTCGTACACCCAGGCCCATCCATGTCACGTGGCCCCCAATCCCTAGACCCAACCGCAGTATTTGCCCCAGCTCCTCAATTTCCGAAAATCTGATTAGGATTGAAAGAATGAGTTTGATATGACTTCGCGGTACGTTGTTGATCGGGGAAGAGAACGGAAGACAGCGCAATTCCTTTTTGTCTAGAGGTAGTCGTCCAATCGATGGAGATGGAGGGAGAAAAAAGGGTGTTTAATGTGAATCTGAAGCTGCGGCGGTGGACTGAGCTTTCTGTGGCTCCGGTAATGGTGTCAATCGGTGAAGATGAAGGTGAGACGATGGAATGGGTTTCAGCAGTAGCGTCGCCTGTCCATGACGAGAAGGGAAGGTCAGGGGACATATTTTTGTATAAATTACCCTTAACTTTCCCTTAACATTTGAGTTATTATAAAATTATATTCACCTCGCACGGGTTAAAATAATTAAAATTTTAAAGTAATTTTACTATGGTACCCCTTTTTTATCGTAGTTTCATCAAATTTACTTACAAATATTATAAAAAACGAGTTAAAAAGCAAGTAAAAATAAAAGAATTTTAGAATTTTTTTGTAAAAAAAAAATAAAAACTAATTAAGATGAAAAAGATAGGAGGTAAAATAAAAAATGTTTAAAATTTTAATTATTTTGATGTTTTATATTAAATCTTAACAATTGATTCAATGTTAATTTAACAATTTAAAAATAAATGATATTAGTGTAAATTTTAAATATTAAAGGATAATAAGTGTAATTATTTAAATTTAAAAAAAAAAACATAAATTATCCTTGAGGGTGATTAAAATAGTAAAAGAGTCTCCTTACACTTGTTTTTAGGCCCATTGCGCAAAACTCCTAGAGTGCACGCGAGAAGTGATTGAAAGAAATCATGTCCACGTCACTAATCACTATAGTGGACCATTCTGCATGCGTTAAGTCAATATCCAGAATCTAATGGTGTGCACCCTTTTACGTTTCTATTTAGATCACGACGACTTGGAAAACAACCAAAGGGGCCCCTGCAATATATATATATATATATATATATTTTCACATTAGTCCTCTAAACTGTCCAAAAAATGCAAGAAATGTCAACATTCCCCGACAACCAACCATTTAAGATAGACATGAAGATACTCTGTATGTGGTTCAATAATCTTTCTAACCCATGAAAATATTGACATTTTCTTTCACCCCGAAGTAGCTATGCCAAACCAAAAGGCAATTGTACATTTTTTCCGATCAATTGGTCGGTAAAAAGTATAGAATTAAAAATTTAAATTAATTTTAAAAAGATTTAAATGTGGTGTCACGTGACATTATTTGTTGACATGTCATCATGCTACATGACACCTTATGTTATGTCACGTGTCGATCTATGATTAAGCCACGTGTTAGCCTATTATTAGGTCACGTGTTGGCTCCATATATTTGAAATTTTTGTTGTTATTGTTGTTGTTGGTGAGACTCGAACTCATGTCATCTCTTTGAAAGCTGGTGTGTTTAGCCACTAGGCCAAGCTTTTATTTGTATATATATTTTGATTTAATTATTTTAACATTTTATGTAATAATTTTTTTATACTTTTTTCGACCAATTGGTCGGCAAAAGTTCAACCTTTAGCGACCAATTGGTCACCAAAAGTGATACATTTTTTATTTTTTTATTTAATCATTTTAACATTTTTTGTAATAATTTTTTTTTATACTTTTGCCGACCAATTGGTCGGGAAAAGTTCCTCTTTAGCGACCAAATTTATATTTAGTCGGGAAAAGTCGACCTTTAGCGACTAATTAGTCGGAAAAAGTTATCATTTGACGACTAACATTTTCTTGGTCGGGAAAAAGTAACTATTAGCGACTAAATTGATATTTGGTCGGGAAAAGTCTCCTTTAGCGACCAAATTTATATTTAGTCGGAAAAAGTGGTCGCTGAAGGTGTGATTTGTTGTAGTAAAGTACTGTATAAGTAAAAAGTCACTTCAGTAGATGTACTGCACGCACACATTTTTTTTCAAGGAAATTCACGAAACCCTCCCTTCGTCAGATTATCATAAAATGAATTCACATGAAATTTTCACAAGAAGAAAAATGGTTGATTAACTTCAAGAAAAAATATCTTGTATGCTGCTAAAATTACCCGATATACTGTTGCTAACATTACCCAAATTCTCGTTTAAAGGCCTTTATATTTGTCAAAAACATGTGGGAAAGATTTACATTTTATAAACTTCAATAAAGTGTTGTTTAGATGGTTATTTTGAAGGAGACAATGGGATTGTCAGTTATATGAAACCAATAGAGATAAGAATTGACCGATATATAAAAATTGTCCACAATTATTTGTAGCCAATCAATGCCTTGATAATTCAAGGATACCAACAAAGTCCGCTACACTATTTGTATGGATATTCCCTTCTCTTGTGGATATGTATAAGGATTTCGCTTTGCCCATATGCTCAAAAGAACTTGAGTACATAACAGGAGAATGGCAAAAATTGGTGGATCTCCAAGGGTTATATGGGCTTTTGTTCTCATATTGTTTGTAGTCATATGCCTTGTTGCAAGTGGAGTTGAATCACAAGCTAGACGTATCCCCGATGATGAAAGTAAGTGACCTTCTAAATATGATTTTAGTTTACCCATTTCTAATTTATCTTTGTTTTTCTATTTTACTAGATTTGTAAACATGGAGAAGAACTTTGTTACAATTCATAACAGATCCCTTAATATTACTCAAATAAAATGAAGCAAAATTGTGAGTTGGTTTGTTTTCTATGTTTGATGTATAATGATAAATATGAGTAAATTTTAACTTGAAATTAAAAGAATAGACATAATTTATAAGGATTGATTTAAATCTATTGTCACAACATAGGTGGATAAATGAGTAAATTTGAACTTGAAATTAAAATAGTAAACAAAATCTATAAGGATTGATTTATGTTTATTTTCACAACTGAATTGTTTGATTCTATAAAGCCTTAGTTTTTATGTAGTATATCGTTTTATGTATGACTACAGATATCCAATTTTTATCTACTAATCAAACTTAACCATGTTTACCATCTTGCTAGAAACTCCAATTGTTCTAATGCTTACAGCCTCACATGTTCATAATATATGTTAGTTTGGGTATTTTGGAGTCATTTTTTAAGTTTATAATATAGAGAATTTACTTTTCATGGTTTTGTGGATCTAAACAGTATCGGGAATAAACCCTAATTTAAATCTGTGAGAAACAACATATTATATATGCGGCTCCCCTTCCTCTTTATAAATGAAATTAGGGCTATGAATTACACCAAAAAAAAAAAAAAAAAAAAAAATTACCAAAACACCTATTATGAAAATGTGGGCTTGACACTACCCAACAAATAGAATTTATAGTGATTGAAATATTTTTTTATGTCACTGTTTTTCTTTTATGCTATGTTTGTAACAAAGATTTGTCACAAGAAAAGAAAATTGAAAAGAAACTATAAATTACTTGTATATATATTTTATGATTAACCAAATATATATATATATATATATTTACAAATATCTATTCATTTTCATCTCATTTTTCTAATCTAAATAAAAAATGAAATAAAATTAATTGATGAAAAAAATAATCTTTTCCATTTCATTTTTGCTTCACTATGTTGTTTCATTTTTATATCCATAATCCAAATTTCAAACACAATTAGTGTGCATGTAAAAAAGTAAATATTTGTTACAACAGTGTTGTCACGTCATTGTGCTAACATGATACGATGAACCAACAAAATACGAATATCTTAAAATTTGAATTAAGAGGTGTTTTCAAAATTTGATAAGAATTATCTATGTGTATATATCTCTATTTAATTGATTTGTTATACCATGTCAACACAATGACATAACATCACCATGCACCAAATATTTTTCATATATAAAGATGGTGAATCATCTACCATGTGCTTGATTAATTTTAATACCGACACATGTATTATTTGCTTTCATGTTGTGCAACATCATGAATCATAAATTTCATTTTATTCGGCTATAATTGAATATTAAGATGTTCAACAATTTTTATGCCAACACGTAAATTTTTTTTGGAAAGAAGGAAAAAATCATCTTTCTATTTTATATACCGTGTAAGTACTTTGATAGCTAAAATTATTTTGATTTATGCATGCAGTGAAAGCTCTTGGTGAAATAGCTAAACAATTGGGTATGACAGATTGGAATTTGACTCAAAACTATTGTGTTGATAACTTGAATTGGTACACACCAATTGCCTCAGCCAACATATACAACAGTACTGTTAATTGCAGCTGCCCTTCTGACAATGAATGTCATATTAGTACCTTGTGAGTTTCTTTCTTTTTTTTTTTTTTAGTAATACTGTACAATTAAAATACTTATCCCAAAAAAAAAAAAAGTCAAAATAATGTGATAGCTCTGAGCTATCAGTTTTAAAATAATAACTCATTAAAATATACATTTATTACCCACTTTTTATTACCATATCATTGTGGTATTTTTTTCTAATAGAATAACCATTTCATTTTTTATGTTAATAAATGTGGTTCATTCATTTATGTGTAAATTATACTTTCATTCTTTTGACATTTGACTAATTATAGGTAACTAACCTTAAAATTTACACTCATATTTTCACTTTGAAATGTTCATTGCAACTAAATTTTTTTGCTAATTTGGCCATCAATATTAAATGGAAAGTAATGTTAAAAACCATACGAGATCTTTCTTTTACCCCTTTTAACAGTATAAATATCCAAAATTCTATTAAGATCTTTAAAAATTGAAAATAACAAAAAGGTTGTCTTTGCATATTGTAGTCCATCTCATTCTCTAAAATTGAAGCCAATGTCTAGAAATGTAAAACAATGAAATAAAATAAAATAAAAATATTATGAATTGTTCCCTTCGCACATTGTTTATTTTTTAACTTTTAAAAATCTCAAAGGTGCTTTAGACAATTTATATAGTCTAAAGAGGTAAAGAGACATCTCATATAATTTTTTCATGCAATCATATTACTTTCAATTTAATATTGATGTTAAGAATGATGGAAAGATTTAATTGTAATAAACATTTTAAAATTAGAAGTGCAAGTACAAATTTTTAAATATTGAGAGTGGTTACTTGTAGTTGGCCAAATCAAAAAATTGAGAGTAGTTACTTGTAGTTGGCCAAATCTTGAGAGGAGGTAAGTAAATTTTACCCTTCTTCTATATTACGTATTCAAATCTCTATTTCAAGAATTAATGAATATAATTGATATTGCTGGAAGGATTAATTTCTCCTTTCAATCATTAAGGTTGGTTGAAATTAATATAACATCACATTATCAACCTCTCTTTCCTTGTTACAGATTTCTTACAGGGCAGGATCTTCCTGGGGTCCTACCACGGTCACTGGTGAAATTACCCTACCTCAAGATGATGTGAGAAAAGCTTTCAACTTCCAAATTGTGTTGGCTAATTAACTTAATTTCTTGTCGGTTTATTAATTATTTCTTATAAATACTATTGATTGTTATTTACACAGTAATTTCAGTCGCAACTACCTTAGTGGTACTCTTCCTCCTGCGTGGGCTTCTATCAAGTTTGAAATTATGTGAGTGATATTTATATATGTATATATATATATATATATATATTTGTATCTATGTGTACAACTTCACCGTTACATTAACAATGCATTATTCACCCTAAGTTTCCAAAACTCTTGTAGGATTCTTTCTATGAATCGCTTGTCGGGACCTATTCCAAAGTACTTGGGAGGCATTACCACTCTTACCCTTTTGTACTCTCTCTCTCTCTCTCTCTCTCTCTCTCTCTCTCTCTCTCTCTCTCTCTCTCTCTCTCTCTCTCTCTCTCTCTCTCTCTCTCTCTCTGTGCGTGTGTGTGTGGACATGCACGCACTCATGCAAACACACGTGCCTGAATATATGAGAAGAACAAAATGGAGTTATAAAAATTTACACTTCCAAATTCCTTGTGATGTAATTTTGATCCAAGTTTAATTTTCAGGTCCTTACAAGGCAACATGTTCTCTGGAACTGTTCCGGCTGAACTGGGGAACATGGTCAATTTAACCTACCTGTCAGTCCTCTTCTGTTTAGTTTTTATATATTTCTTTATTATATTCATCATAAGTTTATTATTTTTGCATTGATCTTACCCCCGTTTGGCCACTGTAGCAATCTCAACGCTAACAATCTCACTGGGATGCTACCAAATGAGCTTGGTAATCTGAGAAATTTGACTGAACTGTAAGTTCATTAGTGCTTTTGTGCAGATATTAATTCCTATTATGCCACAACATTTTTTTTTTTTAAATCTTTTCTTCGTTTGGGACTTTTGGGCAAATGCAGTAGGCTGAGCGGTAACAACTTCACTGGAAGGTTGACAATTTTCCCGAGTTGGAATAAACTTCAAAGATTGTAAGTGTTTCTTTCTTCCCTTTGAGCATGGAATAACATTTTCCAACTGAAGACAGTTCTTTTAATTCATTTGTTATCTGATAGAGAGCTTGAAGCAACTGGTTTTGAAGGGCCCATACCTACAAACATTTCTCTCATTCGTAATTTAACTGTAATGTAAGTTGAGCGTTCTCTGTGATTTACTGGAATAAATATTTAATGTATAGCATATTTACAAACTTTTTATGTTAACTCTGAGTAGAAGGATTACTGATTTGAATGGAGGGGCTTCAACATTTCCAAATCTCGAAAACCTGACAGCCCTGGTGATAATGTAAGTTATAATAGTGATTGAAAAAAAAAAAATTGATCTGAAGTTTCTTAAATTTCACGACCAATTTTGTTTGTTTTGCAGAGAGTTGAGGAACTGTAACTTAAACGGATCAATCCCCAGTTATCTCGGAAAATTTGACTCTTTACTCCTACTGTAAATTCCCTACTCCATAATTACTTCAGTTTCTTCTTACTTTACTTCATGTCAAAGTTAAATTCTTGGCTACCATATATACGTGGGTAAGTGTGCTTACATGAAATTAAGATAAGAAACATGATAGATATTGGTCTTGGTATATAATTGTTATTATTAATGTATATGCTCTCATTAGTATATGAAAGGAAAATTTTTTTATGACATTTTAAGGGTATTGAAGGTTAATTTTCATTTTAAGAGTATGGAAGGTTAATTTAATTTTAAAATAGTTAAGATAGCTTCTTATGTGTTTCATAAATGTAGGGATCTAAGCTACAACAGGTTGGAAGGAACCATTCCAAACATTGAACAAGCTGAATCCCTAGAATACATGTAAGAAATGACAATTAGGATGTCAAGGTGCTCTAATTTTTTGTGCATTTAAATAGTTTCTTGTGATTTTGGTTTTTTTGCTATTGAATATGTCTTCATATGATGTGCCATGCCTGATTAGTTTAGCATTATAAAACATGCAATCGTACTCCTAAACGATAATCAGTTAGGATCTTTAACCCTTGTAGAATCGCAAATACTCCCCTCATGCTGACCTCCATCAGCATTTACTGCCAGAAAATTCAACTTCTCCCCAAAATGACGAAAATCTCCCCTATCAGCCCCAGACACCCTCGCCCACATGAGAACTAAAGAAGAAATAGAAGAAGATGAAGTGTTCCCATTCTCGAATTCCCTATCCCTTATTTTTCTATCAATATAAGGCATACCTAGCCTTATGATGGGCTGATAAACAGGAGACTTATAATGGATTCTGGGCTTGAGCCCAAATTTCCTTAGGTCCACAACCTTATTCACCAGTCCAGTTACTTTAGTCAACCCAATTTCTTGGGCTCCTCTATCAGAGGCGCATATGAGTTCTTAAGTGCAAGTGGAGGCCCAATCTATTTGTTGCAGTACACGAGCTCATTAACCAGCGAGTCAGTGACCCACAACCAAGACTTGGTTTCCACTGGAATCCCAGATGGGGTAGAACCCAGAGGATTACCCCATTCCATAGCCGGCTCCAAGCCAGAATCATCTGAAGCCTCTAGAGACTTTCAACTATCATCCACCGTGTTCAAATTTTTGAAATTTGTGCGCATATTCTGGTAGTATTTGAATAGTAAAAAAATACAAAGAAAAGTATAAAAAAATTATCGTAAAATAATATGTTGTAAAATTTAATTAAAAAAAATTAAAAAAAAAATTGATGAAAGTGCAAATTTTAATAAATTTTTATAAACCAGACGGGGCTCTGCCTAGCCCCACGTGCTTCCTAAAGACTCCACCTAAGCGCTTTCGTCTTATTTAGCGCTGGCAAATGTGTCTTCTGCTTCTCCAGTTACATTTTCGCAATTGTGTGCTACTCCTTCACGACATTCGATTGATTTGTTGGGAATTTAAAATCTCCTAAATTTACGGTCTTAAAATTTATTTTTGGTAAAATATCAAGAAAAATAGAGAAAATAGTAAGAATACAAAAATTTATTGTTTCGACAATTTATCTACGTCCATAAGTACTTAGAGAAAAAAATTCACTATGTGAAAAATTGTTACAATCACATAATTCTTCCTCTCACAACCAAAACCCTAATACACTCACAAAGAATTGTCCAAAGTAATCTTTACCTCTCACCTCACAAAAAAGGAATTTAACTGAAGTCAAAGATTCAAAGTTTGCTAGACAATCTTTGACTTTGACTGATACACTTAACCAAAGAGAAAGATGCATTTATTTATAATCTCACATGCACTCCACTTCTTTGTGAGAAATCGATGAGAAACTGCTAAAAGAGCCATCACACCAACAATTCCAATTGTAGGTACCTGGGCCAATGAACTCTTGATCCAACTATATGGGAACCTTGTACTGTTTATTATTGTATAACACATTTGCCGTCGTCAAAACTCTACTGCTATTCCTTTTTATTCTCATGAGAGCCCGCCAAAGGTAGGTTCTTCTATTCCTCATTTCATCATCCATCCCCACAAACCCACCAACATTTCCCTTATTTCTTTCAGAATACAATCGTCCCATAAGTGCAAATGAAGTCCAATCAGTCTGATTCAAGTACTCTTTGGTTCCCACTCTTTCTTAGACTAACATCCCCACTTCGACTACTAATCTAGCAGCAATGGAAATCCATTAAAGCTTTGTTTCTAATCCGGAACCTTAGCCGCTACTTCAATTAAAGGAAATATTAACCGGAACTAGATGCCCCCAATTTTTTAACCTCTAGCCTCGCGGCACGCCCTAGAAGCTCATATTAGTGAATAAGATATGTTAGAGAATAATAGCATTTGATAATATTCCTTTATGATTTGTGCCTTGATTTACACTCTAATTTAGGAATTTATCTCCTTGAGCTTTTCCCTTATTTTCAGTGATTTTTTTTAACCAATTTATATAAAGACACTCTTTACCTCTTGTAATTAATTAATCTTTCGTCAATGCAATTCTCTATTTTCTTTCTATATCTTCTGCATTATGAATTCTAACAGCCCCAAGCCTTAACGTCGGTGCATCCACTCTTGGAGCTTCATATACTTTGAATTTGTCTTGTTTGAAATTTTCAAATCTCACTCTCTTTTATCCCAGATTTTCTTTACTTTCTGCCCAGTCAACAACCAAGTTGGAATTTTCGCAAGTTGAAGATGCTACTTCTGGTTGCTTACAGTCTTATCACTGGGATCGAACCTCGTAGGAATTCTACACGACCCCACCCCACTCTAAGAAAGAAAAAAACACAAACCTTTCGGCGTTCTTAGGAATCTGCACCGATGATCCCCCTCATGGTGAGAAAACCCTAAACTCCACCACTAACCACCCGTCATTTTCAACCGATGCTCTAGAAAGTAGAAAAGACTTGGCTTTGTTTCACAGAAAAAGGACTATTGAAATTTTGTTTCCGTATTGGTGATGCTGCCGTCAGTTGACCTGGGTGATTCAGCTAGCCAAATTGCACTACTGCGATTCATTTGCCCTCCCTCGCAACTATGGGCTTCCTTCAAAAACCTATCTGACCAACCAATATCTTCCCCAAGCAACAAAATCAACTTTTGGAGTCCTCTGCTTCTCTCTATAATTCTAATGCCGTCTATGTAACCTCATTGATGGTAGCGTATCCAATACTTTCTCCAAAACATCCATAAAAGATATCCAACAGAAAACCTAAAATAGTGCAAGTATGAGAGAACCAAAGTAAAAACTATCTCAATTTGATAAAGTATCCTTGTGAAATCCCAACGAGAAGAAGACAAAGAACTAATCCTATAATTTTCACATAATCTCATATAAGTCAGAGCAATAGGGGTGCAAGTGTGTTTTGGAGTCATCAGCCTTAACCGGTGAAGTAAGAAACCAAAACTTCTCATTACTACATGGATGGATTTTCTCGTCAATAATGAAACTTAAATCCAGCACCTTTTCATTCTTCATTAAATAAATTTGGCAAACAGTAGCAATTTAAGTAGCTACGTAATTATGACATACCTGCTTTGTTTGTTGATTAGGTTTTTAACAAGAAACTTACTTACTGGACATATTCCAGACTGGATCAAGGATAGACCTGAAGATATATAGTACGTTTTTCACTTTCTATTATTTATCAGTATTGAATTAAACTGAGCATCGTTTTCTTTTCAATTATTCGACAATAGCCAACTACATGCATTTGCCAAAAAAAGAAATGTGCATAAATACACCTCATCATACATACATGTGAATTCCTCTTTGGACACTGTATATATTGTCTGAATACATTTTTGGAGTTGAAGATTTTATTCCTGCAAAACATTGCATATTTTGTTCGAACAATCGATTCAAATCTAGTTGTGGCTGTGTGTTCCTTGAGCCACTGTGATGTTAAGAGAGAGCAAACTTCAGCTGTGATTACTTAAAAAACCATGAATGCTTTTTGTCATTCAGTGATGGATTCTTCTACGCTATTATATAAGGAAACAGTAAGTAAAGCTGTTAGTTTGGTGAAGCTTTTTTCTTGTTTTTCCACTAATATCCTTTCAAACTACTTATATCTTCAAAAGGTGTGTTTGTAAATTTTCACAAAACCACCTCATAATAAGTAATTTTACTTCCCAATTTTGTAACAGTTAATGTTTTTCTTACCTTTGTACCCTTAATAACTACTTATAATGACGAGATAGTTGTCATGAGTGTCGCGTGTATGTTATAACTCTGAGATTTTTATATACCTATCAAATGTATATTTTAATTATTTTCTTTATTTTTGGAGAACTTCTCATGAATTGTTTGTGTCAACTTAATTTACGCAGTAAAATAGATCTTTCGTACAACAATTTTACTGAGAGCCCTGAGCCATCTATTTGTAATAAAGGAACCCTGTAAGATCCCTGTCTCTCTCTTTCTCTTCTGCAACTTCCCTGCGCTCACGTGCATTTCTTTCCTTCAGTCACTGTTCTTTCTTCTTTCTGTATTTTTTATCAATCAGCAACTTGTTCAGAAGCTTCTCCACCGGGAACAAATTGTAAGCTTCTAACTCACATATGAAAATTTAACGTTCAATGTTTTTATTGTAATTTTCCCCTCCCCCTCCCCCGTACTAATCTCTCTCTCTCCCTCTCTCCCCGCGGGATTAATCCAGGAATGTTGGTGATTGCTTCAAATCTGCTTGTCCAAAAAGTAAGTATATATTTGTCAAAATTGAAATTCAAGGTTCTGGAACAGTTCACATTTTTTTCTTGAATCCTCTCTTTGTTGAGATATATATTCAACTGTGTGGCTTCACATTAAACACTTATTTTAATATGTGAAAGATAGTTTTGCCCTCAAGTTCCTCGACCTTTTCCATGACCAAATGTACGTGCTGGCATTCTTTCAGAAGATCAGTATTTATTGCATATAAATTGTGGTGGAAGAGAGGCCATCATGGGAAACACTAAATATGAAGCAGATGACGATCAAGGAGGTCCGGCAAAATTTGACCGCGCAGGAACGTATTGGGGATTTAGTAGCACTGGATACTTTTGGAACTATAATGAAAGAAACAATTACATAGCCAATGTATCGTCTTTCAACATATCATACTATCTATTGCTGGAAATTAATGGAACTGGAGGCTACGGTACAGCCAAAAATGTTTCTGTTCCGGAAACTAACTACTCTCAATTGTTTAGAACAGCTCGCCTCTCTCCCCTGTCTCTTACTTATTATGGGCGTTGCTTGGCAAATGGAAACTATACAGTTAGCCTTCATTTTGCTGAGATCATTTTCAGGGACAATCGATCTTTTCAAAGTCTTGGTAGACGAATATTTGATGTTTACATCCAGGTATATATATAGTTAATATCAAAGTCAATTAATTGTTCCCTCTTATAGCAGCTAGCAACCGATACATATTTGCTTTAATATGCTGTTCTGCTACAGGATGAACTGGTTCTGAAGGATTTTGATATTGAAAATTTTGCACAAGGTGTTGACAAGGCAGTGGTTCTAAAATTTAGTAACATTGCTGTGAGGAGCAAGACTATAGAGATTCGCTTTTATTGGGCTGGGAAAGGGACGAGAACTATTCCAAAACCTGGAATTTACGGTCCTCTCATATCAGCTATTTCTATTGAATCTCGTAAGTTTTATTCACTCTAGGCTGTCCTCATTTCTTCTCAATCGGGAAGCATATCCCTCCTCCCCCCTTCTCTCTCATGCTTGTGTTTGAGATTCTTTCAAGTGAATTTTTTGCTAGACATACATGTCACACTCCACTTAGGGATGTAACCGGCCGAGCACCTTAAGCCTTAACTTAAGGAACACGTAAGCCTAATTCTCATTCAACCAAAATTTACTAAAGAACCTTCAATAAAAAAAAAAATCTTGCTATTTAAAATTTTACGAGGATAAATAAAATGTTCTGCTAACCTTTCAAACTCAAAACAACTAGTAATTGAAATATTTCAAATTATCAAACTCTAATCTCGCTACCAAAATAAAATCCATCAATTAAATGTAAAATTGTTCCTAAGAGGCCACGACTTAAAGGTCACAATTGGCAGAGTCCATGTCTAGTTTCTTCCATGCTCACCTAAAAAATGTTAAAAGGAGGGGTGAGCTAAAAGCCTAGTGAATGGATTGTCAAGCCAAAAATAATAATATCCATATGAAAATAATAAATTTTCAAATAAACAATTTAATCAAGAAAAATTCCCAAGTAACCATGTCCAATCATAATCAGTAACAATTTCAAAACCTGCACGTTAGAGTGCAATAACATCTATAATTTACCCCGTCAATCACAATAGTGATGACAAACATTAATCCATAGATATATGAAAATTAAATATAAAATGTGCCAATATACTTTCTCATGGGCAGTGCCCGTTAGATCCAATATCGTACATGGAGTCACCCAGTCTGGCTCCTGGGTTCTTTCCTAAGCCGATCCGATTGAGGTCACCACGGTTTTCACGGGCCTATTCCTACAATCGTTGAAAACTAGGGTCATCACGGTTTTCACGGGCTTGTTCCCTAGTTGCCAGAGTCACACCACTTAAGGAGCTTGTCCCCTAAACTTAATTTTTATTTCCAATAACCACAAAATAATTTTTCATCATAATCTCATAATTTTCAGGATTAAACAAAAGTATCCAAATAATTTTATCTAGGCTCAATAGCATAAAATATATAATATCATTATCAAAACAATATAATTTTTCACAATGAATAATCCAAAAATTTTTAACTTTCAAATCCTTATGCATGGATTAATTTATAAAATAATACTAGTAAGGCAAACCACTCACCTGAAGTCCAAAATTGTACATGTAAAATAACCAAGATAAATCGTCACACCCCTATAACTCTTTGACGCAGAACAAGCGACGAATGGGTTGTGATATCATTCACGTAGGTGAAAAAATATTTGATTCAATATAATATAAATTCAGAATACGAAATCCAAAAGAATAAGCTCTCCACAGAGAAATTCTGATTTATTGAGTAATAAAAACTAAAGAAAACTGCTCCCATACCTCCTTATATAAGCTAACAAAGTAGTCCTAATTTAAGTAGGAAACTAATGAGCTAATACTAAATTGAGTAGGAAACAAATAAGAGAGTCCTAAACCAAATCTAAAAAAAAAAATCTAAAATGAATAAGAATCCTAACTAAATCTGAAAAGAAATATAAATTGAATAGAAATCCTAAATTAAGTTAACTAATTCTAATAAAACTGTAACACACATAAAAAAATAAATAACACATAAATAATATATATATATATATATATATATATATATATATATATATATATATTTGGGTTATAACAATACAGATGATTAATGCAATGAAGTAAATTCAGTATCCAACTCTTGAAAACTAAAAATTATAAATTTAGAAGTACATAATTTTCAGATTGATGAAGGTTGTGATCCTCCTCTTACTTGTTATTTGGCGTTCAAGTCATCAAATAATTTCTTCTTTGTAGGAATTTCAAATATTGGATTGTTGAGGCCATGGACAAAAGTTATATATTGTAGAAGGCAGACTTAAACTGATCTGTTCTTTATCTGAAAATTATGAATTTTGAAGAACGTAATTTGCAGTTCATAATTTTCAGATTGATGGAGCATGTGATTCTTCTCGTGCTATTTATTTTATCTTTTGAGTTGTCAGCTGGTTTCTTGTTGTAGGAATTTCAAATATCGGATTGTTGAGTGTGGACAAAAGTTGTATTCTACAGTGTGCAATCATGTGATCTGTGTTTTATTTTAAATTTTTATTTTATTATTATAATTATCATTTTTATTGTTATTTATTTATTTTTATTTTTTTATCCTTTTGTAGATTCCAAGCCTCCTTCTAACCAAACGAGGAGGGTACTCACTATAACTGGAGTTGTAGCTTTGGTTTTATGCCTCACATTCATGATTCTATTTTTCTTTTGGCGGAAAGGCCATTTGCAAAGCAGTACCTCAAGGGAACAAGGTAGCTTATTTCTACTTTACATTTGATTTATTTTTATATTGTCAACGGATTATTATTATTATTATTATTATTATTAATCTTGTTCTTCTTTTCTCCAAAAAAAAAGTTTATTTGTGCCCTCGGGTTAGCTCGAGTGATATACTTCTCACGAAGATCACACAGAGATTTGATTTTTGATTCAAGCGAGATGTACGTAAGGGCAATATACATTTCTTCGGTTTACCTATTAGTTACGCAGTCTATTAATGACTGCAATAAACTAGTGGGAATCCGGGTTACAAAAAAAAAAGAAAAATGAAGCTTGTTTGTTAAATTATAACTTTGTAATAACAAAGTCATCAAACAATATAACAACAATATGTCTTTGCTTGGATAAGGGATAATTGGGACAAACATATACTTTTCATTTATATAGCATTGGCTATAGACAGATAATAATGTTCCTCTCAACTTTCTATTTGTGCTTGTATCTTACTTCCCTTAAATCCATTTCACAGTAGTTGAAAGTAATTGATTGAGTTGAGATTGTTTACAGTCACTTGCGCAACAAATAAAGGCCGAAGAGGAGGAAAATTAGAACCTCAGAACAAGCTCTGACTGTATTTATCTTTTGAAAGCTGAGAAGCCGGAATTTCTTTGTTAGTCTGTCTGGACTTTTCTGCAACAAAACCAAGCATAAATGTTTTGCTCTGTGATTGATTTGATTTTTGTTCTTTTTTTTTTTTGACAGCATCAAGATGATGCCTTTTTAAAACAAAAGACAAACCCTCCCAAGCTATATAACCATGCTCTCAACAAAAAACAAGAAAAGACTCAAAATCAAGTTCTTCACCCCCCCACCCACCCCTAAACATCGAAGAAAAAAAAAGCTCTTCAAACTTGCAAAAAAATAAACTCTTTAACCTGTATAGTAGAAATTCCTTGTCATCAAATATCCTTCTATTTGTTTTCTTCCATATCAGCCAAAATAAACAAAAATAAAAAAGGCATACATATCTCTTTGTACAACCCACTGTAGACCAAAAGAAGTCAATAATATTACCCATAAACTCATATGTCCATTTACTGTAAATAAAGACATGGTCATTAGATTCCCCATATTCTTTGCACATGCTACACTTGTTCATAAGAATCTGCCTTCTCTTTTGTAAATTTTCAATAGTGAGAATTCTCCCCCCTTGCGACACACCAGGTAAAAAAAGCCACTTTTTGGGTTACCCCCTAGCTCCAAATTTTAGCCGTGGGAAGGTCACTGCCTTATTTACCCCCAAAGATTTATAATAAGACCTCACCTCAAATTTATTGGATTTGAAAGCAGTCCAAATCACTTCATCAATAGCTTTCTCTTGACTTCCCAGTCCAAAATATGCGTACGAAAACAATGTTCCACACCAAATTATTCCCACTAGTCACCTGATAATCAGCCGCAAATGCATTCCTATCTGCAACTATCTCATAAATGTCAAGGAAAATCTCCATCACCCTCCCCACCTCATTCTAATTAAAGTTCCAAAATTTAACCCTTTCCCCACAGCCAACTTTCCAGCACAAGAAGCCTTTGCCCTCTTTTTTTTTGGCAATCCACCCATCCCATTCCAGCCAAACCCATATTTTACTGAAATAACCATTCTCCATGGTCTATCGTCTTAATAGTGAATCTCCAAGACCACTTTCATAACAAAGCCATATTAATTTTTTTTTTAAACTTGAATACCTACTCCTTCCTTCATTGGAAGACAAACCGTCTTCTAATCCACCAAAAGGTAAGTAAATCCTTTTCCCTTACCTCTCATAAGAACTCTTTTTTTAATTTCACTAGCATTTTTGAAACAACCTTTAGCACTATAAGAAGGGACATAAAATAAGTTGGGAGACTATAAAGAATACTCTTAATCAAATTTATTTTAGCCCCTCTAAGTCTCTTTGTTTCCACCCTTCTAGTTTTGGAACATTTCAACTACCCCTTGCCACACCTTTGGATTTGAAAGACGCATCAATTAGAAGACCCAAATAATAACTAGTTAATATGCTAACCTTGAAATTCAACACTGCCGCAAGCTCAGATGCAGTGGCCACATCCTCCACTAAAGTTATTTATGATTTAACCAAATCCATCCTCCAACACCACCTCAAAGCAAAGTAGAATATACCTTAAATGACCAAGAGGTAACAAATTTGCACCACAAAAAAATATAGAATTATCTGTAAACAAGAGATGAGACACTTCCAAGGTATCTCGTTCCCTACCTTGAAACCCTTGAGTAGACTTGCACCTCCTTCCTTAACATTCTGATTAGGAGCTCCATTACGATAATAAACAGACAAGGGGATAATGGATCCCCTTAACGGAGTCCCCTTGAAGAACTAAAAAAAACCCTTTGGTACTCCATTAATAAGGACTTGAAGTTTAGCTGCTAATATACACCATTGAATCCAGCCCCTCTATTCCCTACTAAAACGCAATCTCTTAAGTAAATACAACAGAAAGTCTAAATTTTCATGTTCTTGTTCTTTAAACTGCCTTATTTTATAGAATAGGCACCTAGTACAAAAGGGTGCTCATGGTTCGGGTTCCCCCCCCCCAAAAAAAACCGAACCAACCTAGTTGGGTTTTTTTCTTTGAACCGAAACCGAGTCTTTATAAACGATTAAACGCTCAAACTAGTCTAGTTATCCGTTTTACCCCTTTTTTTTTTTACAAAATAATTATCAATGTAACTAATTAATTATATATTTAAGAACATAAAACAATATACACTAATAATATATATAATATATATTATATTAAGAAATTATATAATATATTAATATATAATAAATATATATATAATTTATATTAATTATAAAATTTGGTCTGTTAACCGAACTGATGTTTATAATGTACATTAAAAATCGAAACCGAACCCAAAACCAAAAATTAAAAAAAAAATCTGAAATTAAAACTGTTGGTTTGGGTAACCACGATTTTCAATTCGATTTGTTCGATTTGGTTTGGTTTGGTTTTTCGATTTATTAGTTTTTTTGCTCACCCCTACTAGTACATGGCTAACAACCAAGATTAGTGCTTTGATTGATACAGTTAAATTTCTGAAACTTTTTTTCCACAGAGCTAAGAGGATTAGATTTGCAAACTGGTTTATTTACCTTTAGACAAATTAAAGCTGCTACAAACAACTTTGACAACGACAACAAAATTGGAGAAGGTGGTTTTGGATCTGTTTACAAGGTATATAACAATCAATAAATTTTTTTACCTTGCCATGTTAATTGTTACTTGAAAATTTTGATCTCATTTCAATGCAGGGTATATTGTTAGATGGTTCTATAATTGCAGTTAAGCAACTTTCTTCCCAATCAAAGCAGGGAAATCGTGAATTTGTTAATGAGATTGGCATAATCTCTGGTTTACAGCATCCAAATGTGGTAAGATTATATGGATGTTGTATTGAAGGGAATCAACTGCTACTGGTGTATGAATACATGGAAAATAATAGCCTTGCCCGAGCATTATTTGGTAACTATTATTGTTTTTAGTTGTGTACATTCTGTTGGCTAAATAAGATCAAAAGCCTACCACTATGTCTTCTATTACCAAGTATTAATATCTTCTTTTTTATTTCATTCTATTCTTCAGTTTTTCTCCTCTCCTAATTTGCTCTTTCTTGTTAATTATAGGTCCAGAGGAATGCCAATTAAAGTTGGATTGGCCTACCAGGTTTAGGATTTGTATTGACATAGCTAGAGGTTTGGCATTCCTGCAGGAGGAATCAAGATTGAAAATTGTTCATAGGGACATCAAGGCTAGCAATGTACTACTTGACAGAGATCTTAATGCTAAGATATCTGACTTTGGTTTGGCTAAGCTTGCTGAGGATGACAACACCCATATTAGCACTAGGGTTGCTGGAACTATGTAAGCTACTAAATTTACTCCTTCGTTACAGAGACCATAACTAATCCCATGCTTTTAGAAATTATTATTTTCAAAGATGACCCCTTACAGCTGGCTGGAATTTGATCACCTTTTCTTTCATCTCTAAATCACTACTATGTTAAATAATGTTAAATTGTAGTGAACAAGGCAACCACTGAACTTTACAATTAATGATTTGTGATGAAATTTTGATCCCCTTGAAAATTGTTCGTGCTTACCAAATTGACAAATAAAGTCAAGCGTGCAAGCAACTTCTGAGTTATACTAAAAACATTAGGTTTTGTTATGCAGAGGTTACATGGCACCGGAATATACATTATGGGGTTATTTAACTCACAAAGCAGATGTTTACAGTTTTGGAGTCGTTGCATTGGAAATTATTGCTGGAAAAAACAATATGAAATTTCGTCCTAGTGAGAACTATGTTTGCCTGCTTGATTGGGTAAGTGTTTGGTTCTTGAAGTATTCTAATTGAGTGCCCAGCTGCCCATTTTAAAATGTTTCTTGGCTTGAGCCGCCTATTTGTTTGGCTTAATTGGCAATCTGAGACTCAAGCTAGGGAAACTCGTCAGTAGGAAATTGAACTACCAGAGTTGGTTGTGTCAAGGAGGTTTTGAATAGATTGCCAAAGGTTTTTGAATCCTGAATGGTCATGAAACTTTGTAATTATTGAAATGTTAGTGATATTCGAATAACCCTGGAAATTTGGAGTGAAAAAGCTTAAAGACGCTATTTTTTGCTGCTTAAGAAGAGGCATAAAACCAAAAGAGAACCTGTTCAATTATTAAAGACACTATGACTTTCCATCCTAGTTGCAGCATTATTACATTTATGAATCAATTACAATTATAATTTTTATGCATCTCTATGGTCGACATGGCCGATAATCATTCTTATCCCAATTTGTTTTATCAAAGTCTTTGTTGTGCATATCTATTTCAGGCCCTTGTTCTACAACAGAAAGGATGTTTGATGGAGTTGGTGGATTCAAAGCTGGGTTCCAATTTCAACAGAGAGGAGGCATTAAGAGCGATCAAGGTGGCATTATTATGCACTAATCCTTCTCCGGCACTTAGGCCTACCATGTCTACAGTAGTAAGCATGCTTGAAGGTCATCTCAGCGTTCAGGAACTAATGGCGGATCCAAGTATATATAATGACGACTTTAGGTTCAAGGCCCTCAGAGACAAGTATGATGAGTTGCAATTTCAGAAACCGAGTGAAGCTCAGGCCCTTATTGATTGCACAAGAACTACACGAACTGGTTCTTCCTCTACGTCTGCCCAGGACCTCTACCCAACTGGCTCTTCCTCTACATCTGCCCAAGACCTCTACCGAATTAATCTTGATACTCGGTAAGATCGTCTGGCTGAGAAATGTCTTGGTGGCTTCCTAATTATTCTGCAAAGCATTGCACGGTGCCATTTTTACCAGAATTTTCATGTTGTTAGAGGCCGAAGTAGTAATTAAAATATCCAATATGAACTGATTATTTTCGAGTGTATGGGAATTGAGAAGAGAGTTTTTGAAGATGCTTATCAAATGGTTCTTTGCTTTGACTATGTATGCAGCTGTCATTTTCTATATATCCACTCTCTTTTTTGATCCAATGTTGCTCAGTACATTTTTTTTTTTTTACTTCAGCTGTCATGCAGTTTTACTATTTTTCAATAATCTTCAAGCGTGTTGCATTGAGATGATGTAAGAATATTTTCATATTTCTTTATTATTATTATTTTTTTTGGAGTATTCTATTGAAATCTTCTTCTTGTTCTTGTTTTTTAAACCTCCTGGTGGGAATTTGTAATAAAATCTCCACTTTTGGTGATATCAAATCTCTATTGAATTTATAAGGCCAGCTCCAAATTTCAATTTACATTTCTGTTGCTACCAATTGCCTTTTCATTTTATTTTATTTCAAAATTTTTTATTGTATTATAAAGTCTTATTTCATAATAAATAAATAAAGAAGAAGCAGCCCTAAGTTTTGTGGAGGTGGTTCACACATCAATAGTTTAGAATATGGGTAAACAATATTTATACATTGCATGAAACACCAAATGAAATTATTAATGGAAAACACAAATGAAATTATTAGGGCAACACCCGATGTGACACAAAATATTAGTTTGAAATTGATATGATTTAATTTAAAAATAAATTAATTACTTAATTTGTTTATTAATTGTTTTTTTTAAGTAAAAAGATGAATAGATAAGGTTACGGGTTGCATTTGATAAACTTAAAAAAAAAAAAGAATTTTATAGCCTTTTTTTTTTTTTTTACAAAAGTTGTATGCTTGGCAAAAATTAAAGAGAAATTAAAAAAAGTTGGTAGTTTTGTGTATGGTAAGTTTTATTTTTATTTTTATTTTATTTTTGATAAATTTTAATGTACTTTTTCATTAATTTCTGCTATTTCACATTATTCTTTTTCAATAAATCTATCATAGAATTAAGAAAGTTAATAGGATAGTATAAATATTTCTATCTTATAAAAAATTATTTTATATTTTAAAAAAGTTGATCTCCATAGGACTAGTAGTAACCTGTTTGTCTTGAAATTATTTTACCAGCCGGTCTCATCTTTGAAGTTGGCTTCTAGGAACCGCATTTTCCTTAAACGCGAGCCGCCTCCCTTCGCGAAAGCAGCTCCCAACAACTTTCTTCAACTACCCTCTTGCAATTCTAATTTTGGGATTAAGTTGAAAGGAAAAAGGTAATATATATTATTTGGATTTAAAAAACCTCACCTCTTCAACTGCTATTTAGATATGTTTGATAGAAAGAATTAGATAATAGGAAATAAATAATATCATGAATTATTAGTTGAATGTTTTATTGTTGGGATATAAAGTGGAATAAGAAATTTGATTTGATAAGAGTTTTGTTAAAAAATAATTTTAAACCTTTATATCTTAACCAAAACTAATTTAATCATATAAAAATATATGATATCACACTCTCATGATACTGTACATTACCATTTTGAAATACATATTGCTCACTTCGAATATTTACTACAAATTAAATATGAAATTAGAATCAAATTAATCAAAATTTATAACTCTATCTCTAATCCCTATTTATATTTAGGTCCTGTTTTGAACTCTACATTTATAATAACAAAAAAAAATCAAGAAATAATTAATAAAATAAACAAATCAAAATATAATTCACTTTATTTTGACCATAAAATAATTTTACTGAAAAAATAAAAAGTTACCAAATTTTAGATTGTTGGGTTTTTAATATAATTTTTAAAACGTGTGAGAAAATTAGAGAAAATTGAGAAGAATTAGTAAAAATTTTTAAATTCAAGAAAGTTAAAAATTAAAAAAAAATTAAAAATTAAAAACTTTTAGAGAAATTTAACATTCCAAACACATACTCAGTTTGTAAACTGAACCTTTGATCTCATACTTCTACCCTTTTACATTTCTATTTGTTTGAAACAATGAATTTTTTTTATGTAACTTAAAATATGTGAATCAATTTCCGTACACGTCAATTAATATCTAAAATTCTAAAATTAATGATCAAATAAATCTTATAATAATCTTGACAACACAATGAAAAAAATGTTGTTCAAAAATAATTACTCCGATAATGTCTATCTTTTCAGCAGGGTTATCCTGACTGAATTTTAGGATATAACACCCTCAAAAAGTAGTCACAGGTCATGAGAAATGCACGGGTTGTAAGAAAATGCTTAACATACTTGCATGCAATAGCCATCTTCAGAGCATTTAGAGTCATAAAAAAGTAAGATAGAATGAGATAATCTATAAATTTGTAATACGTATAGCGAGTTAAAAATAAATAATTTTTTAAAATTTTTTAATATTTATCATTATATCAAACACACCATTTATTAATTAAGGATAGCGAAGTTACCCTTTTACTTAACGTGTTGTTATTTAGGGGAAGGGACTTGTTTTTTTCGTTTTTCATTTTTCATTTTTATAAAAAATACGTATCAGTTTAGTGACTAGCTATATGTTTAATAATAATTTATAAAAAATAAGATAAAATTTTTAAAAATTAGTTAAGGCTTTGTTTGAAGTGACAAAAAAAATTTAAAAAATAATAAAAATATATTAAAAAACTTTAAGAGTTATTCATTTTTTTTGTTGCATTTGATTTGTTAAAATACTCTAAAAATTTCTGAAAACTTCTAAAAATTATTCATTTTTTATCTCATTCACGAATTACGAATCATAACTTATCTCATTTTATTTCATTTTATCTCACTTTTTATCACTCTAAACACACTCAAAGTTTGTTACACTGCATGAATTACGAATTCACAACTTATCTCATTTTTTGTTACTCTAAACACACCCTAAAATTAAAAAAAAAAATTTAGTAGAAGTTGAAATATGAATTAAAAAATTAGTAAAAATTAAAAATATGTGAGTTAGTTAAAAAAATTAATACGAGTTAGTTATTTTAGATATATATATATATATATATTTTTTTTTTTTTTCCACCAAAGCGCCTCTATATATAATCAAATAAATAAAAGTTGTTTCTCAATACTTGATGGATCATTCTTCCCCAGAATGGCAAGATCCGGCAAATCACCACCACCAACAACAACTCTACGTGCTTTGTTGCTTATATTGTTTGTAGTAATATGCTTTGGAGCAAGTGGAATTGAATCTCAAATCAGACGCATCCCCGATGATGAAATCATGAAAGTTAAAAGTTGCCTTTCTTCTATCATATTTTGCTTAATTTTTTTCAACTTCTTTTGTTTAATTTATTTATATCCTTTCGTTTTGAGTTGGGTCTGGCGGGATTTGTGAGTTCGGAGGATAACTTAAACGCCCAATACATATACATATATATATATCCCCAACTACTTGTTGTTTTTTTAAGGGTTTGTTTGGAGTAAGAAAAAATGAGATAAATTGAGATAAATTGTGGTTTGGGGAAAGTTCGTAATGCGTGTAGTGAAAGAAAAAAGTTGATGTGATATAAAGTTAACAGAAATTTATAAAAATTTTTGGAGATTTTCAGTAAATTTTTTCACACCAAACGGGCCCTTAATGGGAGCTTAAATTGATGATACGGATAGTAAAATTAAATAAGTAAAAATGGGAATATGAATTCTAATAAGTGAACCTGTTTTAATGACATGGATAGTATTGATATTGAAGGTTAAATTTACTTAAACCCCTTCAAATTTAGGATATTTCTTTTTAGCACTTGAATTCCCTTTGGTTGGAGGAGAAACAGGGGAGAATAAGCAGATTATTAAGTATCATTTTACCCTTAGTCAATATCTATCTCCACCACTGTCTTCTAAAAATCGGTCTCTCCGGCTCTCCCTGTCCCCTCCTCAGTGATCCGGACCCGGATAACCGGACGGCAACAACGACCCGAGAGCTCAGCCTTCCTCCCGTGGTTGTCTGAGGAGAGACCGGGAGGGAGACACACCAAATCGCACAAGCTTCGGCTTAAAACCATCTTTTCGAGGCGTCGTTTTCTCTGCGTTGGAAGGTCGGTTGGGGAGGGTTATGGAGATTCTTGCGCCCCAAGATGGGCTGGCAGATCTTGGGGGTTGACTTCGAGGATGGGCTGGTAAGTGGGGATGGTGTCGATCTTGGGGAGAATTTTGGGAATTTAAATGCGCTTGTTGCTCCACTTTTATTTTCCAAGGAAAAAAAAAATAAAAAAGGGTCGCTGAACTTTCAATTGCGACTTTTTTATATTTTAGGTTCTGTTTGATGAATTATTTAATTTTCATTTTTATTTTTTTAAATTTTAAACACGAAAACTCGTTTAATGAATTTGCCTTTCGTTTTTAATTTAAAAAAAAAATGAAAACTATTTTTAAAATATTTAAAAATTATGAAAATATAAAAAATTATTATTTTAGTTCACAATGATCACCATATCGATTCTTAGTCACAATTTATCTCTAGCCATTGAACGGTGCCACCTCCTCTATCGAGACAATTCTCTATATCATATATGTTTTTTTTATTGTGCGATAGGTTTCAATCATGAACGTTTTACCATGTGTTTAAATATATTTAATATGCCAACACTTTTCTTGGTAATTTCAAGATTGTGAGGCATAAAGCACGCTCCACTTTTAGCTTTTCACTAAAAGTGAGATGCATTTAGTATCTTCTTGTAAATTTTCTTCAATTTTAGATGTTTTTATTTTGTCAAACATAACAGTATCTTTATTCGAATTGAAGTTCTATAAGTGGTTATACTGGAAAACAGAATTTGTCTTCACTTTTGGACATAGTTAATTCCAAATGGCAACTTGTTCTTGCAATAATAAAGACGTTGCCTTAGATTGGTCCTAGAAGCACTCCTTTCTGGTGTATTCTTGGTCTTTGTTGCACAAGGTCGAATTAATTTAAGTTACTTTAATTTTCTTGCATATTGTCCTCAATTTATCAAGCTTCCAAACTTTTTTGCTAGGCTAACCAAGAAAACAGCGTGATTAAACAGACTACACTTGTACATCAAGATGGATGGATTTAGGACAAGATAGATGCCCGTTTAAAGATGTTCCGGGTATTCACAGAATTCGGACCTACTTCAGTTATGTTGAACAAAAAGGCATGGGTGGTTACCATAGATCAATTTTCTTTATCCATTTTTTTATAATTTCAAGGTTCCACATTAATTTCCTAGCTAGGTGTATTTATTTCTGTACTATAGAAACCTTCTTTCCAGTTTTTCTAAACTCTGAAATTTGTTCAAAATGCGTAACAAATTTAGTCATAGCATCCCTTGAGCCATAAGATTCAGCAAAGACAAGTATTTTTTTATTTTTTATTTTTTTTAGTTTTAAATAGGGGTGGCAAAATAGGCGGGTTAGGCGGATTAGTGATGAGTTTAAATGGGTTGGAGGTTAAATGGGTGTAACCCAAACCCACCCCTTTAAAAGGTGGGTTAGATATGGGCGGGTTAAATACAGGTTATTACAAACCCATGAACCCATATAACAACCTATTTACTTAACCTAACTTACTTTAAGAAAAATTAAAAATTTATTTCAATTAATGTGTATATATATAAATACATCAATATTTATTTTAATTAATATAATATTATACATATTATATAATATTTTATATTATACTTACAATTTTCAATTAATTTCGAATTTATACGAACCGATTTATTTTTTATTCAATTTTAAATCAACAACTCTCTTTCTCTCTGTGGGTGTGGGGGGCACGTGCTCGAGTGTGTGTGTGCGTGTGCGTACGCGCGTGTATGTGTGCGCGCATGTGTGTGGGTGTGTGTGCGGGTGCGTGCGTGTGTGTGCGTGCCCGCGTGTGCTTGTGTATGTGCGTGTACTCCCATGCACACGCGTGTGTATGCTTGTGTGTGCGCGTGCGCGCGTGGGAGTGTCTGCGCATGTGCGCACGTATGCGTGTAGGTGTATTTGTGTGCGCGCGCGCGTGTATACATGTTTATGCATGTGGGTGTGTGGGAGCGTGTGCGCATGCGCGCGCGTGTGTGTGGGTGTGTTTGCGTGTATGCGAGTGGGTGTGTGGGAGTGTGTGCCTGCGCGCATATGCGTGCGTGTATGCACATGTGTGTGTACGTGCGCGCGCGCGCGCGCGTTTGTGCGCGTGTGCGTAGGTGTGTGTGTGGGTGTGTTTGCATGTGCGTGTGTGCGCACGCATGTGTGGGAGTGTGTGCGCGCGCATGCGTGCGCGCGCACGTGTGTGCATGTGTGTGTCAGTGTGTTTGCATGTATATATGCGCGCGCGGGTGTGTGTGCGGACGCCTGCGTGTGTGTGGGGGTGTGTTTGCAGGTGCGTGGGTGCGCGCGTGTATGTGTGTGTTTTTGTATGTGTGTGCGCTCTCTCTCTTTGGAGAGAGAGAGAGAGAGGTGAGAGAGAGAGCAGTGTAAATACGGAGATTAAATTAATTTTTTTAATTTAAATGGGTGTTTTAACGGATTCCGTTTCACAACCCAATTGCACCTATTTATAAATGGGTGTTTTATAAGTTATCAATTTACAACCCAATTAGTAAAATAATTGGATCCAAACTCATTTATTATGAGTTTAATTAGACGGGTTAATGGGTTTGAATCGATTTTGCCACCCTTAGTTTTAAACTTTCCTGGCAAAGATAATTAATTTTAGAGAAAGGGGAAGTGGGGGTGGGGCAAATAAAAAGAAGAAAAAGGGAGACCGTCTTACATGTAATATTGGCAAGGTAAAAATTATAAAACATGAAAACAACAAAAATAGCAAAGCAAACAAAGGACATTAATCCCATATAAAGAAATTTAGAGATAGAAAATCGAACACATTCGCAACCGTTCTAAAATTGTTGAAACAAAGAATTTATGCCTGAAATATAAGCAGGGTCAGTCCAAAAGTTGGAGCAAAGTTGCATATTTTTAAAAATTTTGGACGGGTTGATTTGAACATTTTTATAATATTTTGAGCATAACTTTTGACCAAAAATAGTGATGATTAGGATCTTCCGAAGTCATATGAAATGACATGGATGCCCTTCATGGTCGCGGATAGGAGCTCGCAAAGCTCGATTTGAGAACCCGGGAGGGGTGTCTCGACCGGTTACCCACCCGGGTTGTCCGAGTCGACCTCTCGATCGGGACGTCAGGACATCTGAGCTGATCTCCCGGGCAGGACACTTGAGCTAGATTTTTGAGTAGGGTGTGCGTGTAAATCCCGCAGAGGGTAGATCAAAGCCGGAGTCCCAAATTGGTTGGGTCCATGGCATGAGCTCACTAATATCGAGCCCCGTAAACAACGCGCAAGGAGTTGAAACAAGGTAATCCGGAGATTCGTGCCGCAAGCCAACGATTTGGGATAGAATTAAATCTTATATTTTCCTTATCTGAGCCGCGGTGAATCAGGAAGAATCCTCAGCTCATTTCTATCCACGATTCGGCAACCCTTCTATAAAACAGAGATAGAATCCGCCATCGCGGGGATGCAGCAAAAAAAACCCTATTATCACTTCAATATCTTTACAATTGGCATTTCCTGACTTAAGCGTCGGAGACCTTTTGATAAGTACCACACCGGTGTCAAGTCTCAAGAGAAAGCTTATCGGATCTCAACGGGTTACTCGTCAAGCAGTTCGGATCCAGGATTACGAAATTTCACCATCATCAAATAGGATTGATTCGATTCTTTTTAAGTTGGAAATAATATTTGAAGGGTTATAACTTGAGTACTTTTCTAGTCTCCCAAATCCATCATTTTAAGGATCAAAATTATATTTGAAAGCCATAAGCAGCAATATGTCATTTGCACCCTATTCACATGACATACTAAACTACCTCTGTGCACACAACAAAAATTCCCAACCCAAAATATCATTTTTTGTTTTTTTTTTTTTTGTCAAGTCTTCACTCCTGTGTGCACCCATGCGTGCATGATCTGTTTGAAAAAAAAAGTTGAAATCTGTATTTTCATGATGAATGTGTAATTTTTAAGTAATGATAATCTTAGGATCTCATTAGGGAAAGGTTACAACATTAGTTAGTTAAGAATTAGGTTAGATTAGAGAGAGGATTTGGATGGTTTTCCCTCTCCTCAATTAGGCTTCGATTCCATTATAATTTCATTTCAAATTCTTATAATTCCATATACCTAGAGTAGTTTGGGGATTCTTGAATACTTCTATGTTTTGATCAATTGAGGTATTAAGATTGTATTTGATACATAGGAATGGAATAGAATGGAACATAATCTATTTCCTCTTTAATTTATTCTCATGTTTGATATCAAAAAAATTAAGTTGAAATGCTATTCAATGGGAATAGTCATTCCCACATTAAGTGGGAAAAGATATTTTACAATTTAAGTGATGGAATAGCCATTCCATTACAATCAAAAGTTGATCTAAAATTGAAAATAACAAAAATAAAAACGAGTAACTATTTTGTAATAAAAAATTCTTGCTTACTCTCTTGGGTTGTAAAATGACTATTTTACCCCTTATTTTTATTTTCGAACTAGATCTGAACTCGAGTTGTAAAATAACTGTTTTACATCTAGGCCCTTTTTTTTTCAAATTCATAATTCGGGTTTCTGAAAAACTAATAAAAATATTCTTTCATATCACTTAATAATTAAGCAAATTTTGATCCGATCCAAACTCGGGTCGTAAAATGACATTTATTCCTGGGTTCATTTTTTGGCCAAATTAGCATTTTAGGCTTATGAAAAGTTAAAAAATATTTACCAACATGTTTCCTAATAACTAATAAAATTTCATCTCAAGTTGAACTCAAATTGTAAAATGATGATTTACCCCTGGGTTATTTTTTGTCAAATTTGCATTTTAAGCTGCCCAAAAGGTTAAAAAATATCTTTGACATATTTCTTCATAATTAAACAATTTTGAGTCCGATCTAATTCAGATTACAAAATGACTATTTTGTCCCTAGACACGTTTTTGGGCCAAATTTGTATAGGCATCTTAAAAGACTAAAAAGTATTTATGGACATATTTCTTAATAGTTAAAAAAATTTTGGACATATTTCTTGGGAGGTACTTATCAAATCCTGGCATGTTGTTAATAACATTAACACATAATTCTTACGTAATTTGAATTAAAGTATAAAATTATTGAAAATATTAAATTTATTAAATTTATATCACACTTCTCGCATAAGTTTATATATTTTCATTGAAAAATATTACCTGGAAAAATAAAACTATTTTTTTTATTTTTCATTACAAACCAAATACGAGAAATGATTTTAAATCCTTATATCATTTCTTTTGTTTCCTTTTGAAAAAATTTTAATCCAAACACATCACCTTTGGTGTGTTTAAATTGAATATATATGATAAGGGAAAAGAAAATGGAAACAAAAGGAAAAGAAAAAATAGAGGAGAAGTATAGAAAATATAAAATTTCTAATACATTTTTTATTCGAATGAATTAGAAAATATAAAAAAGTAAAAGATCTTCTTGATGCAATCTCACAGCTCCAATGGGTTGGTGATGATAAAATCTAAAATATCTATTTTTATATTAATTTGTGTATATATAAAAAGCGAATTATTTATATTACTTTATTTTTTTCAATATGTCCCCCACATGTAATTAAACCAACTTCTTTTGAAAGGGACAGTAAAGCTCAAACTTAAAACCCTTGGCTTGCTTTAATATTACATTATATTATTATAATTATATTCTCATTTAAAAGTTTAAACTATTAAGGAGGGGGACAAGTTTATTATTTATATATTAAATTTTTTATATTCTTGACATTTATTCACATGTCGTTGAATTAAATTTTTTTATAAAATTAAATATATTTAATTATTAAAAAATTATTTTATTATTTATAAAATATTTTATATTTTCAAAATGCACAAACGCACGCGCTCGTCTCTTCAAGCACGAAAACAACGCGAAGCCATGATGAGGACATCGGACTGGTAGTTGCAAGCACCTGGAATAGGGAACCAAACCTTCAAGCAAGTGTCGTCCACACACAAATGAAGGCCCGATCCTCTTATTCAAGTATTTTTTTAATTAAAAAATATATAAATATATTTAAATTATTAAATTTTAATTCAATGGCTCAAAAGATTAATATTTTTTTTGGTAATCCGTAACCCGTACCAATTTATTGTAGACCTCAATGAACCGCGTAACATATGAGTAAACTAGGGGTGTTTGAACCCATCTACAATACCTTATCAACAGATAAGACAGGGTAGTAGTCAATGGGATTCGAACTCAAAACTTTCGAATTTATGATTTATTTCAAGAACCATTAGAATACCAAAATCAATTTTAATCTCTAAAGTCGGTCTATTTGCCTTTTGGTGTATAAACAAAATGGAACTCTTTACCAATTTTAAATTGTATATTTAATAAAAATTTATAAAAATGTAAAAATATAAAAAAATTGTAGAAAGTTAAAAAATTTAATAAAACTTTAAAAATTAGATAAAAATTACAAAACGTTAATAAAATTTAAAAATATATCAAATGAATTTTAGTGAAGACAATTAACAACAATTTTTACGAGTCCATACTCACCCATAATGTGAGATTGAGGCAGGTTAAAGTTACTTTCAAATTTTAGGGATGTGAAATTAAATTTTAATTACTTAAGCAATATGAGTTTGATTTAACCTTTTAATTTCAAAATCTAATTTTCACCTTTAAAAAGGACTAAACCAGTCAACTAAAAGAACATTAAATAATGAATTGAAAGAAAATTCAGAAAATTTTAAACAATGAAATAGAAAAGAAGAAAGAGAAAAACTAAATATAAATAAAGTTATAGTAAATTGATAATTATTTTTATTTTTTAAAAATAATTAAATTTTTATTAAAGATAAATAAAATATAGTAATTTTTAATTATTTATTTTTAAAGATATATTTAAATCTATATTTATTAATTTAAAATTTTAATTATTTATTTATCTTTAGTTATTATATCTTTATTTATTTTTAGTTGTTATCTTTATTGTTATTTAGTTATTCAGTTGTAGATCTTAGTCTAACAAAAAATTTATTATATCTTTATTTAACTTTAATATAAATTTACATATTTTTAAAAAATAAAAATAATTAAGATTTATTATTTTTTATTTATTGTTAGTTGTTATCTTTATTTGTCATATCCTTACTGTTATAAATCTAAAATAAATAAGGATATAATTTAGATGTAAATCTTAGTTTAAAAAAAATTATTATATCTTTATTTATCTTTAGTATAAATTTTCATATTTTTAAAATGTTAAAATGACTAAAATTTATTATTTTTATTTATCTTTAATTGTTATATTTACCTATTTTTACTTTCCATATCCTTACTGCTACGGATCCAAAATAAATAAGGATATAGCAACTAAAAACAAATAAAAATAACAACTAAAGATAAATAAAAATAATAAATTTTAATTATTTTTACTTTTTAAAAATATGTAAATTTATATTAAAGGTAAATAAAGATATGATAAATTTTTTGTTAGACTAAGATTTACAATTAAACAACTAAATAAAAATAAAGATAATAATTATAAATAAATAAAGATACAATAACTAAGGATAAAAAATAATTAAAATTTTAAATTAATATATAAATTCAAATATATGTTTAAAAATAAAAATAATTAAAAAAATTATTATATTTTTATTTAGCTTTAATAAAACAACTAAAGATCAATATAGAATTAAAAATTTAAATTAATATATATAAATTTAAATATATCTTTAAAAATAAAAATAATTAAAAATTACTATATTTTTATTTATCTTTAATATAAATTTAATTATTTTAAAAAATAGCTAAATTCTACTATATCTTTATATATATTTAGTTATTATCTTTATTTATGCTTAGTTTTTTTTTCCTCTTTTCTCTGTTATTGTTTAAAATTTTCTCTCTTTTTATTTCAATTATTCATTTAATTTTTTTAATTGACTAATTTACTCCCCTTTAAAGATAAAAAAATAATTTTTAAAATTAAATAATTAGATCAAATTCATATTAATTAAACAATTGAAAATTAATTTGAAATTTAAGGCTGTGTTTGTTTGATGGATTGGATAATAGGAGATAAGTAATACCGTAGGGTCCACAGATGGAATTGGATAAAAAATAGAATTAATTTTTTATGTGGAATTATTTTTTTGGTATTTGGTTAGTGAAATATAATGTGGGATAAAAGATTCGATTTGATGTATGATGTGATAGAAAATAATTTTGGATCTTTGAATCTTAAAGAGAACAAATCTAGAGATGGGGTATTAATAATACCACATGCTCCATGAGATAACAAATTTGGCATTTTTCCGAACAACTCATCCAATCCATAAGTTCCACGGATGAAACAAAAAATAAAACAAACACCACTTTGAGTGGACTTCACAGCTTGTTTCTCCAATCCGACGTTGCAGTCCAGCAAACAAACATGACCTAACATTAACTTTAAGTCCGGCCAATTCACTAACGCGTCGGTTGTGGGCGGCCCCACATATTGCTTCTCCAATCCGGCACTGCAGTCCAGCAAACAAACAAGCCCTAAGATTAACTTTAAGTCCGGTCAATTCAATAACGCGTCCGTTGTGGGCGGTCGTTGAACTTCTAGTACTTCAGGTCCATCCAGAGGCGCATTAATTGGCCAATTACTGCAACGAGCCATTCCACGTTAAGTAAGTATCAAGTGTCAACAGTAGAAAAGTACGCAAGCAGGCAGTTTAATTTTCTTTTATCGTGGTCAATCCTTTTACATTTATGTTCACACCGTGGTCGCTTTAGAAAATTCTATTAGAATATTCAGTTCTCGTTTGGTGGTATTTTTATTTTTTATGTTTATTCTTAAAATTTTATAAATTAATAATAAAAATATATTTATTAAATTTATTTACACTTTTTTATTTTTAAAAATAAAAATTTAGACAAAAAAAAAGTAAACAAAAAGAAAGTATTTCCTTTCTTTTTTTTGTTACAAACATTTTATCAATTTAAATAATTTGTCTATTTTTGTTGCATCATATTAAAATTAATTATTTTATTTAAATATTTTATTGAATATAATTATTTTTAATAAATAATATAATTAATTTAAGTTAATTAATATGACATATATATTATTAAACTATTTTTAATAAATAATAAAGTTAATTTAATAATTATTTAATTTAATCAATATAAATATATTTTATTAAATTATTAAATCAATTTGAATAAATAATAAAATTAAATTACTAATTTAGCTTAGACTTAATTAATATTAAACATATTTTACTAATCATTTTTAATAAATATCATAACTAATTATTAATTAAATTAAATTAAATTATTTATTTAATAAGAAATATATTTTATTAAATTATTTTTAATAAATATCATAATTAAATTATTTAAATTCTTATAAAATATATTTTATTCAATTGTTTTTAACAAATAATATAATTAATTTATAATTAATATATTTTATCTTTACTGAATTAAATGATGTAATAATTATATTTTATTCGACTAGTTTTAGTAAATAGTATAATTAAATTATAATTTAATATATTTTATATTTATTGAATTATATGATTTTTAGTAAATAATTTAATTGATTAATTCAATTAAATTAATTTGAAATATGTTTTATAAAATTCAAGTAATTTTTTGAAAATTAATATTTTATGAAAAACAAAAAATTAATAATTGTAAAAAAAATTACATTTCCAAATGTGGCTTTAACTTTTATTTAAAAAAAAAATGATAGCAAGAAACATAAAATGGATAAATAAAAATATAAAAACGACAGTGCTAGTAAACGGTCTTTAATTAAATTGTAATAAAATTTAAGATTTAAAAGTTAAAATCTCAAGTTATTTTGCACTAGAAATGATTTTGAGAGTAAAATTTTGTAAGCATTAAAATAATTTATGTTAAATAAACATTTAAAAAAAATTATTTACTCGACTGTTACTAAAATAAAAAAAATAATATTAAATACAAAGTGCTTTTCTTTTTTTCTTTTTGGGGTAAGTAATTCAACGTGCTCTTAGTTGCTCAATGTTCAAAAAATACTATTCATTCTGAAAGAAAATAAAGTGTGAAAAATTAAAAAGATTGCATTTAGCATATTTCTATTTTATTTTTCTTTAATATAAATTATTTGGATTTTATTTCTTTAAAATAGCTTTTGAAATTAGTTTTTTTTAACTATAGTAATGTAAAAATCAAATGTTTACCACACGGGTGCAATAAGCCCACTAAACTATTTCCTAAGGTTGCATTTGGATTAAAGATTTGTGAATGAAAAATAAAAATAAAAATTAGGAAGGCAAAGTAAAACAAAAAAAATAATATTTTTTATTTTTTAGGTAAATCACATTTTTCACTCTTTGGGTTTTTTTTTTTTAAATACTAAATCTCATTTTATGATATGATATTTTAATTATAATAATTGAGGGGTAAAAATTTAATTTATTACCATATGAGACAATATATTATCTTTCGTTTATGATTTCACTATTAAATTTAGGAAGTTAACCTATATTCTTAAAACAAGTGTGTCTAACCAATAAAAATTAAGTACAATAAATAAGTTATATCATCTTTTATATTAATTATGTATTGAAAGGTAACCTATCTTTTAAGAAGATATAATAATTCTTTGTTAAATGTGCATGTAGCCATTACTTGAAAAATAAAATAGAATTTAATAGAAAATTTGGGAGTACAAAATATAGTGTAATCTAATTTTTATTATAATTAAAAAAATGAGAAGAAAATATGTAGATAATTGTAAAAAATAATTTTTTATTTTTTACTCAATTAATTATTATATATCTATTAATATATAAGAAGAAGAACCAACTTTTATGTCTCCCTCAGTATAAATCTTCTTACAATGTTAGACACATAAATATTTTATAACTATTACAAACTTTCCCAATTTGAATATTAAGGTAAAGAAAAATAAATAAATAAATAAAGAAGAGGAAGTGAAGTAGTGAAAAAAATCAAATATGAGAAAGAAAAATAAATTTTCATTCGGTCAGGAATAGTTAGTATTAGTTATCAGCTACTAATTTTTTAATTTTTTCTAAAATGATTAAATTTACTCTTTTTATATTTTAATATCTTTTAAACTTTTACGGGTAAAAATATTAAATTAATAAAAAGTTAAAAAATTAACTACTAAAAAATTAATTTTTATCTTTGTCCAAATACATAAAAAGTTAAATTTTTAATAGTTAGCTGAAAAAAAAGGCTAGCTTTTTTAATTCTCAAACAAAGCCTAAGTGGGAGGAAAACACACACACGGTATACCCGCCTACTTTGGAAAGGTAAATAGAAGGAAAAGAAAATAATTGAGGGAGGTTAAAAAGATTTATATCATTTTAAATGAAATAAGTAAGAGAGAAATGAAGTAAACAGAGGTACGTCCATTAAACAACTTTATTTCGCTCTCAATTTGAGATGTAATAGGTGTAAAAAAAAAATGTAATTATATTTTTATATTTTACTCTTAATTTATATATTATTTTTTAAAATATTTATTGCAAATAGTAGATTTTAAATAATATAAATTTTAACTATATATATTTTTACTTTAACATCAAATTCCCTTTCCATCTCTCTCAAACAATAAAAAAACAATTAATTTTCATTATCTTTCCTTCCATCTCCACTTTACTTTACCTCTCCCCTCCTGCCATCGTATCTCAAATGCTCAAGTTACTCAATCTCTATCTGTAATTTTATTTTAATTTTTAAATAATTATACTTTATCCTTTGTGATTTAAAAAAACACACGATGATTTCTATATTAAAAACTAATGCATAATTTTTAGATGATGCGAATAAAATTAACACATAGTTCTTATGTAATTTAAATTAAAGTATAAAATAGTTAAAAAATATTAAATTTATATCACACTTCTCATATAAGTTTATATATTTTCATAGAAAAATATTATCTCAGAAAATAAAAATAAATTGGATCGTTTTAAAAAATAAAATAATATTTTATTTTAACATAAAAATATATAGAAATATCATTTTATCTATTTATTTTCTTGTAAATTTTTTTTCCTCTAACAAATTGGGTTGGCGTAAATTCTGATAAATTTAATTGATTTTACAATTTAACTCAAATTATGAAAAAATTATGTACTCATTTTTAAATTAGAGGGTGGTGTCTTTTTTTTTTTCTTTTGTTAGATCAAAACTTAAATAATTACTGTTTTTTTTTTTTTTAACCTTCATAAAATACAAATCATTGCTCTACAAAACAACCGAAACGGCCTGTCACAGCATTCGAGTTGGAGCCCCGCTCCCCGCTCCGGTGACCCGTCGCCGTCTCATGACCGCCGCCACAGTCTACACCCCTGTTACCACCGCAATGATCTAAGCCCCCATCGCACCTCCGCCGCCGGCAGGGTCATGATTTTTACCACAAACCCTTTTCTCTCCATCTTCCTCCAAATTCGTATACCCAGGCCCATCCGTGTCACGTGGCCCCCAATCCCTAGACCCAACCGCAGTATTTGCCCCAGCTCCTCAATTTCCGAAAATCTGATTAGGATTGAAAGAATGAGTTTGATATGACTTCGCGGTACGTTGTTGATCGGGGAAGAGAACGGAAGACAGCGCATTTCCTTTTTGTCTAGAGGTAGTCGTCCAATCGACGGCGATGGAGGGAGAAAAAAGGGTTTTTAATGTGAATCTGAAGCTGCGGCGGTGGACTGAGCTTTCTGTGGCTCCGGTAATGGTGTCAATCGGTGAAGATGAAGGTGAGACGATGGAATGGGTTTCAGCAGTAGCGTCGCCTGTCCATGACGAGAAGGGAAGGTCAGGGGACATATTTTTGTATAAATTACCCTTAACTTTCCCTTAACATTTGAGTTATTATAAAATTATATTCACCTCGCACGGGTTAAAATAATTAAAATTTTAAAGTAATTTTACTATGGTACCCCTTTTTTATCGTAGTTTCATCAAATTTACTTACAAATATTCTAAAAAACGAGTTAAAAAGCAAGTAAAAATAAAAGAATTTTAGAATTTTTTTGTAAAAAAAAAATAAAAACTAATTAAGATGAAAAAGATAGGAGGTAAAATAAAAAATGTTTAAAATTTTAATTATTTTGATGTTTTATATTAAATCTTAACAATTGATTCAATAGAAGACGTTAATTTAACAATTTAAAAATAAATGATATTAGTGTAAATTTTAAATATTAAAGGATAATAAGTGTAATTATTTAAATTAAAAAAAAAACATAAATTATCCTTGAGGGTGATTAAAATAGTAAAAGAATCTCCTTACACTTGTTTTTAGGCCCATTGCGCAAAACTCCTAGAGTGCACGCGAGAAGTGATTGAAAGAAATCATGTCCACGTCACTAATCACTATAGTGGACCATTCTGCATGCGTTAAGTCAATATCCAGAATCTAATGATGTGCACCCTTTTACGTTTCTATTTAGGTCACGACGACTTGGAAAACAACCAAAGGGGCCCCTGCAATATATATATATATATATATATATTTTCACATTAGTCCTCTAAACTGTCCAAAAAATGCAAGAAATGTCAACATTCCCCGACAACCAACCATTTAAGATAGACATGAAGATACTCTGTATGTGGTTCAATAATCTTTCTAACCCATGAAAATATTGACATTTTCTTTCACCCCGAAGTAGCTATGCCAAACCAAAAGGAATTCGATTCCGTGATTTTCACTTTCATTTGCAAATTTGGACACCCCACTAACTATTCCAAGCATGTAGCAACTTTCAAGGCATAACCCAATAGGTTTTGAATAATGATAGAGAGATATGGCGTAATTCTCTTGAGAACTTAATTAAGAAGCATGTGAATAATCGATTATTCATTGTTTTTACAAAAGTAATACCTATTAACAGTTACAACCCTCTTTTTGATAAGATTATTCGTAGTGAGAATTCTGTAATATAAAACACTTCAAGAAAATCACACAATTACCGACTAAAAAATTGGTCGTTAAAGGGTACAATGTAGTCGGCGAAATTTTTCCCGATCAAATTTATTTGGTCAGAATTTGGTTAGTGAAGGCTTGTCGGGGAAACTTTTCCCGACCAAAAAATCATTTGGTCGGCAAATGTAAAACCTTTCTCAACTAATTGGTCAGCAAAGAAATATTTAATGGGAAAAATGCAAAAATCTTTTCCCAACCAAATGGTCATCAATTCTTCGCTTTTCCCGACCAATTGGTCGGCAACAAGTATAGAATTGAAAATTTAAATTAATTTTAAAAAATTTAAATGTGGTGCCACGTGGTATTATTTGCTGACATGTCATCATGCCACATTGCACCTTATGTTGTGCCACATGTCGATCTATGATTGGGCCACATGTTAGCCTATTATTAGGCCACGTGTCGGCTCCATATATTTGAAATTTTTGTTTTTGTTGTTGTTGTTGTTGGTGAGACTCGAACTCATGTCATCTCTTTGAAAGCTGGTGTGTTTAGTCACTAGATCAAGCTTTTATTTGTATATATATTTTGATTTAATTATTTTAACATTTTATGTTATAATTTTTTTATACTTTTTCTGACCAATTGGTCGGTAAAAGTTCAATCTTTAGCGACCAATTAGTCGCCAAAAGTGATACATTTTTTATTTTTTTATTTAATCATTTTAACATTTTTTGTAATAATTTTTTTTTACACTTTTGCCGACCAATTGGTCGGGAAAAGTTTCTCTTTAGCGACCAAATTTATATTTAGTCGGGAAAAGTTGACCTTTAGTGACTAATTAGTCGGGAAAAGTTATCATTTGGCGACTAACATTTTCTTGGTCGGGAAAAAGTAACTATTAGCGACTAAATTGATATTTGGTCGGGAAAAGTCTCCTTTAGTGACCAAATTTATATTTGGTCGGAAAAAGTAGTCGCCGAAGATGTGATTTGTTGTAGTAAAGTACAGTATAAGTAAAAAGTTGCTTTAGTAGATGTACTGCCCACACACATTTTTTTTCAAGGAAATTCACGAAACCCTCCCTTCGTCAGAATATCATAAAATGAATTCACATGAAATTTTCACAAGAAGAAAAATGGTTGATTAACTTCAAGAAAAAATATCTTGTATGCTGCTAAAATTACCCGATATATATACTGTTGCTAACATTACCCAAATTCTCGTTTAAAGGCCTTTATATTCGTCAAAAACATGTGGGAAAGATTTACATTTTATAAACTTCAATAAAGTGTTGTTTAGATGGTTATTTTGAAGGAGACAATGGAATTGTCAGTGATATGAAACCAATAGATAAGAATTGACCAATATATAAGAATTGTCCACAATTATTTGTAGCCAATCAATGCCTTGATAATTCAAGGATACCAACAAAGTCCGCTACACTATTTGTATGGATATTCCCTTCTCTTGTGGATATGTATAAGGATTTCGCTTTGCCCATATGCTCAAAAGAACTTGAGTACATAACAGGAGAATGGCAAAAATTGGTGGATCTCCAAGGGTTATATGGGCTTTTGTTCTCGTATTGTTTGTAGTCATATGCCTTGGTGCAAGTGGAGTTGAATCACAAGCTAGACGTATCCCCGATGATGAAAGTAAGTGACCTTCTAAATATGACTTTGGTTTACCCATTTCTAATTTATCTTTGTTTTTCTATTTTACTAGATTTGTAAGCATGGAGAAGAACTTCGTTACAATTCATAACAGATCCCTTAATATTACTCAAATAAAGTGAAGCAAAATTGTGGGTTGGTTTGTTTTCTATGTTTGATGTATAATGATAAATATGAGTAAATTTTAACTTGAAATTAAAAGAATAGACATAATTTATAAGGATTGATTTAAATCTATTGTCGCAACGTAGGTGGATAAATGAGTAAATTTGAACTTGAAATTAAAATAGTAGACAAAATCTATAAGGATTGATTTATGTTTATTTTCACAACTGAATTGTTTGATTCTATAACGCCTTAGTTTTTATGTAGTATATCGTTTTATGTATGACTACAGGTATCCAATTTTTATCTACTAATCAAACTTAACCATGTTTACCATCTTGCTTGAAACTCCAATTGTTCTAATGCTTACAGCCTCACATGTTCATAATATATGTTAGTTTGGGTATTTTGGAGTCATTTTTTAAGTTTATAATATAGAGAATTTGCTTTTCATGGTTTTGTGGATCTAAACAGTATCGGGAATAAATCCTAATTTAAATCTGTGAAAAACAACAAACTATATATGCGGCTCCCCTTCCCCTTTATAAATGAAATTAGGGCTATGAATTACGCCAAAAAAAAAAAAAAAAAATTTACCAAAACACCTATTATAAAAATGTGGGCTTGACACTACCCAACAAATAGAATTTATAGTGATTGAAATAGTTTTTTATGTCACTGTTTTTCTTTTATGCTACGTTTGTAACAAAGATTTGTCACAAGAAAAGAAAATTGAAAAGAAACTACAAATTACTTGTATATATATTTTTTGATTAACCAAATATATATATATATATATATATTTACAAATATTTATTCATTTTCATCTCATTTTTCTAATCTAAATAAAAAATGAAATAAAATTAATTGATGAAAAAAATAATCTTTTCCATTTCATTTTTGCTTCACTATGTTGTTTCATTTTTATATCCATAATCCAAATTTCAAACACAATTAGTGTGCATGTAAAAAAGTAAATATTTGTTACAACGGTATTGTCACGTCATTGTGCTAACATGATACGATGAAACAATAAAATATGAATATCTTAAATTTTGAATTAAGAGGTGTTTTCAAAATTTGATAAGAATTATCTATACGTATATGTCTCTATTTAATTGATTTATTATACTATGTCAACACAATGACATAACATCACCATGCACCAAATATTTTTCATATATAAAGATGGTGAATCATCTACCATGTGCTTGATTAATTTTAATACCGACACATGTATTATTTGCTTTCATGTTGTGCAACATCATGAGTCATAAATTTCATTTTATTTGGCAATAATTAAATATTAAGATGTTCAACAATTTTTATGCCAATACGTAAATTTTTTTTGGAAAGAAGGAAAAAATCATCTCTCTATTTTATATACCGTGTAAGTACTTTAATAGCTAAAATTATTTTGATTTATGCATGCAGTGAAAGCTCTTGGTGAAATAGCTAAACAATTGGGTATGACAGACTGGAATTTGACTCAAAACTATTGTGTTGATAACTTGAATTGGTACACACCAATTGCCTCAGCCAACATATACAGCAGTACTGTTAACTGCAGCTGCCCTTCTGACAATGAATGTCATATTAGTACCTTGTGAGTTTCTTTCTTTTTTTTTTTTTTTTTTTTGAGTAATGCTCTACAATTAAAATACTTATCAAAAAAAAAAAAGTGAGAATAATGTGATAGCTCTGAGCTATCAGTTTTAAAATAATAACTCATTAAAATATACATTTATTACCCACTTATTATTACCATATCATTGTGGTATTTTTTTCTAATAGAATAACCATTTCATTTTTTATGTTAATAAATGTGGTTCATTCATTTATGTGTAAATTATACTTTCATTCTTTTGACATTTGACTAATTATAGGTAACTAACCTTAAAATTTACGCTCATATTTTCACTTTGAAATGTTCATTGCAACTAAATTTTTTTGCTGATTTGGCCATCAATATTAAATGAAAAGTAGTGTGATCAATGTTTAAAACCATACGAGATCTTTCTTTTACCCCTTTTAACAGTATAAATGTCCAAAATTCTATTGAGATCTTTAAAAATTGAAAATAAAAAAAGGTTGTCTTTGCATATTGTAGTCCATCTCATTCTCTAAAATTGAAGCCAATGTCTAGAAATATAAAACAATGAAATAAAATAAAATAAAAATATTGTGAATTGTTCCCTTCGCACATTGTTTGTTTTTTAACTTTTAAAAATCTCAAAGGTGCTTTAGATAATTTATATAATCTAAAGAGGTAAAGAGACATCTCATATAATTTTTTCATGCAATCATATTACTTTCAATTTAATATTGATGTTCAGAATGATGGAAAGATTTAGTTGTAATAAACATTTTAAAATTAGAAGTGCAAGTGCAAATTTTTAAATATTGAGAGTGGTTACTTGTAGTTGGCCAAATCAAAAAATTGAGAGTAGTTACTTGTAGTTGGCCAAATCTTGAGAAGAGGTAAGTAAATTTTACCCTTCTTTTATATTACGTATTCAAATCTCTAATTCAAGAATTAATGAATATAATTGATATTGCTGGAAGGATTAATTTCTCCTTTTAATCATTAAGGTTGGTTGAAATTAATTTAACATCACATTATCAACCTCTCTTTCCTTGTTACAGATTTCTTACGGGGCAGGATCTTCCTGGGGTCCTACCACGGTCACTGGTGAAATTACCCTACCTCAAGATGATGTGAGAAAAGCTTTCAACTTCCAAATTGTGTTGGCTAATTAACTTAATTTCTTGTCTGTTTATTAATTATTTCTTATAAATACTATTGATTGTTATTTACACAGTAATTTCAGTCGCAACTACCTTAGTGGTACTCTTCCTCCTGCGTGGGCTTCTATCAAGTTTGAAATTATGTGAGTGATATTTATTTATGCATATATATATATATTTGTATCTATGTGTACAACTTCACCGTTACATTAACAATGCATTATTCACCCTAAGTTTCCAAAACTCTTGTAGGATTCTTTCTATGAATCGCTTGTCGGGACCTATTCCAAAGTACTTGGGAGGCATTACTACTCTTACCCTTTTGTACTCTCTCTCTCTCTCTCTCTCTGTATGTGGACATGCACGCACTCGTGCAAATACACGTGCCTGAATCTATGAGAAGAACAAAATGGAGTTGTAAAAATTTACAATTCCAAATTCCTTGTGATGTAATTTTGATCCAAGTTTAATTTTCAGGTACTTAGAAGGCAACATGTTCTCTGGAACCGTTCCGGCAGAGCTGGGGAACATGGTCAATTTAACCTATCTGTTAGTCCTCTTCTGTTTAGTTTTTATATATTTCTTTATCATATTCATCATAAGTTTATTATTTTTGCATTGATCTTACACCCGTTTGGCCACTGTAGCAATCTCAACACTAACAATCTCACTGGGATGCTACCAAATGAGCTTGGTAATCTGAGAAATTTGACTGGGCTGTAAGTTCATTAGTGCTTTTGTGCAGATATTAATTCCTATTATGCCACAACATTTTTTTTTCTTTTTAATCTTTTCTTGGTTTGGGACTTTTGGGCAAATGCAGTGGGCTGAGCAGTAACAACTTCACCGGAAGGTTGACAATTTTCCCGAGTTGGAATAAACTTCAAATATTGTAAGTGTTTCTTTCTTCCCTTTGAGCATGGAATAACATTTTCCAATTAAAGACAGCTCTTTTAATTCATTTGTTATCTGATAGAGAGCTTGAAGCAACTGGTTTTGAAGGGCCCATACCTACAAACATTTCTCTCATTCGTAATTTAACTGTAATGTAAGTTCAGCGTTCTCTGTGATTTACTGGAATAAATATTTAATGTATAGCATATTTACAAACTTTTTATGTTAACTCTGAGTAGAAGGATTAGTGATTTGAATGGAGGGGCTTCAACATTTCCAAATCTCGAAAACCTGACAGCCCTGTGGGCATTGTAAGTTATAACAGTGATTGAAAAAAAAAAACTGATCTGAAGTTTCCTAAATTTCACGACCAATTTTGTTTGTTTTGCAGAACGTTGAGGAACTGCAACTTAAACGGATCAATCCCCAGTTATTTCGGAAATTTTCCCTTTTTAGCACTACTGTAAATTGCCTACTCCATAATTACTTCAGTTTCTTCTTACTTTACTTCATGTCAAAGTTAAATTCTTGGCTACCATATATACGTGGGTAAGTGTGCTTACAAGAAATTAAGATAAGAAACATGATACATATTGGTCTTGGTATATAATAATAATTATTATTATATATGCTCTCATTAGTATATAAAAGGAAAATTTTTTGAGGACATTTTATGGGTGTTGAAGGTTAATTTTCATTTTAAGAGTATGGAAGGTTAATTTAATTTTAAAATAGTTAAGATAGCTTCTTGTATGTTTCATAAATGTAGGGACCTAACCTACAACAGGTTGGAAGGAACAATTCCAAACATTGAACAAGCTGAAAACCTACGATACATGTAAGAAATGACAATTAGGATGTCAAGGTGCTTTAATTTTTCGTGCATTTAAATAATTTCTTGTGATTTTGATTTTTTTGCTATTGAATATGTCTTCATATGATGTGCCATGCCTGATTAGTTTAGCATTATAAAACATGCAATCGTATAATCAGCTAGGATCTTTAACCCTTGTAGAGTCGCAAATACTCCCCTCATGCTGACCCCCATCAGCATTCACTGTCAGAAAATTCAACTTCTCCCCAAAATGACCAAAATCTCCCCTATCAACCCCAGACACCCTCGCCCACATGAGAACTAAAGAAGAAATAGAAGAAGATGAAGTGTTCCCATTCTCGAATTCCCTATCCCTTATTTTTCTATCAATATAAGGCATACCTAGCCTTATGATGGGCTGATAAACAGGAGACTTGTAATGGATTCTGGGTTTGAGCCCAAATTTCCTTAGGTCCACAACCTTATTCACCAATCCAGTTATTTTAATCAACCCAATTTGTTGGGCTCCTCTATCAGAGGCGCGTATGAGTTCTTAAGTGCAAGTGGAGGCCCAATCAATTTGTTGCAGTACACGAGCTCATTAACCAGCGAGTCAGTGACCCACAACCAAGACTTAGTTTCCACAGGAATCCCAGATGGGGTAGAACCCAGAGGATTACCCCATTCCATAGCCGGCTCCGAGCCTGAAACATCTGAAGCCTCTAGAGACTTTCAACTATCATCCACCGTGTTCAAATTTTTGAAATTTGTGCGAATATTCTGTTGGTGATGTTTGAATAGTAAAAAAGTATAAAAAAAGTTATCGTAAAAATAATATATAATAAAATTTGATTGAAAAAATTAAAAAAAATTAATAAAAATATAAATTTTAGTAAATTTTGATTAACTGCCTAGCCCCACGTGCTTCCCAAAGACTCCACCTAAGCGCTTTCGTCTTATTTAGCGCTGGCAAATGTGTCTTCTGCTTCTCCAGTTACATTTTCGCAATTGTGTGCTACTCTTTCACGACATTCGATTGATTTGTCGGGAATTTAAAATCTCCTAAATTTACGGTCTTAGAATTTATTTTTAGTAAAATATTAAGAAAATAGAAAAAATAGTAAGAATACAAAAATTTATTATTTCAACAATTTGTCTACGTCCATAAGCACTCAGAGAAAAAAATTCACTATGTGAAAAATTGTTACAATCACATAATTCTTCCTCTCACAACCAAAACCCTAATACACCCACAAAGAATTGACCCAAGTAATCTTTAACTCTCACCTCACAAAAGAAGAATTTAACTAAAGTCAAAGTTTGCTAAACAATCTTTGACTTTGATTGATATACTTAACCAAAGAGAAAGATGCATTTATTTATAATTTCACATGCACTCCACTTCTTTGTGAGAAATCAATGAAAAATGCTAAAAAAGCCACCACACAAACAATTCCAATTGTAGGTACCTGGGCCAATGAATTCTTGATCCAACTATATGGGAACCTTGTACTGTTTATTATTGTATAACACATTTGCCGTTGTCAAAACTCTACTGCTATTCCCTTTTATTCTCATGAGAGCCCGCCAAAGGTAGGTTCTTCTATTCCTCATCATCATCCATCCCCACGAACCCACCAACATTTTTCTTATCTCTTTCAGAATACAATCGTCCCATAAGTGCAAATGAAGTCCAGTCAGTCTGATTCAAGTACTCTTTGGTTCCCACTTTCTTAGAGCAACATCCCCACTTCGACTATTAATTTAGCAGCAATGGAAGTCCGTTAAAGCTTTGTTTCTAATTCGGAACCTTAGCCGCTACTTCAATTAAAAGAAATATGAACCGGAATTAGATGCCCCCAGTTTTTTAACCTCTAGCCTCGCGGCACGCCCTAGAAGCCCATATTAGTGAATAAGATATGTTAGAGAATAAAAGCATTTGATAATATTCCTTTACGATTTGTGCCTTGATTTACACTCTAATTTAAGAATTTATCTCCTTGAGTTTTTCCCTTATTTTCAGTGATTTTTTTTAACCAATATATATAAAGACACTCTTTACCTCTTGTAATTAATTAATCTTTCGTCAATGCAATTCTCTATTTTCTTTCTATATCTTCTGCATTATGAATTCTAACAGCCCCAAGCGCTAACGTCGGTGCATCCACTCTTGGAGCTTCAGCATCGCCGAATCTCCCCACAAGACAACCGCGGCCTCACGACTTCCTATACTTTGAATTTGTCTCGTTTGAAATTTTCAAATCTCACTCTCTTTTATCCCAGATTTTCTTTACTTTCTGCCCAGTCAACAACCAAGTTGGAATTTTCGCAAGTTCAAGATACTACTTCTGGTTGCTTACAGTCTTATCACTGGGATCGAACCTCGTAGGAATTCTACACGACCCCACCCCACTCCAAGAAAGAAAAAAACACAAACCTTTCGGCGTTCTTAGGAATCTGCACCGATGATCCCCCTCGTGGTGAGAAAACCCTAAACTCCACCACCAACCACCCGTCATTTTCAACCGATGCTCTAGAAAGTAGAAAAGACTTGGCTTTGTTTCAATGAAAAAGGACTATTGAAATTTTGTTTCCGTATTGGTGATGCTGCCGTCAGTTGACCTGGGTGATTCAGCTAGCCAAATCGCACTACTGTGATTCATTTGCTGTACTATCTTACAGACTAATTCAAACTCTCAATGCTCTGAACACGAAAGTATGCATTTCCGCCTCTTACCTCTGGCAAGTCTACCCCCTCCCTCGCAACTATGGGCTTCCTTCAAAAACCTACCTGACCAACCAATATCTTCCCCAAGCAACAAAATCAACTTTTGGAGTCCTCTGCCTCTCTCTATAATTCTAATGCCGTCTATGTAACCTCATTGATGGTAGCGTATCCATTACTTTCTCCAAAACATCCATAAAAGATATCCAACAGAAAACCTAAAATAGTGCAAGTATGAGAGAACCAAAGTAAAAACTATCTCAATTTGATAAAGTATCCTTGCAAAATCCCAACAAGAAGAAGACAAAGAACTAATCCCATAATTTTCACATAATCTCATATAAGTCAAAGCAATAGGGCTGCAAGTGTGTTTTGGAGTCATCAGCCTTAACCGGTGAAGTAAGAAACCAAAACTTCTCATTACATGGATGGATTTTCTCGTCAATAATGAAACTTAAATCCAGCACCTTTTCATTCTTCATTAAATAAACTTGGCAAACAGTAGCAATTTAAGTAACTACATAATTATGACATACCTACTTTGCTTGTTGATTAGGTTTTTGACAAGAAACTTACTTACTGGGCATATTCCAGATTGGATCAAGGACAGACCTGAGGATAACTAGTACGTTTTTCACTTTCTATTATTTATAAATATTGAATTAAACTGAGTATCGTTTTCCTTTCAATTATTCGACAATAGCCAACTATATGCATTTGCAAAAAAACAAATGCGCATAAGTACGCCTCATCATGCATACATGTGAATTTCTCTTTGAACACTGTACTGTCTGAGTACTTTTTTGCAGTTGAAGATTCTATTCCTGCGAATCATTGCATATTTTGTTTGAACAATTGATTTAAATCTAGTTGTGGCTGTGTGTTCCTTGAGCCAGTGTGATATTAAGAGAAAGGAAACTTCAGCTGTGATTACATAAAAAACCATGAATGCTTTTTGTCATTCAGTGTTGGATTCTTCTACGCTATTATATAAAGAAACAGTAAGTAAAGCCGTTAGTTTGGTGAAGCTTTTTTCTTATTTTTCCACTAATATCCTTTTAACTACCTATATCTTCAAAAGGTGTATTTGTAAATTTTCACAAAACCACCTCATAATAAGTAATTTTACTTCCTAATTTTGTAACAGTTAATGTTTTTCTTGCCTTTGTAGCCTTAGTAACTACTTATTATGACGAGATAATTGTCATGAGTGTCGCGTATATGTTATAACTCTGGGATTTTTGTATACCTATCAAATGTATATTTTAATTATTTTCTTTATTTCTGGAGTATTTGTTTTGAATTGTTTGTGTCAACTTAATTTATGCAGTGCAATAGATCTTTCGTACAACAATTTTACTAAGAGCCTTGAGTCATATACTTGTAATAAAGGAACTCTGTAAGATCCCTGTCTCTCTCTCTTTCCCTTCTGCAACTTCCCTGGGCTCACGTGCATTTCTTTCCTTCAGTCACTGTTCTTCTTTCTTCTTTTTGTATTTTTATCAATCAGCAACTTGTTCAGGAGCTTCTCCACTGGGAACAACTTGTAAGCTTCTAACTCACATATGAAAATTTAACGTTCAATATTTTTATTGCAACTTTCCCCTCCCCCTCCCCCTCCCCCGTACTGATCTCTCTCTCTCTCTCTCCCCCTCCCCGCGGGATTAATCCAGGAATGTTGGTGATTGCTTCAAATCTGCTTGTCCAAAAAGTAAGTATATATTTGTCAAAATCAAAATTCAAGGTTATGGAACAGTTCACATTTTTTTCTTGAATCCTCTCTTTGTTGAGAGATATATTCAACTGTGTGGCTTCACATTAAACACTTATTTTAATATGTGAAAGATAGATTTTTGCCCTCAAGTTCCTCGACCTTTTCCATGACCAAATGTACGTGCTGGCTTTCTTTCAGAAGATCAGTATTTATTGCATATAAATTGTGGTGGAAGAGAGGCCATCATTGGAAACACTAAATATGAAGCAGATGACGATCAAGGAGGTCCGGCAAAATTTGACCGCGTAGGAACGTATTGGGGATTTAGTAGCACCGGAATCTTTTGGAACAGTAATGAAAGAAACAATTACATAGCCAATGTATCGTCTTTCAACATATCATACTATCTATTGCTGGAAATTAATGGAACTGGAGGCTACGGTACAGCCAAAAATGTTTCTGTTCCGGAAACTAACTACTCTCAATTGTTTAGAACAGCTCGCCTCGCTCCCCTGTCTCTTACTTATTATGGGCGTTGCTTGGCAAATGGAAACTATACAGTTAGCCTTCATTTTGCTGAGATCATTTTCAGGGACAATCGATCTTTTCAAAGTCTTGGTAGACGAATATTTGATGTTTATATCCAGGTATATATATAGTTAATATCAAAGTCAATTAATTGTTCCCTCTTATAGCAGCTAGCAACCGATACATATTTGCTTTAATATGCTGTTCTCCTACAGGATGAACTGGTTCTGAAGGATTTTGATATTGAAAATTTTGCACAAGGTGTTGACAAGGCAGTGGTTCTAAAATTTAGTAACATTGCTGTGAGGAGCAAGACTATAGAGATTCGCTTTTATTGGGCTGGGAAAGGGACGAGAACTATTCCAAAACCTGGAATTTACGGTCCTCTCATATCAGCTATTTCTATTGAATCTCGTAAGTTTTATTCACTCTAGGCTGTCCTCATTTCTTCTCAATCAGGAAGCATATCCCTCCTCCCCCCTTCTCTCTCATGCTTGTGTTTGAGATTCTTTCAAGTGAATTTTTTGCTAGACATACAGATGATTAATGCAATGAAGTAAATTCAGTATCCAACTCTTGAAAACTAAAAATTATAAATTTAGAAGTACATAATTTTCAGATTGATGAAGGTTGTGATCCTCCTCTTACTCGTTATTTGGCGTTCAAGTCATCAAATAATTTCTTCTTTGTAGGAATTCCAAATATTGGATTGTTGAGGCCATGGACAAAAGTTATATATTATAGAAGGCAGACTTAAACTGATCTGTTTTTTATCTGAAAATTATGAATTTTGAAGAACGTAATTTGCAGTTCATAATTTTTAGATTGACGAAGCATGTGATTCTTCTCGTGCTATTTATTTTATCTTTTGAGTTGTCAGATGGTTTCTTGTTGTAGGAATTTCAAGTATTGGATTATTGAGTGCGGACAAAAGTTGCATTCTACAGTGTGCAATCATGTGATCTGTGTTTTATTTTAAATTTTTATTTTATTATTATAATTATCATTTTTATTGTTATTTATTTATTTTTATTTTTTTATCCTTTTATAGATTCTAAGCCTCCTTCTAACCAAACGAGGAGGGGACTCACCATAACTGGAGTTGTAGCTTTGGCTTTATGCCTCACATTCATGATTCTATTTTTCTTTTGGCGGAAAGGCCATTTGCAAAGCAGTACCTCAAGGGAACAAGGTAGCTTATTTCTACTTTACATTTGATTTATTTTTATATTGTCAACGGACTATTATTATTATTATTATTATTAATCTTCTTCTTCTTTTCTCCAAAAAAAAAAAAGTTTATTTGTGCCCTCCGGGGTTAGCCCGATTGATATGCTTCTCACAAAGATCACACAGAGATTCGATTCTTGATTCAAGCAAGATGTACGTAAGGGGCAGTGTACATTTCTCCGGTTTACCTATTAATTACGTGGTCTGTTAATAACTGCAATAAACTAGTGGGGATCCAAGTTACAAAAAAAAAAAAAAGAAGCTTGTTTGTTAAATTATAACTTTGTAATAACAAAGTCATCAAACAATATAACAACAAAATGTCCTTGCTTGGATAAGGGATAATTGGGACAAATAGATATACTTTTCATTTATATAGCATTGGTTATAGAAAGATAATAATGTTCCTCTCAACTTTCTATTTGTGCTTGTATCTTATTCCCTTAAATCCATTTCACAGTAGTTGAAAGTGATTGATTGAGTTGAGATTGTTTACAGTCACTTGCGCAACGAATAAATTCCGAAGAGGAGGAGGAAAATTAGAATCTCAGAATAAGCTCTGACTGTCTGTATCTTTTGAAAGCTAAGAAGTCGGAATTTCTTTCTTAGTCTGTCTAGACTTTTCTGCAACCAACCCAAGCATAAATGTTTTGCTCTGTGATTGATTTGATCTTTGTTCTTTTTTCTTTTTTGACAGCATCAAGAAGATGCCTTTTTAAAACAAATGACAAACCCTCCCAAGCTATATAACCATGCTCTCAACAAAAAAACAAGAAAAGACTCAAAATCAGGTTGTTCACCCCCCACCCACCCCTAAACAACGAAGAAAAAAAAGCTCTTCAAACTTGCAAAAAATTAAACTTTTTAACCTGTGTAGTAGAAATTCCTTGCTATCAAATATCCTTCTATTTGTTTCCTTCCATATCAGCCAAAATAAACAAAAAAAAGCCTGGATATCTCTTGGTACAACCCACTGTAGACCAAAAGAAGTCAATAATATTACCCACAAACTCTTATGTCCATTTACTATAAATAAAGACATGGTCAATAGATTCACCATATTCTTTGCACATGCTACACTTGTTCATAAGAATCTGCCTTCTCTTTTGTAAATTTTCAATAGTGAGAATTCTCCCCCCTTGCAACACACCAAGTAAAAAAAGCCACTTTTTGGGTTACCCCTAGCTCCAAATTTTAGCCGTGGGAAGGTCACTGCCTTATTTACCCCCAAAGATTTATAATAGGACCTCACCTCAAATTTATTGGATTTGAAAGCAGTGCAAATCACTTCATCAATAGCTTCCTCTTGACTTCCCAGTCCCAAATTTGCCTATGAAAACAATGTTCCACACCAAATTATTCCCACTAGTCACCTGATAATCAGCCGCAAATGCATTCTTATCTGCAGCTATCTCATAAATGTCACGGAAAATATCCACCACCCTCCCCACCTCATTCTAATTAAAGTTCCAAAATTTAACTCTTTCCCCACAGCCAACTTTCCAGCACAAACTATCTTTTAGATCCTCCCATCGTAATCTAGTCTCCTTCTACAGACTTAACTCCATAAGAAGCCTTAACCTTTTTTTTCTTTTTTTTTTTGGCAATCCACCCACCCCACTCCAACCAAACCCATATTTTTCTGAAATGACTGTTCTCCACAGCCTATCCTCTTAATAGTAAATCTCCAAGACCACTTTCATAACAAAGCCATATTAATTTTTTTTTAAACTTGAATACCTACTCCTTCCTTCACCGGAAGACAAACCGTCTTCTAATCCACCAAAAGGTAAGTAAATACTTTTCCCTTACCTCTCATAAGAACTCTCTTTGTAATTTCACTGGCATTTTCGGAACAACCCTTAGCACTATAAGAAGGGACATAAAATAAGTTGGGAGACTATAAAGAGTACTCTTAATCAAATTTATTTTAGCCCCTTTAAGTCTCTCTGTTTCCACCATTTTATAGTTGTTTTTGGAACATTTCAATTACCCCTTGCCACACCTTTGGATTTGAAAGATGCATCAATTAGAAGACCCAAATAATAACTGGTTAACATGCTAACTTTGAAATTTAACACTACTGCAAGATCAGATGCAGTGGCCACATCCTTCACTGAAGTTATTTATGATTTAACCAAATCCACCCTTAAGCCAAACACCACCTCAAAACAAAGTAGAATATACCTTAAATGACCAAGAGGTAACAAATCTGCACCACAAAAAAATATAGAATCATCTGTAAACAAGAGATGAGACACTTTCAAGGTATCTCGTTCCCTACCTTGAAACCCTTGAGTAGACTTGCACCTCCTTCCTTAACATTCTGATTAGGAGCTCCATTACAATAATAAATAGACAAGGGGAGAATGGATCCCCTAGACGGAGTCCCCTTGAAGAACTAAAAACACCCTTTGCTACTCCATTAATAAGGACTTGAAGTTTAGCTGTTAATATACACCATTGAATCCAGCCCCTCTATTTCCTACTAAAACGCAATCTCTTAAGTAAATATAATAGAAAGTCTAAATTTTCATGTTCTTGTTCTTTAAACTGCCTTATTTTATAGAATAGGGACCTAGTACAAAGGGGTGCTCATGGTTCGGGTTCCTCCCCCCTCCTCCCAAAAAAAAAAAAAAAAACTGAACCAACCTAGTTGGTTTTTTTCTTTGAACCGAAACCGAGTTGTTATAAATGGTTAACCGCTCAAATTAGTCTAGTTGTCCGTTTTACCCTTTTTTTTACAAAATAATTATCAATGTAACTAATTAATTATTTATTTAAAAACATAAAACAATATATACTAATAATATATATTATATTAAGAAATTATATAATATATTATTATATAATAAATATATATAATTTATATTAATAATAAAATTTAGTTAGTTAATTGAACTGACGGTTAATGTATATTAAAAATCGAAACCGAACTGAAAAACAAAAATTTAAAAAAAAAAATTTGAAATTGAAACTGCTAGTTTGGGTAACCACAATTTTCAGTTCGATTTGTTCAATTTGGTTCGGTTTTTCGGTTTATTAGTTTTTTTTTTTTTGCTCACCCCTACTAGCACATGGCTAACAACCAAGATTAGTGCTTTGATTGATGCAGTTAAATTTCTGAACTTTTTCTTCTGCAGAGCTAAGAGGATTAGATTTGCAAACTGGTTTATTTACCTTCAGACAAATTAAAGCTGCTACAAACAACTTTGACGACAACAACAAAATCGGAGAAGGTGGTTTTGGATCTGTCTACAAGGTATATAACAATCAATAAATTTTTTTACCTTGCCATGTTAATTGTTACTTGAAATTTTTGATCTTATTTCAATGCAGGGTATATTGTTAGATGGTTCTATAATTGCAGTTAAGCAACTTTCTTCCCAATCAAATCAGGGAAATCGCGAATTTGTTAATGAGATTGGCATGATCTCTGGTTTACAGCATCCAAATGTAGTAAGATTATATGGATGTTGTATTGAAGGGAATCAACTGCTATTGGTGTATGAATACATGGAAAATAATAGCCTTGCCCGAGCATTATTTGGTAACTATTATTGTTTTTAGTTGTGCATATTCTGTTGGCTAAATAAGATCAAAAGCCTACCACTATGTCTTCTGTTAACAACTATTAATATCTTCTTTTTTATTTCATTCTATTCTTCAGTTTTTCCCCTCTCCTAATTTGCTCTTTCTTGTTAATTATAGGTCCAGAGGAATGCCAATTAAAGTTGGATTGGCCTACCAGGTTTAGGATTTGTATTGACATAGCTAGAGGTTTGGCATTCCTGCAGGAGGAATCAAGATTGAAAATTGTTCATAGGGACATCAAGGCTAGCAATATACTACTTGACAGAGATCTTAATGCTAAGATATCTGACTTTGGTTTGGCTAAGCTTGCTGAGGATGACAACACCCATATTAGCACCAGAGTTGCTGGAACTATGTAAGCTACTAAATTTACTCCTTCCTTATAGAAACTATAACTAATCCCATGCTTTTAAAAATTATTATTTTTAAAAATGACCTCTTACAACTGGCTGTAATTTGATCACCTTTTCTTTCATCTCTAAATCACTACTATGTTATATAATGTTAAATTGTAGTGAACAAGGCAACCACTGAACTTTACAATTAATGATTTGTGATGAAATTTTGATCCCCTTGAAAATTGTTCGAACTTACCAAATTGACAAATAAAGTCGTGTGCAAGCAACCTGTGAGTTATACTAAAAACATTAGATTTGTTATGCAGAGGTTACATGGCACCGGAATATGCATTATGGGGTTATTTAACTCACAAAGCAGATGTTTACAGTTTTGGAATCGTTACATTGGAAATTGTTGCTGGAAAAAACAATATGAAATATCGTCCTACTGAGAATTATGTTTGTCTGCTTGATTGGGTAAGTGTTTGGTTCTTGAAGTATTCTCATTGAGTGCCCAGCTGCCTATTTTAAAATGTTTCTTGGCTTGAGCCACCTATTTGTTTGGCTAAATTGGCAATCTGAGACTCAAACTATGCGAAACTCATCAGTAGGAAGTTGAACTACCAGAATTGGTTGTGTCGAGGGGTTTTTGAACAGATTGCCAAAGGTTTTTGAATCCTGAATGGTCATGAAACTTTGTAATTATTGAAATGTTAGTGATATTCCAATAACCCTGGAAATTTGGAGTAAGAAAGCTTAATGACACTATTTTTTGCTGCTTAAGAATAGACATAAAACCAAAAGAGAACCTGTTCCTGTGACTTTCCATCCTAGTTGCAGCATTATTACATTTATGAATCAATTACAATTCTAATTTTTATGCATCTCTATTGTCGACATGGCCAATAACCATTCTCATCCCAATTTGTTTTATCGAAGTCTTTGTTGTGCATATCTATTTCAGGCCCTTGTTCTACAACAGAGAGGATGTTTGATGGAGTTGGTGGATTCAAAGCTGGGTTCCAATTTCAACAAAGAGGAGGCATTAAGAACGATCAAGGTGGCATTATTATGCACTAATCCTTCTCCGGCACTTAGGCCTACCATGTCTACAGTAGTAAGCATGCTTGAAGGTCATCTCAGCGTTCAGGAACTAATGGCGGATCCAAGTATATATAATGACGACTTTAGGTTCAAGGCCCTCAGAGACAAGTATGATGAGTTGCAATTTCAGAAACCGAGTGAAGCTCAGGCCCTTGTTGATTGCACAGGAACTACACAAACTGGTTCTTCCTCTACATCTGCCCAGGACCTCTACCCAACTGGCTTTTCCTCTACATCTGCCCAAGACCTCTACCCAATTAATCTTGATACTCGGTAAGATCGTCTGGCTGAGAAATGTCTTGGTGGCTTCCTAATTATTCTGCAAAGCATTGCACGGTGCCCTTTTTACCAGCATTTTCATGTTGTTGGAGGCAGAAGTAGCAATTAAAATTATCAAATATGAACTGATTATTTTATAGTGTATGGGAATTGAGAAGAGAGTTTTTGAAGATGCTTATCAAATGGTTCTTTGCTTTGACTATGTATGCAGCTGTCATTTTCTATATATCCATTCTCTTTTTTGATCCAATGTTGCTCAGTACATTTTTTTTTTTTTAATAACAGCTGTCATGCAGTTTTACTATTTTTCAATAATCTTCCTGGGAGAATCTTTAAGCGTGTTGCATTCAGATGATGTAAGAATATTTTCATATGTCTTTAATCTCTTTTTTTTTTGAAGTATTATATTGAAATCTTCTTCTTGTTACTTGTTTTCTAAACCTCCTGGTGGGAATTTGTAATAAAATCTCTACTTTTGTTGATATCAAATCTCTATCGAATTTATAATGCCAGCTCCAAAATTTCAATTTATATTTCTGTTGTTGTCAGTTGCCTTTTTATTTTATTTTATTTCAAAATTTTTTATTTGTAAAAGTCTCATTTCACAATAAATAAATAAAGAACAAGAAGCCATTAGTTTTGTGAAAGTGGCTTACACAATGATAGTTCAGAATATGGGTAAACAATATTATACATTGCATGAAAAAATTATTAACGGAAAACACAAATGAAATTATTAGGGGAACACCCGATGTGACACGAAATATTAGTTTGAAAATGACATGATTTAATTTAAAAATAAATTAATTACTTAATTTGTTTATTAATTATTTTTTTAAGTAAAAAGATGAATAGATAAGGTTATGGGTTGCATTTGATAAACTTAAAAAAAAAATTGAATTTTATAGCTTTTTTTTTTTACAAAAATTGTATGCCAAAATTAAAGAGAAATTAAAAAAAGTTGGTAGTTTTGTGTATAGTAAGTTCTATTTTTATTTTATTTTTGATAAATTTTAATGTGCTCTTTCATTAGTTTCTTCTATTTCACATTATTCTTTTTCAACAAATCTATTACAGAACTAAAAAAAATTAGTAGGGGAGTATAAATATTCCTATCTTATAAAAAATTATTTTATATTTTCAAAAAGTTGATCTCCATAGGACTAGTAGTAACCTGTTTGTCTTGAAATTATTTTACCAACCGGTCTCATCTTTGAAGTTGGTTTCTAGGAACCGCATTTTCCTTAAACGCGAGCCGCCTCCCTTCGCGAAAGCAGCTCCCAACAACTTTCTTCAACTACCCTCTTGCAATTCTAATTTTGGGATTAAGTTGAAAGGAAAAAGGTAATATATATTATTTGAATTTAAAAAACCTCACCTCTTCAACTGCTATTTAGATATGTTTGATAGAAAGAATTAGATAATAAGAAATAAATAATACCATGAATTATTATTTGAATGTTTTATTGTTGGGATTTAAAGTGGAATAAGAAATTTGATTTGATAAGAGTTTTGTTAAAAAATAATTTTAAACCTTTATATCTTAACCAAAACTAATTTAATCATATAAAAATATATGATATCACACTCTCATGATACTGTACATTACCATTTTGAAATACATATTGCTCACTTCGAATATTTACTACAAATTAAATATGAAATTAGAATCAAATTAATCAAAATTTATAACTCTATCTCTAATCCCTATTTATATTTAGGTCCTGTTTTGAACTCTACATTTATAATAACAAAAAAAAATCAAGAAATAATTAATAAAATAAACAAATCAAAATATAATTCACTTTATTTTGACCATAAAATAATTTTACTGAAAAAATAAAAAATTACCAAATTTTAGATTGTTGGGTTTTTAATATAATTTTTAAAACGTGTGAGAAAATTAGAGAAAATTGAAAAGAATTAGTAAAAATTTTTAGTGTCAAGAAAATTAAAAAAAATTAAAAATTAAAAACTTTTAGAGAAATTTAACATTCCAAACACATACTCAATTTGTAAACTGAACCTTTGACCTCATACTTCTACCCTTTTACATTTCTATTTGTTTGAAACAATGATTTTTTTTATGTAACTTAAAATATGTGAATCAATTTCCGTACACGTCAATTAATCTCTAAAATTCTAAAATTAATGATCAAATAAATCTTATAATAATCTTGACAACACAATGAAAAAAATGTTGTTCAAAAATAATTACTCCGATAATGTCTATCTTTTCAGCAGGGTTATCCTGACTGAATTTTAGGATATAACACCCTCAAAAAGTAGTCACAGGTCATGAGAAATGCACGGGTTGTAAGAAAATGCTTAACGTACTTGCATGCAATAGCCATCTTCGAAGCATTTAGAGTCATAAAAAAGTAAGATAGAATGAGATAATCTATAAATTTGTAATACGTATAGCGAGATAAAAATAAATAATTTTTTAAAATTTTTTAATATTTATCATTATATCAAACACACCATTTATTAATTAAGGATAGCGAAGTTACCCTTTTACTTAACGTGTTGTTATTTAGGGGAAGGGACTTGTTTTTTTCGTTTTTCATTTTTCATTTTTATAAAAAATACGTATCAGTTTAGTGACTAGCTATGTGTTTAATAATAATTTATAAAAAATAAGATAAAATTTTTAAAAATTAGTTAAGGCTTTGTTTGAAGTGACCAAAAAAAATTTAAAAAATAATAAAAATATATTAAAAAACTTTAAGAGTTATTCATTTTTTTTGTTGCATTTGATTTGTTAAAATACTCTAAAAATTTCTGAAAATTTCTAAAAATTATTCATTTTTTATCTCATTCACGAATTACGAATCATAGCTTATCTCATTTTATTTCATTTTATCTCACTTTTTATCACTCTAAACACACTCAAAGTTTGTTACACTGCATGAATTACGAATTCACAACTTATCTCACTTTTTGTTACTCTAAACACACCCTAAAATTAAAAAAAAAATTAGTAGAAGTTGAAATATGAATTAAAAAATTAGTAAAAATTAAAAATATGTGAGTTAGTTAAAAAAATTAATACGAGTTAGTTATTTTAGATATATATATATATATATATATATATTTTCCACCAAACCGCCTCTATATATAATCAAATAAGTAAAAGTTGTTTCTCACTACTTGATGGATCATTCTTCCCCAGAATGGCAAGATCCGGCAAATCACCACCACCAACAACAACTCTACGTGCTTTGTTGCTTATATTGTTTGTAGTAATATGCTTTGGAGCAAGTGGAATTGAATCTCAAATCAGACGTGTCCCCGATGATGAATCATGAAAGTTAAAAGTTGCCTTTCTTCTATCATATTTTGCTTAGTTGTTTTCGGCTTCTTTTGTTTAATTTATTTATATCCTTTCGTTTTGAGTTGGGTTTGGCGGCATTTGTGAGTTCGGAGGATAACTTAAACGCCCAATACATATACACATATATATATATATCCCCAACTACTTGTTTTTTTTTAACGGGAGCTTAAACTGATGATATGGATAGTAAAATTGAATCTCAAATAAAAATGGGAATATAAACCATGTTAAAATTCTAATAAGTGAACCTGTTTTAATGACATGGATAGTATTGATATTGAAGGTTAAATTTACTTAAACCCCTTCAAATTTAGGATATTTCTTTTTAGCACTTGAATTCCCTTTGGTTGGAGGAGAAACAGGGGAGAATAAGCAGATTATTAGTACCACTTTACCCTTAGTCAATACCTATCTCCCCCACTTTCTTCTACGAATCGGTCTCTCTGGCTCTCCATGTCCCCTCCTCAGTGATCCGGACCCGGATAACCGGACGGCAACAACGACCCGAGAGCTCAGCCTTCCTCCCGTGGTTGTCTGAGGAGAGACCGGAAGGGAGACACACCAAATCGCACAAGCTTCGGCTTAAAACCATCTTTTCGAGGCGTCGTTTTCTCTGCGTTGGAAGGTCGGTTGGGGAGGATTATGGAGATTCTTGCGCCCCAAGATGGGCTGGCAGATCTTGGGGGCTAATTTCGAGGATGGGCTGGTAAGTGGGGATGGTGTTGATCTTGGGGAGAGTTTTGGGAATTTGAATGCGCTTGTTGCTCCACTTTTATTTTCCAAGGAAAAACAAATAAAAATAAAAAGGGTCGCTGAACTTTCAATTGCGACTTTTTTATATTTTAGGTTCTGTTTGATAAATTATTTGATTTTTGATTTTCATTTTCATTTTTTTAAATTTTAAACAAGAACACTCGTTTAATGAATTTGCCTTTCGTTTTTAATTTTCAAAAAAAATAAAATAAAAATTATTTTTAAAATATTTAAAAATTATGAAAATATAAAAAGTTATCCTTTTAATTCACAATAGTCACCATATCAATTCTTAGTCACAATTTATCTCTAGCCATTGAACCGTGCCACCTCCTCCGTCACTCATCATCTCTGCCGTTGGTTGTCACTCACCTTCAACCACTCACTATCTCCACCCCTACTGCCACAAAAATAAGAAAGTAATAATCAGTTGAACTGGATTCGTTTTATTTATCCATTTATTTTCACAAGGATATTTTAGTCATTTTATGCTGTTTGTTGAGTCAATATATATAATAGACCTAATAAGAGGCATATCTGTCTATAAAACTCATCTTAGGAAATTTCTTTAAATAAGATGGATCTAGGTGGCAATACCCTTGACTTGAAGGCATGCAAATAAATGTACCCTAGAATTTATGTTGAGACAATTCTCTATATCATTTTTTTTTTTTTATTGTGCGATAGGTTTCAATCATGAACGTTTTACCATGTGTTTAAATATGTTTAATATGCTAATACTTTTCTTGGTAACTTCAAGATTGTGAGGCGTAAAGCACGCTCCACTTTTAGCTTTTCACTAAAAGTGAGATGCATTTAGTATCTTCTTGTAAATTTTCCTCAATTTTAGATGTTTTTATTTTGTCAAACATAACAGTATCCTTATTCGAATTGAAGTTCTATCAGTGGTTATACTGGAAAACAGAATTTGTCTTCACTTTTGGACATAGTTAATTCCAAATGGCAACTTGTTCTTGCAATAATAAAGACGTTGCCTCAGATTGGTCCTAGAAGCACTCCTTTCTGGTGTATTCTTGGTCTTTGTTGCACAAGGTCGAATTAATTTAAGTTACTTTAATTTTCTTGCATATTGTCCTCAATTTATCAAGCTTCCAAACTTTTTTGCTAGGCTAACCAAGAAAACAGCGTGATTAAACAGACTACACTTGTACATCAAGATGGATGGATTTAGGACAAGATAGATGCCCGTTTAAAGATGTTCCGGGTATTCACAGAATTCGGACCTACTTCAGTTATGTTGAACAAAAAGGCATGGGTGGTTACCATAGATCAATTTTCTTTATCCATTTTTTTATAATTTCAAGGTTCCACATTAATTTCCTAGCTAGGTGTATTTATTTCTGTACTATAGAAACCTTCTTTCCAGTTTTTCTAAACTCTGAAATTTGTTCAAAATGCGTAACAAATTTAGTCATAGCATCCCTTGAGCCATAAGATTCAGCAAAGACAAGTATTTTTTTATTTTTTATTTTTTTTAGTTTTAAATAGGGGTGGCAAAATAGGCGGGTTAGGCGGATTAGTGATGAGTTTAAATGGGTTGGAGGTTAAATGGGTGTAACCCAAACCCACCCCTTTAAAAGGTGGGTTAGATATGGGCGGGTTAAATACGGGTTATTACAAACCCATGAACCCATATAACGACCTATTTACTTAACCTAACTTACTTTAAAAAAAAATTAAAAATTTATTTCAATTAATGTGTATATATATAAATACATCAATATTTATTTTAATTAATATAATATTATACATATTATATAATATTTTATATTATACTTACAATTTTCAATTAATTTCGAATTTATACGAACCGATTTATTTTTTATTCAATTTTAAATCAACAACTCTCTTTCTCTCTGTGGGTGTGGGGGGGCACGTGCTCGAGTGTGTGTGTGCGTGTGCGTACGCGCGTGTATGTGTGCGCGCATGTGTGTGGGTGTGTGTGCGGGTGCGTGCGTGTGTGTGCGTGCCCGCGTGTGCTTGTGTATGTGCGTGTACTCCCGTGCACACGCGTGTGTATGCTTGTGTGTGCGCGTGCGCGCGTGGGAGTGTCTGCGCATGTGCGCACGTATGCGTGTAGGTGTATTTGTGTGTGCGCGCGCGCGTGTATACATGTTTATGCATGTGGGTGTGTGGCAGTGTGTGCGCATGCGCACGCGTGTGTGTGGGTGTGTTTGCGTGTATGCCAGTGGGTGTGTGGGAGTGTGTGCCTGTGCGCATATGCGCACGTATATGCACATGTGTGTGTACGTGCGCGCGCGCGCGCGTTTGTGTGCGTGTGCGTAGGTGTGTGTGTGGGTGTGTTTGCATGTGCGTGTGTGCGCACGCATGTGTGGGAGTGTGTGCGTGCGCATGCGTGCGCGCGCACGTGTGTGCATGTGTGTGTCAGTGTGTTTGCATGTATATATGCGCGCGCAGGTGTGTGTGCGGACGCCTGCGTGTGTGTGGGGGTGTGTTTGCAGGTGCGTGGGTGCGCGCGTGTATGTGTGTGTTTTTGTATGTGTGTGCGCTCTCTCTCTTTGGAGAGAGAGAGAGAGAGGTGAGAGAGAGAGCAGTGTAAATACGGAGATTAAATTAATTTTTTTAATTTAAATGGGTGTTTTAACGGGTTCGTTTCACAACCCAATTGCACCTATTTATAAATGGGTGTTTTATAAGTTACCAATTTACAACCCAATTAGTAAAATAATAGGATCCAAACTCATTTATTATGAGTTTAATTAGACGGGTTAATGGGTTTGAATCGATTTTGTCACCCTTAGTTTTAAACTTTCCTGGCAAAGATAATTAATTTTAGAGAAAGGGGAAGTGGGGGTGGGGCAAATAAAAAGAAGAAAAAGGGAGACCGTCTTACATGTAATATTGGCAAGGTAAAAATTATAAAACATGAAAACAACAAAAATAGCAAAGCAAACAAAGGACATTAATCCCATATAAAGAAATTTACAGATAGAAAATCGAACACATTCGCAACCGTTCTAAAATTGTTGAAACAAAGAATTTATGCCTGAAATATAAGCAGGGTCAGTCCAAAAGTTGGAGCAAAGTTGCATATTTTTAAAAATTTTGGACGGGTTGATTTGAACATTTTTATAATATTTTGAGACCAAAAATAGTGATGATTAGGATCTTCCGAAGTCATATGAAATGACATGGATGCCCTTCATGGTCGCGGATAGGAGCTCGCAAAGCTCGATTTGAGAACCCGGGAGGGGTGTCTCGACCGGTTACCCACCCGGGTTGTCCGAGTCGACCTCTCGATCGGGACGTCAGGACATCTGAGCTGATCTCCCGGGCAGGACACTTGAGCTAGATTTTTGAGTAGGGTGTGCGTGTAAATCCCGCAGAGGGTAGATCAAAGCCGGAGTTCCAAATTGGTTGGGTCCATGGCATGAGCTCACTAATATCGAGCCCCGTAAACAACGCGCAAGGAGTTGAAACAAGGTAATCCGGAGATTCGTGCCGCAAGCCAACGATTTGGGATAGAATTAAATCTTATATTTTCCTTATCTGAGCCGCGGTGAATCAGGAAGAATCCTCAGCTCATTTCTATCCACGATTCGGCAACCCTTCTATAAAACAGAGATAGAATCCGCCATCGCGGGGATGCAGCAAAAAAAACCCTATTATCACTTCAATATCTTTACAATTGGCATTTCCTGACTTAAGCGTCGGAGACCTTTTGATAAGTACCACACCGGTGTCAAGTCTCAAGAGAAAGCTTATCGGATCTCAACGGGTTACTCGTCAAGCAGTTCGGATCCAGGATTACGAAATTTCACCATCATCAAATAGGATTGATTCGATTCTTTTTAAGTTGGAAATAATATTTGAAGGGTTATAACTTGAGTACTTTTCTAGTCTCCCAAATCCATCATTTTAAGGATCAAAATTATATTTGAAAGCCATAAGCAGCAATATGTCATTTGCACCCTATTCACATGACATACTAAACTACCTCTGTGCACACAACAAAAATTCCCAACCCAAAATATCATTTTTTGTTTTTTTTTTTTTTTGTCAAGTCTTCACTCCTGTGTGCACCCATGCGTGCATGATCTGTTTGAAAAAAAAAGTTGAAATCTGTATTTTCATGATGAATGTGTAATTTTTAAGTAATGATAATCTTAGGATCTCATTAGGGAAAGGTTACAACATTAGTTAGTTAAGAATTAGGTTAGATTAGAGAGAGGATTTGGATGGTTTTCCCTCTCCTCAATTAGGCTTCGATTCCATTATAATTTCATTTCAAATTCTTATAATTCCATATACCTAGAGTAGTTTGGGGATTCTTGAATACTTCTATGTTTTGATCAATTGAGGTATTAAGATTGTATTTGATACATAGGAATGGAATAGAATGGAACATAATCTATTTCCTCTTTAATTTATTCTCATGTTTGATATCAAAAAAATTAAGTTGAAATGCTATTCAATGGGAATAGTCATTCCCACATTAAGTGGAAAAAGATATTTTACAATTTAAGTGATGGAATAGCCATTCCATTACAATCAAAAGTTGATCTAAAATTGAAAATAACAAAAATAAAAACGAGTAACTATTTTGTAATAAAAAATTCTTACTTACTCTCTTGGGTTGTAAAATGACTATTTTACCCCTTATTTTTATTTTCGAACTAGATCTGAACTCGAGTTGTAAAATAGCTGTTTTACATCTAGGTCCTTTTTTTTTCAAATTCATAATTCGGGTTTCTGAAAAACTAATAAAAATATTCTTTCATATCACTTAATAATTAAGCAAATTTTGATCCGATCCAAACTCGGGTCGTAAAATGACATTTATTCCTGGGTTCATTTTTTGGCCAAATTAGCATTTTAGGCTTATGAAAAGTTAAAAAATATTTACCAACATGTTTCCTAATAACTAATAAAATTTCATCTCAAGTTGAACTCAAATTGTAAAATGATGATTTACCCCTGGGTTATTTTTTGTCAAATTCGCATTTTAAGCTGCCCAAAAGGTTAAAAAATATCTTTGACATATTTCTTCATAATTAAACAATTTTGAGTCCGATCTAATTCAGATTACAAAATGACTATTTTGTCCCTAGACACGTTTTTGGGCCAAATTTGTATAGGCATCTCAAAAGACTAAAAAGTATTTATGGACATATTTCTTAATAGTCAAAAAAATTTTGGCCCAATTCAAACTTGAATTATAAAATGATTATTTTATCCTAAGGCCCTTTTTTTACTCTAATTCGAGCTCTGAAAGTAAAATTTATTTTTATAGTTTATAAACAATTAATGTTAGTAGTTTTTATTAGATTTCATTTTATTTCATTATATTTAAAATATGTAATTAAATTATAAAACTTTGAATGTCTATTTTATTCCCATTATTTTCATGCTAGTAACCAAACAAAGGATATCTCACCCTTATTCTCACCTCTTATTCTATTCTATTCTTTGTCATTTTCACGTACCAAATATAGCCCAAGTGTAATTGCAGATGGTTAGTTTATATTCAAACCTTTTTGCTGGCATTTTCTTATAGACTTTGCATGCATATATGCACAATGCTTATGTTGAATTTGATTGTATGCAGGTGTTTATAGAATGTCTACGTACTTAAATCTATGACGCTACATATGATAGATACTATGTTCCTCTAGAAGGGGTGGCAATAGTGCCTAATTTTCTAATGTTTTATAATTCACCTTTTTCCTTGGATTGTGCTCAGTAGCTTAAGAACTAATTAGGGAAGTTATGATTATAAATTTGTATCAGTTAATTCATGATCCGATAGTATCTCATTAGAGTTTTCGTTCAATTACATTTAGAAATCAATTTGATAAAATTAAAATTTATGAATGATTAATAGGACTAGGTAATTCAATGGCGCACCTAATTAGATTAATTTAGATTCTTTTTGTAATCCCTTAAATTGCCTTACCTCTCAATTGTTTGATTAATGCTTGTTGTAGAGATGATCTTTAGTTCCTTGCCCCTTGATTACATATATATATACTTCTTAGTTTAATTTTTATTGATTTGCATTGTACCTTCCTAGGTGTTTGAAGAAATACTTAGGTAGGCTTTTTTTTTTTTTCAAATCAAAATTCAAACCTATTTTTTTTTTCCTTCAATTTATGCAACACCTACTAGATTAGGGAAGAAAAAATTGAAACCTAACACCTCTACCTATTGTACAACCTATTATCATTATTGTAAATTTAAATTATTAAAATAATATCATGAACATTTCTAATCGATCATCAATAAGAGATTAGCTTAAGTGTTAGAACAACTCTAACCAAACACTACTCTGATTGGCAAAATAGAAAAGGAGATGGCAGAGAGTAATATTGATATACAAATGGATGTAGAAGTGATTTCATGTGAGGAATACTATGTTGAATTCTCACGAATTCATATATTATCATTTAGGATGTGTTTGGAATGGATTTAGTAAAAAAAAATGAAAGAAAAACTAAAACTAAAATAGGAATAAGATATAAAATCCTAAATGCATATTCTTATTTGAATAAATAAAAAATAATAAAATGAAAAATATTCATCAATTAATTATTTTTTATTTCTATATATTTTTTCATTTTTCATTACAAACCAAATATGAGAAATGATTTTAAATCCATATATCATTTCTTTTGTTTCCTTTTGAAAAAATTTTAATCCAAACACATCACCTCTGGGTGTGTTTAAATTGAAGGTATGAAAATGGAAAAGAAAATGGAATCAAAAGGAAAAAAAATAGAGGAAAAATAGAGAAATATAAAATTTCTTACAAATTTTTATTCGAATGAATTAGAAAATATAAAAAAATAAAAGGTCTTCTTGATGCAATGTCGTGGTTCGAATGGGTTGGTGATGATAAAATCTAAACTATCCATTTTTATATTAATTTATTTATGAAAGTCCCAAATAATGTAAAAGTATCCAGCACAAATAATAAAGAGTTGAAACTAAGAGACATTCATAGTTGAAATTCAACTCAAAAACAATCACCTACCACAAGAACACAAAGATTTGTTAACAAGGGTAAAAACTCATTTGAACCCAAAGGAGAAACAACCCCAGATCCGTATGTGGATCAGTCTAAAAATCTTCAAAAATGAGGTTACAAGGTATTCAAGGAGAGTTTTACAAAGTTTTCCAACCAAATCGCATTGATTTAATTGTACATCAACCCGTTAACCTTGCTTGCTAGCCAACCCACAACTCGCCTCAAAACTGTGAAGATTCTAACCTTCAATCCATGAAGAACTAGCTCCCCAATCTGATATCACACCACAGATCTGAGCTTCAAATAGTTGGATTGCTACCAAAGATGGTAAGAATCACCTTGACGTTGGATGAGATCCAAACCCTAGGTCATCCTCTCAGCTTTTTGCCCAAAGAAGTAAGAGTGAGCTGCGCAGATCTAAAAGCCTAGGGTTGGAAAACAATATTTACTTTTTATATCAAAGAAGAGGGGTAAAAAGGTATTTTAAAGTTTCCTTTAAAAAATTCTGCGCAACTGACTGGGGCAGCTTTTGGGCAAGAGCTTCCCTGCTCATGCTCGCGAACCCTACTGTTTAATTACTGTCAAACTCCAGAAAACTTTTTCAATTAAAAACAGAGAGAATGACCAAAAAGCAGAGCACAACAGCAATCACCTCTTCCACAGTTCTTCTCCCAACAAACTCAAGGATTCACAAACACTCTTTGGCTTATATTTGTGAACAAATTCAACAACATTGTGACATTTTTAGGAAACAAGTTCAAGCAAAGTGTTTGCTCGGGAATTGCCAATTAATAACCTATACAAACACTAACAATTTATATATAGAAAGCGAATTATTTATATTACTTTATTTTTTTCAACACGCCCCTTTCATGTAATTTAAGGGCCTATTTGGTTCTCCAAAAATAGTGAAAAATATTGAAAACTTTAAAAATTCTCGAATATATTTTTCATTACTCGTACTCTGTAAAATTTCTATAAATTTACTTATATTTACATATTCTAACAAATTTTTACAAACCCCAATAAATCTTTTACAAATCCCAATAATATTTTACAAACTCCAACAATTTTTTACAAATTCGAGAAACTTTTTAACCATTTTCAATAAATTTTGACACAAAACCATTCTGACAGAACCAAAAAAAACTGTTTAAACAGTTTCTCTCTCCAAAAAATTGACGCAAAAGTGAAAAAATTTCACTATCTCTGAAAGACGTGATTTAGTAACTGCGCGTCAAACGCCAAGAAGTTCCTAAATTTTCATTTTTGATTATTTTTTGTTGTTTTTCACCACGCTAAATAAACCCAATATTTTTCAAAATAGGTCCTAACTTTCAAGATGGGGGCATTTGGAGTGACAAAAAATAATAAAATTTGATAACAATTGTGAGTTTGGGGGCATTTGGAGTGACAAAAAATAATAAAATTTGATAACAATTGTGAGTTTATAATTCGTGCAATAAGATAAAATTAAATAATTTTTAGAGATTTTTAGTATTTTCAGCAATTTTCAATTAATTTCAAATTTCAAGAAACTTGTGGGTTTCTCAAACTATCCAATGCACTTATTATATTCTCAAATTATTCAATTTACGATTAATTTAACAAAACTCTAAGTGAAATTTTCAGTTAATTTAACAAAAAAATTCTCCGGTTGATCAATCTTTTTCCTATTTCATATTTTGATTTAAGGTGCATTAGGCGTACTAAAAAACGCTAAAAAATTTTGAAAATCTCTAAAAATTATTCACTTTTTTTCTCATTACAGGAATTATAAACTCACAAATTATTTCATTTTATCTCTTCCAAGCATTTATATTTCATTCTTATTTTTCTTAAATAACTTAGTAAAAATGATTGAATTTACACTCCGTTTTATATTTTATACAAAATCTCCTTATAAAGTCACGTACAGGGTAAAACTCTACTTTGTGCATACTTGACACACGACTAAATTTTCTCACTTGGATGGAATGCCTGATAATAGAGAAAACGATAAAAGGAACTAAATTTTCTCACTTGAATGGAATGCCTAATAATAGAGAAAACGATAAAAGGAAGTGATTGAAGGAGGTACCTGTCAAAGACTTTCCGACGATCTAATCAATTGAATGCTAAAAAGTAATTATAGAAAAATAATGTTTTGGTGGTCAACATAAAATATACATATAATTGATATCTCTTAATTATGTATAGATAAAGAAAAGTAAAAGTTAGTAAAATACAAATTGGGATTTTTGGAGGCTGGTCACTATTTATGGACTTGTAAGGATTTAAGTCATACCTAAAAAATTTGTTTGTAAATAAGTCACACTTGCAACAAAAAGACAAAAAAGGATATCACGCGTTTTTCACCACATTTCAAAATTGTCAGTTTTATCTGAAAATAGTGCATACTTCACTCATAACTTCTGTGACTTTCCATCTTCTTTACAAAACAAGCAAAACTAATTTTTAGAAACAAAATCAAAACTATTTGGGAAAAAACCTAATTCCGCGACTTTCCATCTTCTTTACAAAGCAAGCAAAACCGATTTTTGGAAACAAAATCAAAACTGTTTGAGAAAAAACCTAATTTCACGACTTTCTATCTTCTTTACAAAGCAAGCAAAATCGATTTTTGGAAACAAATCAAAACTATTTGGGAAAAACTTAATTCCGCGACTTTCCATCTTCTTTACAAAGCAAGCAAAACCGATTTTTGGAAACAAAATCAAAACTGTTTGGGAAAAACCTAAATCGATCATCATTCCTAAGTATATTTATTTTTTCTGATTTTGAAACAGTACCGGTACAGTTTTAAAGATAGCTCAAAATACTAATCAACTCCATGAATTTATCTTGCCCAAAACTTATAATATGCTTATAATTCATGGTGCTATTTTAAAAACAGCACCGATAAAACAGTACCGATACTGTTTTGGATCGTTACTGTTTTCATACTGCCTAAAAAACATCAATCGATACATAACACAAACCAACGATACGAGCCAACATCATCATATTTTTTGAAACAGTACCGGTACTGTTTTGAAGATAGCTCAAAACACCAATCGACCCCAAAGATTTCTCTTACCCTTAAAACTCGTCATCTGCTTATAATTCATGGTTCTGTTTTGAAACAGTACCGGTACTGTTTTGGATCGGTATTGTTTTCATACTACCTAAAAAATATCAATCGATACATAACACAAACCAACGATACGAGCCATCATCATCATATTTTTTGAAACAGTACCGGTATTATTTTGAAGATAGCTCAAAAAGCCAATCGACCCCACGGATTTCTCTTACCCTTAAAACTCGTCATCTGCTTATAATTCATGGTGTTGTTTTGAAAACAATACCGGTACTGTTTTAACAGTACCGGTACTGTTTTGGACCGGTATTGTTTTCATATTGCCTAAAAAATATCAATCGATACATAACACAAACCAACGATATGAGCCAACATCATCATATTTTTTGAAACAGTACCGGTACTGTTTTGAAGATAGCTCAAAACGCCGATCGCCCCCATGGATTTCTCTTGCCCTTAAAACTTGTCATCTGCTTATAATTCATAGTGTTATTTTGAAAACAGTACCGATAAAAACAGTACCGGTACTGTTTTGGACCAGTACTGTTTTCATACTGTCTAAAAAAATCAATCGATACATAATACAAACCAACCATACGAGCCAATATCATCATATTTTTTGAAACAGTATCGGTACTATTTTGAAGATAGCTCAAGACGCCAATCGGTAAAATCAATCCATGAAGAAGATAATCCAAATAAGCTCTATCTTCTTCATATCTTTACGACTAAAACTGTAAATAATGAAACTGAAAACAAGGAAGGAAAAAAAAAAAAAAAAGAAGAAGCGTGATTCTCGGTAAACCATATCTTCATGTGATTTCTAAAAATTTCGGAAATAACTTGTGTAACTTAATTATAGAAATAAATGATATTATCGGTATATTAGAAATTGTATTTAAAACAAAGTCGTGGGATCCACTCAAAAGTGTGACTTAAACACAAAACTTGCTACATTAATGTAACTTAAAAGCAATACTTTTTTTTTGGTATAACTAATAGCCTTAAAAGATTATAAAGTGTGACTTAAATATAATTTTCTGATACAAATTTGACTATAATACTCTACTAGTCCCACTAATCTCTCCATTCTTCTAGTAATCGTAGTGAAAATTTTAAGTGTAATTAATGTGCGTGGAATAGTCTAGGGAGTGGTTTGTAAGATATGACAGAACTGAGAAAAATAACCGTTACATTATGTCTCCTATTATTACAATAATGGACTAACTTAATTGAACTATTACCACATAGTTAGAATTAAACTAGAATCAAAACTTTTTCGTTCTTAATGCAAATTCGTGAGGTCAGGAAAGTAATGACAAGGTTGGGAATGAGATTGATGATGTGGGGAAGAATTGTGGTTGAAATTATCCCATGTGTCCAACCTATTTTTAGTACCAACAGTTCTATTTGTTTAATATAAAATATTTTTCGAAAATGCATTTAGGGCCTTTTTGGCGCTTCAAAAAACGATGAAAAATACTAAAAACTTAGAAATTAACGATGAAAAATACTGAAAACTTTGAAAATATCTAAAATTTTTAACACGTTTTACACTCCTTGTATTTCGTAAAATTTTTATAAATTTATATATATCTACATATCCCAATAAATTTTTTATAAACCCCGATACTATTTTACAAACCCCATAACTTTTTTACAAATCTCGAAAACTTATTAATCACTTTCAATAAATTTTGCTCCAAAATCGTTTCGACAAAACAAAAAGAACCGTTAGAATGGTTTCTCTTTTTAAAAAATTGATACAAAAATTAAAAAGTTTCACTATTCATTTCTAAAAAATGTGACTTGGTTGCTGCGTGTCAAATACCAAAAATTTTTCCAAACTATATTTTTTTTTCTATTTTCGTTATTTTTTGCCGCACTAAATTGACCTTAAATCGACTTTTTTGAAAGGGATTGCAAAATTCAAACTTAACACCCTTAGCTTACTTTAATACTATGTTATATTATTATAATTATATTTTTATCTAAAATTTTAAGTTATTAAGAAGAGGGATAACTTTATTATTTATATATTATTTTTTTACACTCTTGGCATACCTATTCACGTGTTGTTGGATTAATTTTTTTTAAATTTAAATACATTAAATTATTAAAAAAATTATTTTATTATTTATATAATATTTTATAGTTTAAAAAACGCACAAACGTCCGCGCTCGTTGCTTCTTCAAGCACAAAAACAACGTAAAGCCATGATGAGGACAACAAGACTAGTAGTTGCAAGCGCGTGGAATCGGGAGTCGAACCATTCAACGTTGAGTAAGTATTTTCTATTTGCTGAATTAAATAATACAATAATTATATTTTATTCAATTATTTTCAATAAATAATATAATTAAATTGTAATGCAATATATTTCATATTTACTGAATTAAATATTTTTAATAAATAATTTAATTGATTAATTCATTTTGATTAATCTAATTAAATTAAATTAATATGAAATAAATTCAACTAATTTTTTGAAAATTAATACTTTTTGAAAAATAAAAAATAATAATTGTAAAAAAATTATATTTTTAAACGTAATTTTAGTTCCCATTTCAGGAAACAAAAGATAACATAAAGCAAAAAACAAAAAATATAAATAGATAAACAAAAATATAAAAATAATAGTATCATCAAACGGCTCTTGATTAAATTGTAATAAAATTGAAGATTTAAAAATTAAAATCTCAAGTTATTTTACACTAGAAAGGATTTTGTTAGTAAAATTTTGTAAGCATTAAAATAATTTATGTTAAATAAACATTTAGAAAAAATATATTTACTCGACTATTGCTAAAATAAGAAATAATATTATTAAATACAAAGTGCTTTTATTACTCAATGTTCAAAAAATACTATTTATTGTGAGAGAAAATATAAAGTGTTAAAAAGACTGCATTTAACACTGTCAAAATTAGTTTTTTAAAATAGCTTTTAAAATTATTTATTTATTTATTTATTTCAACTATAATAATGTAAAAATCCAGTGTTTACCATACGTGTGCAATAAGCCCACTAAACTATTCCTACTTCCTAGGGTTGCATTTGGATTAAAGATTTTGTGAATAAAAAATAAAAATAAAAATTAGGAAGGCAAAGTAAAACAAAAAAATATATTATTTTTTATTTTTAGGGTAAATTACATTTTTCACTCTTAGGTTTTTTTTTTAAATTTTTTACTAAATCTCATTTTATGATATGATATTTTAATTATAATAATTAAGGGGGTAAAATTTTAATTTATGACCATATGAGGCAATATATTACTCTTCGTTTATGATTTCACTATTAAATTTAAGGAACCAACGTATCTTCTTCAAATATGTGTATCTAACCAATAAAAATTATGCATAATAAACAAGTTATATCATCTTTTATGTTAAGGTTTGGTTTGAGAAAATTAGCATGTGCTAACTAGCAAGTGCTAATTTATTGAGAATGTAAAATTTCTAATTTATTGACATTTATACTCTCATGTGCTAAAAAATTTGTTAATAGCTTGGGAAAATTAGTAAGAGTAATCTGATAATTTTTGTATTTATTAGTAACTTGCTATAAATTAGTTAGTGCTAATTTCGAGTTCCCAAACAGACTGTAATTATGCATTGAAAGGTAACCCATCCTTTGAGAAGATATAATAATTCTTTGTTAAATGCACATGTAGCCATTACTTGAAAGGTAAAATAGAATCTAATGGAAAATTTAGAGTACAAAATATAGTGTAATCTATTCTTTTATTATAATTAAAAAATGAGAAGAAAATAGGTAAATAATTGTAAAAAAATAATCTCTTTATTTTTTACTTAATAATTAATTATTGTATATTTGTGTTAATATATAAAAAGAAGAACTAGCCTCCACGTCTCCTTCAATATAAATCTTCTTGGAATGTCAGACACATAAATATTTTATAACTATTACAAATTTTATCAATTTGAATATCAAGGTAAAGAAAAGTAAATAAATAAATAAATTAATTAATTAATTAATATAGAAGAGGAAAACACACACATAGTGTACACGCTTACATTAGAAAGGTAAATAGAAGAAAAAGAAAATAATTAACGTAGAAAATTTATATTATTTTGAATGAAATAAGTGAGAGAGAAGTGAAGTAAATAGAGATAACTCATTTACATTCATTAACCAATTTTCTTTCACTTTCAATTTAAGGTGTAATTGGTGTAAAAATTTTTAAATTATATTTTTATATTTTACTCTTAATTTTTTTATTATTTTTAAAAATATTTATTACAAATAATAGTTTTAAATAATATAAGTTTTAAGTATATTTTTTTTTTACTTTAACATCAATTTCCCTCTCCATCTCTCTCAAACAAGAAAAACAATTAATTTCCATTATCTTTCCTTCCATCTCCACTTTACTTTGCTTTTCCTCTCCTTCCATCCATATCTCAAATGCTCAAGTTTCTCAGTCTCCCTCCACAATTTTATTTTAATTTTTAAATAATTACACTTTATCTTTCATGATTTAATAAAAAACACACAATTACTTCTAATTTAAAAATTAACACATAATTTTTACGTGATGTGAATAAAATTAGCACATAATTTTACGTAATTTGAATTAAGATATAAAATTATTAAAAAATATTAAATTTAATTGAATTTATGTCACATATGTCATATATGACATATAAGTTCATATATTTTTATTAAAAAATATTATCTTAAAAAATACAAATAAATTGGAATCGCTTTAAAAAATAAAATAATATTTTATTTTAACATAAAAATATATAGAAATATTTAACTCAAATTATGAAAAAGTTATGTACTAATTTTCAAATTAGAGTGTGGTGTCTTTTTTTTTTTTTTCTTTTTGGGTCAGAGCTTATAAAAGTGTAATTACTGTTTTTGTTTTAACCTTCATAAAATGCAAATCATCGCTGTACAAAACACCGAAACGGTCTGCCACAGCATTCGAGTTGGAGCCCCGCTCCCAGCTCCAGTGACCCGTCGCCGTCTCGATGACCGCCGCCCCAATCTACACCCCTATTACAACCGGCAATAATCTAAGCCCCCATCGCACTTCCGCAACCAGCACGGGTCATGATTTTTACCACAAACCCTTTTTCTCTCGTTCTTTCTCCAAATTCGTTCACCCAGGTCGATCCATGTCACGTGGCCCCCAACTCTTAAGGTGAGAGCGTTTGGGGCATAATTTTAATAATTTTTAGTATATTTTTGTTAAAAATTATTAGTATATTTAATGGGGCAAGTGATAATTTTTAATAATTTTTTAGTATTCAATAAAATTTTTTATAATTTTAATATTTTTTAATAATTTTTGAGTTAAAAAATTATTATAGCAGCGGCAAAAGTTAGTTTGCTAACCTTTTAACATCAAAAATTGATATTTTTTTTTTACTAAAAATTTTGTTAGAAAGCGCTCTCCCAAACTTAGTATTTGCCCCAGCTCCTCGATTTCCGAAATCTGATTAGGATTGAAAGAATGAGTTTGATATGACTTCGCGGTACTTTGTTGATCGGGGAAGTGAACGGAAGACAGCACGTTTCCTTTTTGTCTAGAGGTTGTAGATGAAGAAAACTGGACAGATGGAGAAAAAAAAATAAAAGTTTTATAGGATAATACTCTACTTTTAAAATCAAATTTAATGACTATTTATAGGACATACATTGACATTAGATGTCTAAAAATTAGGATCATAACTAACCCACTACACCACTATTAACAAACCTGAAATTTAGGATCCACTAATTTGATACTCATTCAAAATAAAATCAGAATTAATAAACTAATAAATCTGGTCAACATCCCCCCTTAATTCTGATTTGGGAGAGTCTTCACTCCAAGCATGTTTCTCAATTTGATAAAAGCTTCAATCTTCAACGGCTTTGTGAATATATCAGCCGCTTGGTCTTCAGTCTTGCAGTACTCCAACTTGATCATATTCTTGCTAACTTGATCTCTCAAAAAATGATACCTTATATCTATATGCTTACTCTTTCCATGAAAGACTGGATTTTTGGCTAAATTAATAGCAGAAACATTGTCAACATAGATCTTTACTGGACCTTGAAGATTAAAACCAATTTGACTCATTATGTTGCTAAGCCAAATCGCTTGACAAGCACTAGATGCTACTGCCACGTACTCCGCTTCACAAGTTGATAATGCAACAATAGACTGCTTCTTTGATGACCATGAACAGACTGTTTTCCCAAACATAAAGTAGTAACCACTTGTACTCTTTCTTTCATCCAAGTCTCCACCCCAATCACTATCGGAGTAACCAACAAGATAATTTTCCTTGGATGATAAATAAAATAATCCATAATCACAAGTACCTTTAATGTATCGCATGATTCTTTTCACTGCTTGTAAATGTGGCTGTCGAGGGGACTCCATAAAGCGGTTGATTAATCCCACTGCATAACAAATATCCGGTCTAGTGCATGTGAGGTATCTCAAACTTCTAACGATCTGTTTGAAATACGTTGGATCAACAGTTCGCTCATCGCCATCCTTGGTCAGTTTCATACCAGTTTCAACTGGAGTTCGAACTGGGTTTGAAACTTGCATCTGGAATTTCTTTAGGAACTCATTGACATACTTCTTCTGGCTTATAAAAATTCCATCTTCTCTCTGAACAACCTCAATGCCCAGGAAATAGGACATGAGACCAAGGTCAGTCATTTCGAACTCCTTCATCATGGTCTTCTTGAACTCCTCAATCATTCTGTGATTACTTCCTGTAAAAATTACATCATCAACATAAAGACATAAGATCAGTAAATCTCCAAAGTTGTTAACCTTCACATAGAGGCCATGATCGGAGGGGCATTTTTGAAAACCCGCTCTATGAAGGAACGAATCAATTCGCTTGTTCCACGCTCTTGGTGCCTATTTAAGGCCGTATAAAGCTTTATTAAGCTTGTACACCTTCTCTTCTTTGCCATGTTGTATGAAGCCAGGTGGTTGCTTTACATAAACTTCCTCATCAAGTGGGCCATTGAGAAAAGCCGTCTTGACATCCATTTGGTGAATCTTCCATTGCTTTTGTGCAGCTAAAGCAATTAACAACCTCATTGTCTCCATTCGGGCTACAGGAGAAAAGGTTTCCTCATAGTCATAGCCTTGTCGCTGCTCAAATCCCTTTGCCACCAACCTTGCTTTATATCTTTCAATTTCACCATTTGCCTTCACCTTGATTTTATAAACCCATTTCACATCAATTGCTTTGTGCCCTTGTGGAAGATCGGTGAGCTCCCAGGTTTTGTTCTTCTCAATTGCCATCATCTCCTCATTCATTGCATTCATCCATTTAGGATTTTGAATTGCATCTTCAAGCACCACAAGTTCAGTACTTGCCAAAAGAGCAAAATGCACTAGTTCTCCATTATCATCAATTTCATTATCATGATTTACCTCATAATCTTGTAGATGTGCTGGTGGTTGACGCTGCCTTATTGGCCTTCCAGATTCTGTAAGTTCAGGTGCAGTCTCATCCCGAGTTGCAATTGGAGGGTGAACTATATTTCCAGGCACAATTGGAGGGTGAACTATATTTTCTGCTGTGCCTGGAACTTCTGTTTCTTCTTCCAGAACATAGATGGGATGTTTTTGGGGGTCCTCATGAGTGTCAACACTCCATTTCCACGCCTCATCTTCAGCAAAAGTCACGTCACGACTGACTATCACCTTCTTGGTCATTGGATTGTATAACTTGTACCCACCTTGCTTGTATCCAATGAGAATTGTTTTTTCTGCTCTATCATCAAGTTTGGTCCTCGTTACTGCAGGAACATGGGCATATGCAATTGATCCAAACACCTTCAAGTGCTGCACGTTCGGTTTGAATCCACTCCAAGCCTCAATAGGAGTTGTATTTGGGACACTCCTAGTAGGTGATCTGTTCAACAAATAAGCTGCACATGAAACTGCTTCTGCCCAAAAATAATTAGGCATACCTTTCGCCTTCAACATGCTTCTCGCCATGTCCAATATAGTCCGGTTCTTTCTCTCGGGCACTCCATTATGTTGAGGAGTGTATGGAAACGTGGTATTGTGCTTTACACCAAATTCTTCACAGTAGCTCTTGAAATCATTAGAGGTGTACTCACCTCCTCCATCACTACGCATCATCTTAAGAGGTTGGCCACGTTGCCTTTCAACAAGAGCTTTGAATTTCTTAAAGCAGTTAAATACTTTATCTTTTCTCTTTAAAAGATAAATCCACGTTTTCCTTGTGAGATCATCAATAAAAGTCAAAAAATACCAGTTACCACCAATAGACAGGATGTTCATAGGGCCACACACATCGATATGGACAAGCTCCAGGGGGTATTTTGCACGCCATGGAACTCCCAAGAATGGTAACCTGTGACTTTTTCCAAGGACACATGCTTCACACAATTGATCAGGATGATTTATATATGGTAAACCTTTCACTATATTCCGTTTGGCAAGATTTTCAGGACTTCGAAAAATCAAATGCCCAAAACGAAGATGCCACAGCCACGAATCATCATTTACAATTGCATTCAAACACTGGATTTCACCTTTACTAATATCAACTGGAAACATGCGATTCTTTGACAAAAAAGTTTTGAGAATAAGAGTACCTTGTTTATCAAAGATTGAAAATTGATTTCCAGAGATATTCATCACATAACCTTTCTCTGCCAGTTGACCCATACTAAGCAGGTTGCTCTTCATGTCAGGCACATAAAAGACATTTGAAATGTACCTATGATCTCCATTCTTTAGTGTGATAAGAATTCGCCATTTTCCAGTCACCGGGACAAATCTGCCATCACCGAATTTGACCCTTGTGCGGAATGTCTCATCAAGCTCCGCGAACAGCTCCTTGCGGCCACACATATGATTTGTGCAGCCAGTATCCAAATACAAGGTATGGTGATTTGGAGTTTCATTCGATGAAGATACCATCAAAATTGCATGATCACCTTCGGCTTGAACCTGATTGCCAATTTCTTGTGCATAGTTGGCAGCTTGGTTGTCATTCTTTAATCTGCACTCATTTGCATAATGGCCACGTTTGTGACAGTTGTAACACTCCACATTTGATTTGTCTTGTCTTCCTCTACTGCTTCCACGACCTCGTCCTTTCTGATACCAGTTGTTTTGCTCTACAGCTCCACGGTTATGGCCACCACGACCTTTGGTAGAGTGATTGCCACTGCGTCCTCTTCCTCTATTACGAGAATTTCCATGTTTTTGATAGGAATCACCAATTGAGACTTGTGCTTGGAGAGCATGTTCAATTGGCCTATCAATTTTGTTGTCATTCAACCTCTGTTCATGTGCTCGAAGGGAACTGGACAGTAATTTGACTGTCATTGTTGACAGATCATTGCCTTCTTCAATTGCTGCCACAACATGCTCGAACCTGGGAGTTAAGGTTCTCAGAATCTTCTCCACCTTATTCTGCTCTGACAGAGTTTCATCATTTGTTTTCATATTGTTTGCCAAAGCAAGAACTTTGTTGACGTAAGCATCGATAGTTTCACCAGATTCCATCTGCAATAGCTCGTACTGGCGCCTCAAAGTTTGAAGACGCACTCTCTTAATCTTCTCATCACCTTTGTATGAAGTCGACAGAATAGTCCATGCTTCATTTGAGGTAGTGGCTCCTTCGATCTGCGCAAATGTCTCATCATTCATCCCTTGATGGATGAAATACAACGCCTTCTTGTCCTTCTTCTTCAAATCACGGTGCGCTGTTCTCTGCACATCATTTGCATTATCTGCTAATGCGGGCACTCCGTTTTCCACGACTTCTAGTAAGTCATGGTATTCAAATAGAACCTTCATCTGAACACACCAACGGTTATAGTTTTTCCCATCTAGGATAGGAACAGACAATTGGGTTGTGTTGTTCATCGCAGCAGGTCGAAAGATGGTAAAGGGCTCTGATACCAGTTGTAGAAGAAGAAAACTGGACAGATGGAGAAAAAAAATAAAAGTTTTATAGGATAATACTCTACTTTTAAAATCAAATCTAATGACCATTTATAGGACATACAATGACATTAGATGCCTAAAAACTAGGATCATAACTAACCTACTACACCACTATTAACTAACCCACTACACCACTATTAACAAACCTGAAATTAGGATCCACTAATTTGATACCCATTCAAAATAAAATCAGAATTAATAAACTAATAAATCTGGTCAACAGAGGTAGTCGTCCAATCGACGGAGATGGAGGGAGAAAGAATGGGTGTTTAATGTGAATCTGAAGCTGCGCCGGTGGAGTGAGTTTTCTGTGGCTCTGGTAATGTTGTCAATCTGTGAAGCTGAAGCGGAAACGATGGAATGGGTTTCAGCAGCAGCGTCGCCTGTCCACGACGAGAATGGAAGGTCAGGGGACTTATTTTTGTGTAAATTACACTTATCTTCCTTTAATATTAAAGTTATTGTAAAATTATATTTACCTTGCATGCGTTAAAGTAACTAAAAAATTTAAAAATTCAAAACTTTTGAACTTTGTTTAGACCCCAAACGCAGCCTAAGTCTGTAAATTTATTGTCAGCCGTCTCTGTGTCCGTAAGTCATGGAGGGGTGAAACAAAAAATGTTTAAAATTTTAATTATTTTAATATTTTATATTAAATTTTAATAATTAATTTAATAAAAGACATCAATCAATTTGATATTTTAAATATAAATGGTATAAGTGTAATTTTTAAATATGAAAGAATAATAAATGTAATTATTTAAATATTAAAAAAAAGTGTAATTTACCTTGATGATGATTAAAATAGTGAAAGAGTCTCCTTACATTTGTTTTCAGGCCCATCGCGCAGAACTCCGAATGTGTACGTGAGAAGGGACGAGGAAGTGATTGAAAGAAATCATGTCCACGTCACTAACCCATATATAGTGGACCACCTCACTAGTCCATATGTAGAGTGGACCATTCAGCCTGCGTTAAGTCAATATCCAGAGTCTAGTAATGCGCACCTTTTACGTCTCTATTTAAGTCACGACGACTAGGAAATTCCTTAGGGGGCCCCTGCAATACTTTTCTTTTTTGTTTTTTTTACATTAGTCCTCTAAACTGTCCAAAAATGCAAGAAATGGATCAACTCAGGATTAACATTCCCTGGCACCCAACCATGTAAGATGGATATGAAGATACTCTTTATGTGGTTCAATAATCTTTCTAACCCATGAAAATGTTGACATTTTCTTTCACCCCGAAGCGGCTATACCAAACCAAAAGGAATTAGATTCCATGATTTTCACTTTCTTTTGCAAATTTGGACACCCCACCAACTACTCAAAGCATGTAGCAACTGTCGAGGCATAACCCAATAGGTTTTGAATAACGACAGAAAGAGATATGCCATAGTTCTCTTGAGAACTTAATTAAGGAGCGTGTGAGTAACCGACTCTCCGTCATTTTTATAAAAATAACACATATTAATAATTACAATTTTCCTTTTGATAAAATTATCCATAGTAAGAATTTTGTTATGTAAAGTACAGTACAAGTCATAAAGTCACTTCAATAGGAGTACTGCACACGCACACTTTTTTCCAAGGAAACTCACGAAACCCTTCCTTAGTCAGATTATCATAAAATGACTTCACATGAAATCTTCCTTCACAAGAAGAGAAATGGTTGATTAACTTCAAGAAAAATCATCTTCTATGTGTTAGTGTTTTCTTTAATTGAGTATGCACATTAATTGAATTTTATTTTTAATAAAACGGGTTGAATTCAAGTTTAAAGTCAAAACATACAGAAAAGGCCCAATAAAGAAGTGATTTATATGGACTGGGCTTCTGTGCACTTTTCAGATAGTGTTTTCTTTAATTGAGCATGCACATTAATTGAATTTTATTTTTAATAAAACGGGTTGAATTCAAGTTTAAAGTCAAGACATACAGAAAAAGCCCAATAAAGAAGTGATTTATATGGACTGGGCTTCTGTGCACTTTTCAAATAGTGTTTTCTTTAATTGAGCATGCACATTAATTGAGTTTTGTTTTTAATAAAACGGGTTGAATTCAAGTTTAAAATCAAGACATACAGAAAATGCCCAATAAAGAAGTGATTTATATGGACTGGGCTTCTGTGCACTTTTCAGATATATTAATTATGTGGTTGGACGGTTAATAGTGTGGGCCCAAGAAGCCCACCGTAAGCCCTTTTGTGGGAGGGCCTAGTGAGGCTAGGTTTTTGGGGTTTTTGGAGGCTGGTCACTATTTATGGACTTATAAGGATTTAAATCATACCCAAAACACTTATTTGTAAATAAGTCACACTTACAACAAAAAGACAAAAAAACATATCACGCGTTTTTCACCACATTTCAAAACTGTCAGTTTTATCCAAAAATAGTGCACACTTCACTCATAACTTCCGCGACTTTCCATCTTCTTTACAAAGCAAGTAAACCAATTTTTGGAAACAAAATCAAAACGATTTGGAGAAAACCTAAATCGATCATCATTCCTAAGTATCTTTATTTTTTCTGATTTTGAAACAGTTCCGGTACTATTTTGAAAATAACTCAAAAAGATAATCAACCCCATAGATTTCTCTTGCCCAAAACTTGCTATCTGCTTATAATTCATGATGCTGTTTTGAAAACGATACCTATAAAACAGTACCGGTACTGTTTTAGACCGGTACTATTTTCATACTGCCTAAAAAATATCAATCGATACATAACACAAACTAATCATATGAGCCAACATCATCATATTTTTTGAAACAGTACTGGTACTATTTTGAAGATAGCTCAAAAAGCCCATCGGCCCCATGGATTTCTCTTGCCCTTAAAACTCATCATCTGCTTTAATTCATGGTGTTGTTTGGAAAATAGTACTGGTACTATTTGGACCGGTACTGTTTTCATATTACCTAAAAAACATCAATCGATACATAACACAAATCAACCATACGAGCCAACATCATCATATTTTTTGAAACAGTACCGGTACTATTTGGAAGATAGCTCAAAACGTTGATCGGCCCAATAGATTTCTCTTGCCCTTAAAACTCGTCATCTACTTATAATTCATGGTGCTATTTTGAAAACAGTACCGGTACTGTGTTGAAAACAATACCGATAAAACAGTACTGGTACTGTTTTGGACTGGTACTGTTTTGGACTGTCTAAAAAAATCAATCGATACGTAACACAAATCAACCATACGAGCCAACATCATCATATTTTTTGAAACAGTAGCGGTACTATTTTGAAGATAGCTCAAAACACCAATCGGCAAAATCAATCCATGAAAGTGATAGGCCAAATAAGCTCTATCTTCTTAATATTTTCACGACTAAAACTGTAAATAATGAAACTGAAAACAAGGAAAGAAACAAAAAATGGAAGAAGCGTGATTCTTGGTAAACCATATTTTCACGTGATTCCCCAAATTTCTGGAGATAACTTGTGTAACTTTGTTATAGAAATAAAGGATATTATCGGTATATTAAAAACTATATTTAAAACAAACTCGTGGGACCCACTCAAAAGTGTGACTTAAATACAAAAGTTTCCACATTAATGTAACTTAAAAGCAATACTTTTTTTTGGGTGTGACTAATAGTTTTAAAAGATTACAAAGTATGACTTGGATACAATTTTTCATAGGTTTTACCCTATAAATATATGGCTAGGTTCCCTCTCTACACTAGACAGACAGAATACGCCCCATAGAAAATTCGTCATACAGATTTAGGGCATAGAGAAGAAGATTCATGGCCGCCAAAGTTTTTTTTTTTTTTTTTTAAACTCGAAGGTCTCTTCCACTCGCTTTCAAAAATAATAGAACAAACAGGTACGCTTCCGCATTAATAATTGTATAATTTGATGTTCCTAAATTCATACACAGACTTGTATTAAACATTACATGTAGTATCAGAGCCATTGTATATGGATTAAGGACTCAAAATCTTTAATTTATTTATATTCTTAATTTTTAAAATTAAATCTTAGATTTTGAATGATTTGATCTAGAAAAATAATAAAATATATTTATTTCTGACGTTGAATCTGTTCAATTTAATTGCTTCGAAGTCATTGAAAGTTGATCAATGAATCTGTTACTTTTCCGTCCATGAATCCCGTCATTTTTTCATCTTCTCGCACAATCTGCGAGGCCCATTAAATTTAGGGTAAATTACACTTGGACCCCCTAAACATTAGCGTAATTACACATGGACCCTCTCGACATTTCAAAATTACATTAACCTCCCTTATTTTAAAATGTTTGTAACAAATACCCCCTTCTGTTAAATAAACCGTTAAATTTTAACAAAAAATTAAAAGTTAACAATTTTTTTTACATAAAAAGACAAATATGCCCTTGGTTGGGGGGTGGGATTCCAAGTCGACAGATTTGCAACAGGAATGGCCATATACTTGATCTTTAACCCAAACCCAAACTCACCGCCAGAGAGATCGCCGGCCAGGTGAGAGGATTTACCGAATCTTCGGCTGGGGGTGTATTCATCTTCTATAATCAAAATCAAAATCTACAATCTTTTTTATTTTTTTGGTAATATATTCATCTTCTTGCTGGAACCGATAAAGAGAAAAAGGGGAAAAAAAAGAAAAGATTGGTGGGTCTGTAACGATTCTTATCTGTTCATCAATGTCTTTGTTTGCTTTTGATTGTAGATCTGATTATAATATATTCATCTTCTTGATTGTATATATATATATATATATATATTGATTTTGATTTTGGGTTTTGTTTGATCTTGAACAATGATCTCTTTTTCTGAGTCGCAGCTATGGCTTGTTCATTGAAGGCTAGTCTCTCTGTTTCTGGGTCTAACGAGGACATTCTCAGGTAAAAAACCAAAGGGGTTCTTCAGCTCCAACCTTTGTTCTTGGGTCGCTCCAATTTACAGATTCACCTTCAAAAGATTTTCTCGGGAAATTCATGTTTGTTTTATCAGACTACAAGGGTTTGAGAGATTGGAATGCTAAACCCTCCTAAAAATTCCCTATCCATATATGCATATGTACAAAAATATGCATATATATATATATACGTATAACTTTTTTTGTTTGCATTTTTGGGTTTAAACTAACAAGCAGTCAAAGCTTAGCAAACCAGTATCCACCTTGCTCTCTTCTGTTTTTCCTTAATCGATTGATTCGAATCAATTGTCCATTTGTTTCCTTCCCTCGTTCTAAATCTTGAATTCCATGGGGAATCATAGATGGTTCTCACTGTAGATGTTGATGACGAAGAAGGCGACGATGAAGATGGTGGTTGTCATCCCAGTCAATATCACTTACCTCCTCGGCGCTGAACCTTCCAATCAGACCTGTGCTGGCGTCAATTACCTCTTCATTTACCTCATAACCTGGGCTGACACTTTCTCTTCCTTTGTCGACACCTTCCGCGTCGAGAATCAGAGCGTTCTCTTTCACTTTACTTTTTTTTTTCTACATATAAATTTGTAAATATATGAGGGTATATTTGTCTTTTTAATAAATTTTTAACGGAGTTAGTGGCAAAGTTAACGGAAGGGTTTTAGTGTTACAAACATTTTAAAATAAGGGAGGTTAATGTAATTTTGAAATGTCGAGGGGGTCCATGTGTAATTACGCTAATGTTTAGGGGGTCCAAGTGTAATTTACCCTTAAATTTATCACAATCCGTCCGCGGTCAAATCTTTTATTGGGATTGCAATTCGTGAGTCAAAAGATACTTGACCTTTCAAATTGAAAGAAACTGAGACCTTTTCCTTCAATTTAAAAAAAAAAAAAAGGAAAAGAAAGTGGAAAGTTAATCATTCACGGCAAAATCATACGGTTTTATCCTTTTCTTATATGCATTATATATATTATACATATTCATACATACAGAGTTAAAAAAAAAAAAAAAAAAACACGAAAGATATCTATCTGCAACGGTACACACTCCTCGGTTTTTTTTTTTTAGTTCCCAGCTGGGAACTCTTTAATTGCATCATAAACTTTACTTTATTCTATATCTCCGCTGTCCCACACACACGGCCCAACAGCTGACCGATGCCGGCAGCTACTGCGTATCGGTATAGGCTTTATGGACGAGGGGGCTGCAGTCGCCCTTTGACCGGCGACTATAGCCGTTGGGGTGACTGCAGTCGCTATAGTCGGAGTAAAACGGCACCGTTTTATCTTTTTTTTTTTTTTTTCGTCGTGAAGCCTTGCGGTTTAGCAGTGTGCGTGCGTGCGTGTGTTGTGTAGTTTTGGCGTGCGTGCGTATGTTGTGCGTTACAATAAAAATAAAATATAAATAAAAATAATTAATTTTTTATTTGATTAAGTTAAAAGATAAAATAAAATAAAAATATTTTTAATATAATTAGTTAATTTTGGATTACTTTTAGGTGTGTAATAAATAAATAAAAATAATTAATTTTTAATATACTTGTTAAAATATAAATATCAATAAATTTTATTTTAATTTTTATTTCACTTTAAATCAATTTAAAAGTTACTAAAAATTGATGCGTTGGAACTCGCCATATAAAATTAGTAACAATTTTTGATATTTTGCCAAATACCTAAAAACATAAAAAGTTTGTGTTTTTTGACATTTTACTTTAACTTAATTCAAAAGTTACTAAAAAATTAATGTGTTTCCAACTCGCCACATATATAATTTGAATAGAGATAATTAGTCTACATAAACAAATCTTTATAAATTTCGACAAAAACACTTAAACTTAGTTTGGTACGGAACTTAGAGAGAAAAAAAGCCTAAAACAAAATATAAATAAAAATAATTAAATCAGTTTCGACAAAAACCCTTAAACTTAGTTTGGTACAAAACTTAGAGAGACAAAAAAAGCTGAAAACCAAATTTAAATAAAAATAATTAAACCAATAATTAATGTGTTTGCAACTCGCCCAAAATATAAATAAGAATAATTAAAGCAATAATTAATATGTTTGCAACTCGCCACATATATTTATATTAAACCAAATTAAGTCTTGTACACAGCTAAGTTTAAGGGTTTTTGTCGAAATTGGTTTAATTATTTTTATTTATATTTTGTTTTTGGCTTTTTTTTTTCTCTCTAAGTTTTGTACAAAACTAATTTTAAATGTTTTTGTCGAAATTTATAAAAATTTATTTATATAGAATAATTATCCAAATTAAGTTTAAGTGTTTTTGTTAAAATTTATAAAGATTTATTTATGTAGAACAATTATCTATATTCAAATTATATATGTGGCGAGTGTACAAACACATTAATTTTTAATAACTTTTGAATTAAGTTAAAATAAAATATTAAAAAACACAAACTTTTTATGTTTTTAAGTATTTGGCAAAATATAAAAAATTGTTACTAATTTTATATGGTGAGTTGTTAACACATCAATTTTTGGTAACTTTTAAATTGATTTAAAGTGAAATAAAAATTAAAATAAAATTTATTGATATTTATATTTTAACAAGTATATTAAAAATTAATTATTTTTATTTATTTTTTACACACCTAAAAGTAGTCCAAAATTAACTAATTATATTAAAAATATTTTTATTTTATTTTATCTTTTAACTTAATCAAATAAAAAATTAATTATTTTTATTTATATTTTATTGTTATTGTAACACACAACACACGCACGCACCCCAAAACCACACAACACACGCACGCACGCACGCTGCCAAACCACAAGACTTGGCGACGAAAAAAAAAAAAAGGTAAAACGGTGCCGCTTTGCCCTGACTGCAGCGGCTGCAATCAGGGGGCGACTGCAGCCCCCTCGTCCAGGCTTTATCGCCTGCACAAGGTGCAAGATTTTATATTTGTATATAAAAAAGTATTTTTTGTGTCACGCGCATGCCTAGTGCGTGAGGGCGCATCCGACACTTTCTGGGGTTCTAAAAAAATTTATTTTAATCATCTCAAGATAAGGATTCCAGAAAATATTTTTTCATAATTTTGGGCACTATTTGATTTTTTTTTGGGCTAAAAAAAAGGTTTTTTTTTTTGCAAATTCTTGAAAATCGTGCGATTTTTTTTTAATATTTTATTATGAACATCATATTTTAAATTTTATGGTACTCTCCTACTGGGTATATTTGGATATTTAAATACCCATAAAATGTGATTGCGAGTATATTTTTTTTTGATACAAAAAAAATAATAATAATAAAATAAATACTGAAAATAATAAAAGGTAATTTAAACAAAAGAATGTCATATTAAGAATTTATGGATTGATATAGGTGCTACTGTCCAAAAGGGTGCATCTATTGATATCTAAAATATGGCAGTATCCATTGTATTATTATATGTAATCATCTGCTCAAAGGGGGTTATTGTATGTTTTAATAACACGGATAATTTTCGGTGACTGACTTGAAAATATTTATTTTTAAGGGGTTGGTCTGCCCAAAGGGAACTAATCTTTTAAATATTTGAATATTTTCATTGTAGTTAACCGTGAGGAATCGCATAGCATGTTGCACTCTCTGCCCAAATAGGAGACGGCAATGATACATCGGGCTACCTCAGTTTATTTTTATGCTTGATTAACTTGAAAGCATATAACGATTGTTGCCCAAATTCAACTAATTTGTTGCCTTTTGTGTTCGCATGTATAGTTTCTTTTGCAGATAATAATAATACTACTACGGTTGTTCTGTTGAATGGCTCGAACTATAAGAAGTGGAAGCAGGATATTGAGTTTGCTCTGGGAATAGTGGATGTGGATTTAGTCTTGAGGGAGGCTACACCAGCTGCACTTACTGCTCCCAGTACTGCCACTGAGAAAGAATTCTACGCCAAGTGAGAGAGATCTAATCGGCTAAGTTTGATTACCATAAAGAGATCTATTTCTGAACACCTTTTGAGCGACTTGCCTGAAACCAGCAATGCAAAGGAGCTTTTCGATGCCATAGGACAGAGATACCATGTATTTAATAAGGCTGAGGCTGGATCCCTTATGAACGAGCTTACGAGTCTAAGGTATGACAGCCAAATTGGAGTAAGGGAATATATCCTTAAACTTGTTTTTGTCCAATCCAAACTTAAGAGCCTAAAAGTTGCCATTCCTAATAACTCTATAGTCCACCGTGCTTTAAATGTCCTACCACCAGATTTTAGCCAAATTAAAACTGCCTATAATACCCAAAATGAATCTTGGACCATAAATGACCTTATTTCCAAATGCGTCCTAGAGGAGGAGAAACTTAAGAGGGAAAAGTCATAGGTTGCCTTGTTTGTATCCCATCATAAGACCTATCTTAGGTAGGGTAAGAAAGATTAGAAGAGGAACCATAAGAAACCTATGACTCACACTACTCATAAAAATCAGGATGATAAAGGGCAAGGTAAAGGACAGGGTCAGACCAACAATGCTCTAGGTCCAAATGCTGATATTAAAAAGACTTTTAAGTGTTACTTTTGTCATAAAGAGGGACACATGAAGAGGGATTGCACTAAGTATAGAGCTTGGCTAAACAAGAAACGAGGAGGAGGTAACTCACTTGCTTTTAGTTTGCTTTGAATCCAATTTAGTTGCTGTTCCATCAAATTCTTGGTGGTTTGACAGTGGTGCAACTGTTCACGTTGCTATTTCCTTGCAAAGGTTCAAAAGCAAACGGAAGCCAAATGAGAACGAGGCAAAGTTCAAAGTAGAGGACGATACAAAAGTTAGGGTAGAGTCTATAGGAGAAGTTGTTTTGAATTTAGAGTCTGGATTTTCACTTATTTTAGAAAACACTGCTTTTGTACCGTCTTTTAGACGAAATTTGATTTCTGTTTCTTGTTTGGACAAATTGGGTTATGGTTTTCATTTTCAAAATAATATGGTTGATTTATTTTATAATTCCAAAATTGTTGGCCATGGTTATTTGTCTGATAGTTTGTATAGATTGAAATTGACTCCAAATAATGAGTATGCCTCCTTCCATGTTGAAAGTGGTATGTCCAAAAGAGCTAGAATAAATCTTTCATGTTATGGCATAAGCGTCTAGGTCACATTTCTAAAGATAGAATTCAAAGGCTAATTAAAGAAGACATTCTTATTCCACTTGATTTTAGAGACCTAAATACTTGTGTTGATTGTATTCGTGGAAAATTGACTAAGACCAAGAAGAAAAGTGCAACACGGAATAGTGGCCTTTTAGAGGTTATTCACACTGATATCAGTGGACTTTATTCATCTACTTTTTGTGAAAATAAATATTTTTTGACCTTCATTAATGATTTTTCTCATTATGGTTATGTGTATTTAATTAAAGATAAATTTGATGCACTTGAAAAGTTTAAAATTTTTAAAACAGAGGTAGAAAATCAGTTGTCCAAAAGAATTAAGATTGTTAGATCTGACCATGGGGGTGAGTATTATGGCAGACATGATGTCACTAGACAGCATATAGGACCGTTTGCCAAATACTTACAAGACTATCGAATTATTGCCCAATAAACCATGCCCGGTAGTCCTAAACAGAATGGTGTGGCCGAAAGGCATAATCGTACACTTAAAGACATGATAAAGAGTATGATGAGTCGTAATAACTTGCTTATATCTCTTTGGGGTGATACCATTAAGACTGCCTTGTACATTCTCAATAAGATTCCTAGCAAATTTGTTCCTAAAACACCTTTTGAATTGTGGACCGGTAGGAAACCTAGCCTTAATCATTTCTGCGTTTGGGGTTGTCTAGCAGAGTTTAGAATTTATAACCCTTCTGAAAGGAAAATCGATCCCAGAACCACTCGTTTTTTCATTGGGTATCCAGATCATTCTAAAGGATACATGTTCTACTGTCCTACACCAGGTGCAATAATTGTTGAGTCTTGGACAGCTAAGTTCTTGGAGCTTGATACTGCTGATTCAGAGATGTTACCACACGATGATGAGGATAGGACTAGCGGGGTCATGTCTATTCCCTTGTCAGGTATCCAACACAGCGTTGCACTTATGCCCATAGAAGTTGTGGATCGTGAACAGTTGGGAATTGATGCAGTCATTGCTGATGTTCTTGAAGCTGTTGAGCATGTTTCAGCTTTTGATCATGTTGAGACCGTTCCAGCAGTACCAATAAGGAGATCTTCGAGACAGAGAAGACCTGCTATTTCAAACGAGTTCATAATGTATCGTGGTGAGAGTGATTATGATGTAGGGCATGTGGTTGATCTAGTGGCCTATTCCAGTGCTATTTCGAGTCCCCAGTCCAGTATGTGGGTGGATGCTATGATAGATGAGATGCGATCCATGGCACATAATAAAGTTTGGGAGCTTGTTGATCTTCCAACTGGCTGCAAGCCTATTGGTTGCAAATGGGTGTATAAAACTAATAAGGACTCTAAGGGGCAAGTTGACCGTTTCAAAGCTAGATTGGTTGCTAAAGGATTTACTCAGAAGGAAGGTATTGATTATAATGAAACTTTTTCCCTTGTTTCATCTAAAGACTCATTAAGAATTATTATGGATCGGTGGTTCATTATGACTTAGAGCTTCATCAAATGGATGTCAAAACTACTTTTCTGAACGGTGATCTTAATGAGGAGATTTATATAGTGCAACCTGAAGGTTTTGTGGAAAAAGGAAATGAGCATATGGTGTGTAAAATGTAGAAGTCCATCTATGGGTTGAAGCAGCCATCGCGTCAATTGTACTTAAAGTTTGATGAGGTTGTCACTTCCTTGGGTTTTGTGGAGGATAAGATTGATCAGTGCATATATTTCAAGGTCAGTGGGAGGAATTTTATTTTCCTTGTGCTTTATATTGATGATATCCTACTTGCAAGCAATAATTTGGGTCTCTTACATGAGACTAAGATGCTCTTGTCCAATACTTTTGATATGAAAGATCTTGGAGAGGTCTCTTTTGTTTTAAGCATTGAGATTATTCGTGATAGATCTCGTGGTATATTAGGGCTATCTCAGAAAGGCTACATCAATCGTGTACTTGAGAGATTTAATATACAGAATTGTAGACTTGGGGATGTTCCTGTAACCAAGGGTGACAAATTTAGTAGAAATAAGAGTCCTAAGAATGACATAGCAGCAAAATCCATGCTAAACATATCATATGCTAGTGCAGTTGACAGTCTTATATATGCACAGGTATGTATTAGGCCAGATATAGCTTTCATTGTTAGTGTTCTTGGGAGGTACTTATCAAATCCTGGCATGTTGTTAATAACATTAACACATAATTCTTACGTAATTTGAATTAAAGTATAAAATTATTGAAAATATTAAATTTATATCACACTTCTCGCATAAGTTTATATATTTTCATTGAAAAATATTACCTGGAAAAATAAAACTATTTTTTTTTATTTTTCATTACAAACCAAATACGAGAAATGATTTTAAATCCTTATATCATTTCTTTTGTTTCCTTTTGAAAAAATTTTAATCCAAACACATCACCTTTGGTGTGTTTAAATTGAATATATATGATAAGGGAAAAGAAAATGGAAACAAAAGGAAAAGAAAAAATAGAGGAGAAGTATAGAAAATATAAAATTTCTAATACATTTTTTATTCGAATGAATTAGAAAATATAAAAAAGTAAAAGATCTTCTTGATGCAATCTCACAGCTCCAATGGGTTGGTGATGATAAAATCTAAAATATCTATTTTTATATTAATTTGTGTATATATAAAAAGCGAATTATTTATATTACTTTATTTTTTTCAATATGTCCCCCACATGTAATTAAACCAACTTCTTTTGAAAGGGACAGTAAAGCTCAAACTTAAAACCCTTGGCTTGCTTTAATATTACATTATATTATTATAATTATATTCTCATTTAAAAGTTTAAACTATTAAGGAGGGGGACAAGTTTATTATTTATATATTAAATTTTTTATATTCTTTACATTTATTCACATGTCGTTGAATTAAATTTTTTTATAAAATTAAATATATTTAATTATTAAAAAATTATTTTATTATTTATAAAATATTTTATATTTTCAAAATGCACAAACGCACACGCTCGTCTCTTCAAGCACGAAAACAACGCGAAGCCATGATGAGGACATCGGACTGGTAGTTGCAAGCACCTGGAATAGGGAACCAAACCTTCAAGCAAGTGTCGTCCACACACAAATGAAGGCCCGATCCTCTTATTCAAGTATTTTTTTAATTAAAAAATATATAAATATATTTAAATTATTAAATTTTAATTCAATGGCTCAAAAGATTAATATTTTTTTTGGTAATCCGTACCAATTTATTGTAGACCTCAATGAACCGCGTAACATATAGGTAAACTAGGGGTGTTTGAACCCATCTACAATACCTTATCAACAGATAGGACAGGGTAGTAGTCAATGGGATTCGAACTCAAAACTTTCGAATTTATGGTTTATTTCAAGAACCATTAGAATACCAAAATCAATTTTAATCTCTAAAGTCGGTCTATTTGCCTTTTGGTGTATAAACAAAATGGAACTCTTTACCAATTTTAAATTGTATATTTAATAAAAATTTATAAAAATGTAAAAATATAAAAAAATTGTAGAAAGTTAAAAAAATTAATAAAACTTTAAAAATTAGATAAAAATTACAAAACGTTAATAAAAATTAAAAATATATCAAATGAATTTTAGTGAAGACAATTAACAACAATTTTTACGAGTCCATACTCACCAATAATGTGAGATTGAGGCAGGTTAAAGTTACTTTCAAATTTTAGGGATGTGAAATTAAATTTTAATTACTTAAGCAATATGAGTTTGATTTAACTTTTTAATTTCAAAATCTAATTTTCACCTTTAAAAAGGACTAAACCAGTCAACTAAAAGAACATTAAATAATGAATTGAAAGAAAAAAGAGAAAATTTTAAACAATGAAATAGAAAAGAAGAAAGAGAAAAACTAAATATAAATAAAGTTATAGTAAATTGATAATTATTTTTATTTTTTAAAAATAATTAAATTTTTATTAAAGATAAATAAAATATAGTAATTTTTAATTATTTATTTTTAAAGATATATTTAAATCTATATTTATTAATTTAAAATTTTAATTATTTATTTATCTTTAGTTATTATATCTTTATTTATTTTTAGTTGTTATCTTTATTGTTATTTAGTTATTCAGTTGTAGATCTTAGTCTAACAAAAAATTTATTATATCTTTATTTAACTTTAATATAAATTTACATATTTTTAAAAAATAAAAATAATTAAGATTTATTATTTTTTATTTATTGTTAGTTGTTATCTTTATTTGTCTTTATTTGTCATATCCTTACTGTTATAAATCTAAAATAAATAAGGATATAATTTAGATGTAAATCTTAGTTTAAAAAAAATTATTATATCTTTATTTATCTTTTGTATAAATTTTCATATTTTTAAAATGTTAAAATGACTAAAATTTATTATTTTTATTTATCTTTAATTGTTATATTTACCTATTTTTACTTTCCATATCCTTACTGCTACGGATCCAAAATAAATAAGGATATAGCAACTAAAAACAAATAAAAATAACAACTAAAGATAAATAAAAATAATAAATTTTAATTATTTTTACTTTTTAAAAATATGTAAATTTATATTAAAGGTAAATAAAGATATGATAAATTTTTTGTTAGACTAAGATTTACAATTAAACAACTAAATAAAAATAAAGATAATAATTAAAAATAAATAAAGATACAATAACTAAGGATAAAAAATAATTAAAATTTTAAATTAATATATAAATTCAAATATATGTTTAAAAATAAAAATAATTAAAAAAATTATTATATTTTTATTTAGCTTTAATAAAACAACTAAAGATCAATATAGAATTAAAAATTTAAATTAATATATATAAATTTAAATATATCTTTAAAAATAAAAATAATTAAAAATTACTATATTTTTATTTATCTTTAATATAAATTTAATTATTTTAAAAAATAGCTAAATTCTACTATATCTTTATATATATTTAGTTATTATCTTTATTTATGCTTAGTTTTTTTTTTCCTCTTTTCTATGTTATTGTTTAAAATTTTCTCTCTTTTTATTTCAATTATTCATTTAATTTTTTTAATTGACTAATTTACTCCCCTTTAAAGATAAAAAATAATTTTTAAAATTAAATAATTAGATCAAATTCATATTAATTAAACAATTGAAAATTAATTTGAAATTTAAGGCTGTGTTTGTTTGATGGATTGGATAATGGGAGATAAGTAATACCGTAGGGTCCACAGATGGGATTGGATAAAAAATAGAATTAATTTTTTATGTGGAATTATTTTTTTGGTATTTGGTTGGTGAAATATAATGTGGGATAAAAGATTCGATTTGATGTATGATGTGATAGAAAATAATTTTGAATCTTTGAATCTTGAAGAGAACAAATCCAGAGATGGGGTATTAATAATACCACGTGCTTCATGAGATAACAAATTTGGCATTTTTCCGAACAACTCATCCAATCCATAAGTTTCACGGATGAAACAAAAAAATAAAACAAACACCACTTTGAGTGGACTTCACAGCTTGTTTCTCCAATCCGACGTTGCAGTCCAGCAAACAAACATGACCTAACATTAACTTTAAGTCCGGCCAATTCACTAACGCGTCGGTTGTGGGCGGCCCCACATGTTGCCTCTCTAATCCGGCACTGCAGTCCAGCAAACAAACAAGCCCTGAGATTAACTTTAAGTCCGGTCAATTCAATAACGCGTCCGTTGTGGGCGGTCGTTGAACTTCTAGTACTTCAGGTCCATCCAGAGGCGCATTAATTGGCCAATTACTGCAACGAGCCATTCCACGTTAAGTAAGTATCAAGTGTCAACAGTAGAAAAGTACGCAAGCAGGCAGTTTAATTTTCTTTTATCGTGGTCAATCCTTTTACATTTATGTTCACACCGTGGTCGCTTTAGAAAATTCTAATAGAATATTCAGTTCTCGTTTGGTGATATTTTTATTTTTTATGTTTATTTTTAAAATTTTATAAATTAATAATAAAAATATATTTATTAAATTTATTTACACTTTTTTATTTTTAAAAATAAAAATTTAGACAAAAAAAAAAGTAAACAAAAAGAAAGTATTTCCTTTCTTTTTTTTGTTACAAACATTTTATCAATTTAAACACTTTGTCTATTTTTGTTACATCATATTAAAATTAATTATTTTATTTAAATATTTTATTGAATATACTTATTTTTAATAAATAATATAATTAATTTAAGTTAATTAATATGACATATATATTATTAAACTATTTTTAATAAATAATAAAGTTAATTTAATAATTATTTAATTTAATCAATATAAATATATTTTATTAAATTATTAAATCAATTTGAATAAATAATAAAATTAAATTACTAATTTAGCTTAGACTTAATTAATATTAAACATATTTTACTAATCATTTTTAATAAATATCATAACTAATTATTAATTAAATTAAATTAAATTATTTATTTAATAAGAAATATATTTTATTAAATTATTTTTAATAAATATCATAATTAAATTATTTAAATTCTTATAAAATATATTTTATTCAATTGTTTTTAACAAATAATATAATTAATTTATAATTAATATATTTTATCTTTACTGAATTAAATGATGTAATAATTATATTTTATTCGACTAGTTTTAGTAAATAGTATAATTAAATTATAATTTAATATATTTTATATTTATTGAATTATATGATTTTTAGTAAATAATTTAATTGATTAATTCAATTAAATTAATTTGAAATATGTTTTATAAAATTCAAGTAATTTTTTGAAAATTAATATTTATGAAAAACAAAAAATTAATAATTGTAAAAAAAAATTACATTTCCAAATGTGGCTTTAACTTTTATTTAAAAAAAAAATGATAACAAGAAACATAAAATAGATAAACAAAAATATAAAAACGACAGTGCTAGTAAACGGTCTTTAATTAAATTGTAATAAAATTTAAGATTTAAAAGTTAAAATCTCAAGTTATTTTGCACTAGAAATGATTTTGAGAGTAAAATTTTGTAAGCATTAAAATAATTTATGTTAAATAAACATTTAAAAAAATATTTATTTACTCGACTGTTACTAAAATAAAAAAAATAATGTTAAATACAAAGTGCTTTTCTTTTTTTCTTTTTGGGGTAAGTAATACAACGTGCTCTTAGTTGCTCAATGTTCAAAAAATACTATTCATTGTGAAAGAAAATAAAGTGGGAAAAATTACAAAGATTGCATTTAGCATATTTCAATTTTATTTTTCTTTAATATACATTATTTGGATTTTATTTCTTTAAAATAGCTTTTGAAATTAGTTTTTTTTTTTAACTATAGTAATGTAAAAATCAAATGTTTACCACACGTGTGCAATAAGCCCACTAAACTATTTCCTAAGGTTGCATTTGGATTAAAGATTTGTGAATGAAAAATAAAAATAAAAATTAGGAAGGCAAAGTAAAACAAAAGAAATAATATTTTTTATTTTTTAGATAAATCACATTTTTCACTCTTTGGGTTTTTTTTTAATACTAAATCTCATTTTATGATATGATATTTTAATTATAATAATTGAGGGGTAAAAATTTAATTTATTACCATATGAGACAATACATTATCTTTCGTTTATGATTTCACTATTAAATTTAAGAAGTCAACCTATATTCTTAAAACATGTGTGTATATTCTTAAAACATGTGTGTCTAACCAATAAAAATTAAGTACAATAAATAAGTTATATCATCTTTTATATTAATTATGTATTAGAAGGTAACCCATCTTTTGAGAAGATGTAATAATTCTTTGTTAAATGTACATGTGGCCATTACTTGAAAAGTAAAATATAATTTAATAGAAAATTTAGGAGTACAAAATATAGTGTAATCTATTTTTTATTATAATTAAAAAATGAGAAGAAAATATGTAGATAATTGTAAAAAATAATTTTTTAATTTTTACTCAATTAATTATTATATATCTGTTAATATATAAGAAGAAGAACCAACTTTCATGTCTCCCTCAATATAAATCTCTTTACAATGTCAGACACATAAATATTTTATAACTATTACAAACTTTTCTAATTTGAATATTAAGGTAAAGAAAAATAAATAAATAAATAAAGAAGAGGAAGTGAAGTAGTGAAAAAAATCAGATATGAGAAAGAAAAGTAAATTTTCGTTCGGTAAGAAGTTGTTAGTATTAGTTATCAGCTACTAACTTTTTGATTTTTTTTAAAATGATTAAATTTATTCTTTTTATATTTTAATATCTTTTAAACTTTTACGGGTAAAAATATCAAATTAATAAAAAATTAAAAAGCTAACTACTAAAAAGTTAATTTTTATCTTTTTCCAAACACATAAAAAGTTAATTTTTTAATAATTAACTAAAAAAAAAAGCTAGTTTTTCTTAATTCTCAAACAAAGCCTAAGTGGGAGGAAAACACACACACGGTATACCCGCCTACATTGGAAAGGTAAATAGAAGGAAAAGAAAATAATTGAGGGAGGTTAAAAAGATTTATATCATTTTAAATGAAATAAGTAAGAGAGAAATGAAGTAAATAGGGGTACGTCCATTAATCAACTTTATTTCGCTCTCAATTTGAGATGTAATAGGTGTAAAAAAAAAATGTAATTATATTTTTATATTTTACTCTTAATTTATATATTATTTTTTAAAATATTTATTGCAAATAGTAGATTTTAAATAATATAAATTTTAACTATATATATTTTTACTTTAACATCAAATTCCCTTTCCATCTCTCTCAAACAATAAAAAAACAATTAATTTTCATTATCTTTCCTTCCATCTCCACTTTACTTTACCTCTCCCCTCCTGCCATCGTATCTCAAATGCTCAGGTCACTCAATCTCTATCTGTAATTTTATTTTAATTTTTAAATAATTATACTTTATCCTTTGTGATTTAAAAAAACACACGATGATTTCTATATTAAAAACTAACGCATAATTTTTAGATGATGCGAATAAAATTAACACATAATTTTTATGTAATTTAAATTAAAGTATAAAATAGTTAAAAAATATTAAATTTATATCACACTTCTCATATAAGTTTATATATTTTCATAGAAAAATATTATCTCAGAAAATAAAAATAAATTGGATCGTTTTAAAAAATAAAATAATATTTTATTTTAACATAAAAATATATAGAAATATCATTTTATCTATTTATTTTCTTGTAAATTTTTTTTCCTCTAACAAATTGGGGTGGCGTAAATTCTGATAAATTTAATTGATTTTACAATTTAACTCAAATTATGAAAAAATTATGTACTCATTTTTAAATTAGAGGGTGGTGTCTTTTTTTTTTTTTCTTTTGTTAGATCAAAACTTATAAAAGAATAATTACTGTTTTTTTTTTTTTTAACCTTCATAAAATACAAATCATTGCTCTACAAAACAACCGAAACGGCCTGTCACAGCATTGGAGTTGGAACCCCGCTCCCCGCTCCGGTCACCCGTCGCCGTCTCATAACCGCCGCCACAGTCTACACCCCTGTTACCACCGCAATGATCTAAGCCCCCATCGCACCTCCGCCGCCGGCAGGGGTCATGATTTTTACCACAAACCCTTTTCTCTCCATCTTCCTCCAAATTCGTACACCCAGGCCCATCCATGTCACGTGGCCCCCAATCCCTAGACCCAACCGCAGTATTTGCCCCAGCTCCTCAATTTCCGAAAATCTGATTAGGATTGAAAGAATGAGTTTGATATGACTTCGCGGTACGTTGTTGATCGGGGAAGAGAACGGAAGACAGCGCAATTCCTTTTTGTCTAGAGGTAGTCGTCCAATCGATGGAGATGGAGGGAGAAAAATGGGTGGTTAATGTGAATCTGAAGCTGCGGCGGTGGACTGAGCTTTCTGTGGCTCCGGTAATGGTGTCAATCGGTGAAGATGAAGGTGAGACGATGGAATGGGTTTCAGCAGTAGCGTCGCCTGTCCATGACGAGGAAGGAAGGTCAGGGGACATATTTTTGTATAAATTACCCTTAACTTTCCCTTAACATTTGAGTTATTATAAAATTATATTTACCTCGCATGGGTTAAAATAATTAAAATTTTAGAGTAATTTTACTATGTTACCCCTTTTTTTCTGGTAGTTTCATCAAATTTACTTACAAATATTACAAAAAATGAGTTAAAAACAAGTTAAAATAAAAGAAATTTGGAATTTTATTGTAAAAAAAATAAAAACTAATTAAGATGAAAAAGATAGGAGGTAAAATAAAAAATGTTTAAAATTTTAATTATTTTGATATTTTATATTAAATCTTAATAATTGATTCAATAGAAGACATCAATTTAACAGTTTAAAAATAAATGATATTAGTGTAAATTTTAAATATTAAAGGATAATAAATATAATTATTTAAATTTAAAAAAAACCTAATTTATCCTCGAGGGTGATTAAAATAGTAAAAGAGTATCCTTACACTTGTTTTTAGGCCCATTACGCAAAACTCCTAGAGTGTACGTGAGAAGTGACTGAAAGAAATCATGTCCACGTCACTAATCACTATAGTGGACCATTCTGCATGCGTTAAGTCAATATCCAGAATCTAATGATGTGCACCCTTTTACGTTTCTATTTAGATCACGACGACTTGGAAAACAACCAAAGGGGCCCCTGCAAAATATATATATATATTTTCACATTAGTCCTCTAAACTGTCCAAAAAATGCAAGAAATGTCAACATTCCCCGACAACCAACCATTTAAGATAGACATGAAGATACTCTGTATGTGGTTCAATAATCTTTCTAACCCATGAAAATATTGACATTTTCTTTCACCCCGAAGTAGCTATGCCAAACCAAAAGGAATTCGATTCCGTGATTTTCACTTTCATTTGCAAATTTGGCCACCCCACTAACTATTCAAAGCATGTAGCAACTTTCATGGCATAACCCAATAGGTTTTGAATAATGATAGAGAGATATGGCGTAATTCTCTTGAGAACTTAATTAAGAAGCATGTGAATAATCGATTATTCATTGTTTTTACAAAAGTAATACTTATTAACAATTACAACCCTCTTTTTGATAAGATTATTCATAGTGAGAATTCTGTAATATAAAACACTACAAGAAAATCACATAATTGCCGACTAAAAAATTGGTCGCTAAAGGGTACAATGTAGTCGGCGAAATTTTTTCCGACCAAATTTATTTGGTCGGAATTTGGTTGGCGAAGGCTTGTCGGGGAAACTTTTCCTGGCCAAAAAATGATTTGGTCGGCAAATGTAAAACCTTTCCCAACTAATTGGTCAGCAAAGAAATATTTAATGGGAAAAATGCAAAAATCTTTTCCCAACCAAATGGTCACCAATTCTTCGCTTTTCCCGACCAATTGGTTGGCAATTGTACACTTTTCCTGACCAATTGGTCGGCAACAAGTATAGAATTGAAAATTTAAATTAATTTAAAAAAAATTTAAATGTGGTGCCACGTGGTATTATTTGCTGACATGTCATCATGCCACATGACACCTTATGTTGTGCCACGTGTCGATCTATGATTGGGCAACATGTTAGCTTATTATTAGGTCACGTGTCGGCTCCATATATTTGAAATTTTTGTTGTTGTTGTTGTTGGTGAGACTCGAACTCATGTTATCTCTTTGGAAGCTGGTGTGTTTAGCCACTAGGCCAAGCTTTTATTTGTATATATATTTTGATTTAATTATTTTAACATTTTATGTTATAATTTTTTTATACTTTTTCCGACCAATTGGTCGACAAAAGTTCAACCTTTAGCGACCAATTAGTCGCCAAAAGTGATACATTTTTTATTTTTTTATTTAATCATTTTAACATTTTTTGTAATAATTTTTTTTTACACTTTTGCCGACCAATTGGTCAGGAAAAGTTTCTCTTTAGCGACCAAATTTATATTTAGTTGGGAAAAGTCGATCTTTAGTGACTAATTAGTCGGGAAAAGTTATCATTTGACGACTAACATTTTCTTGGTCGGGAAAAAGTAACTATTAGCGACTAAATTGATATTTGGTCGGGAAAAGTTTCCTTTAGCGACCAAATTTATATTTGGTCGGAAAAAGTAGTCACCGAAGATATGATTTGTTGTAGTAAAGTACAGTATAAGTAAAAAGTTGCTTTAGTAGATGTACTGCACACACACATTTTTTTTCAAGGAAATTCACGAAACCCTCCCTTCGTCAGATTATCATAAAATGAATTCACATGAAATTTTCACAAGAAAAAAAATGGTTGATTAACTTCAAGAAAAAATATCTTGTATGCTGCTAAAATTACCCGATATATATACTGTTGCTAACATTACCCAAATTCTCGTTTAAAGGCCTTTATATTCGTCAAAAACATGTGGGAAAGATTTACATTTTATAAACTTCAATAAAGTGTTGTTTAGATGGTTATTTTGAAGGAGACAATGGAATTGTCAGTGATATGAAACCAATAGATAAGAATTGACCAATATATAAGAATTGTCCACAATTATTTGTAGCCAATCAATGCCTTGATAATTCAAGGATACCAACAAAGTCCGCTACACTATTTGTATGGATATTCCCTTCTCTTGTGGATATGTATAAGGATTTCGCTTTGCCCATATGCTCAAAAGAACTTGAGTACATAACAGGAGAATGGCAAAAATTGGTGGATCTCCAAGGGTTATATGGGCTTTTGTTCTCGTATTGTTTGTAGTCATATGCCTTGGTGCAAGTGGAGTTGAATCACAAGCTAGACGTATCCCCGATGATGAAAGTAAGTGACCTTCTAAATATGACTTTGGTTTACCCATTTCTAATTTATCTTTGTTTTTCTATTTTACTAGATTTGTAAGTATGGAGAAGAACTTCGTTACAATTCATAACATATCCCTTAATATTACTCAAATAAAGTGAAGCAAATTGTGGGTTGGTTTGTTTTCTATGTTTGATGTATAATGATAAATATGAGTAAATTTTAACTTGAAATTAAAAGAATAGACATAATTTATAAGGATCGATTTAAATCTATTGTCACAACGTAGGTGGATAAATGAGTAAATTTGAACTTGAAATTAAAATAGTAGACAAAATCCATAAGGATTGATTTATGTTTATTTTCACAACTGAATTGTTTGATTCTATAAAGCCTTAGTTTTTATGTAGTATATCATTTTATGTATGACTACACGTATCCAATTTTTATCTACTAATCAAACTTAACCCTGTTTACCATCTTGCTAGAAACTACAATTGTTCTAATGCTTACAATCTCACATGTTCATAATATATGTTAGTTTGGGTATTTTGAAGTCATTTTTTAAGTTTATAATATAGAGAATTTACTTTTCATGGTTTTGTGGATCTAAACAGTATCGGGAATAAACCTTAATTTAAATCTGTGAAAAACAACAAATTATATATGCGGCTCCCCTTCCCCTTTATAAATGAAATTAGGGCTATGAATTACACCCAAAAAAAAAAAAAAAAATACCAAAAACACCTATTATGAAAATGTGGGCTTGACACTACCCAACAAATAGAATTTATAGTGATTGAAATAATTTTTTATGTCACTGTTTTTCTTTTATGCTATGTTTGTAACAAAGATTTGTCACAAGAAAAGAAAATTGAAAAGAAACTATAAATTATTTGTATATATATTTTATGATTAACCAAATATATATATATATATATATATTTACAAATATCTATTCATTTTCATCTCATTTTTCTAATCTAAATAAAGAATGAAATAAAATTAATTGATGAAAAAAATAATCTTTTCCATTTCATTTATGCGTCACTATGTTGTTTCATTTTTATATCCATAATCCAAATTTCAAACACAATTAGTGTGCATGTAAAAAAGTAAATATTTGTTACAACGGTGTTGTCATGTCATTGTGCTAACATGATATGATAAACCAACAAAATACGAAAATCTTAAAATTTGAATTAAAAGGTGTTTTCAAAATTTGATAAGAATTATCTATGCGTATATGTCTCTATTTAATTGATTCATTATACCATGTCAACACAATGACATGACATCACCAAGCACCAAATATTTTTCATATATAAAGTGGTGAATCATCTACCATGTGCTTGATTAATTTTAATACCGACACATGTATTATTTGCTTTCATGTTGCGCAACATCATGAGTCATAAATTTCATTTTATTCGGCTATAATTGAATATTAAGATGTTCAACATTTTTTATGTCAATACGTAAATTTTTTTTGCAAAGAAGGAAAAAATCATCTCTCTATGTTATATATCGTGTAAGTACTTTAATAGCTAAAATTATTTTGATTTATGCATGCAGTGAAAGCTCTTGGTGAAATAGCTAAACAATTGGGTATGACAGACTGGAATTTGACTCAAAACTATTGTGTTGATAACTTGAATTGGTACACACCAATTGCCTCAGCCAACATATACAACAGCACCGTTAACTGCAGCTGCCCTTCTGACAATGAATGTCATATTAGTACCTTGTGAGTTTCTTTCTTTCTTTTTTTTTTTTTTTGAGTAATGCTGTACAATTAAAATACTTATAAATGTGTGTTTGGAGTGATAAAAAGTGAGAAAAAATGAGATAAAGTGAGAAAAAATTGTGAATTCGTAATACGTGCAGTGAAAGGAAAAAGTTGATGTGGCAAAAAAGTTAATAAAGGTTTATAGAGTTTTTTGAAACTCCAAACAAAGAAAAAAAGTCAGAATAATGTGATAGCCCTGAGCTATCAGTTTTAAAATAATAACTCATTAAAATATACATTTATTACCCACTTATTATTACCATATCATTGTGGTATTTTTTTCTAATAGAATAACCATTTCATTTTTTATGTTAATAAATGTGGTTCATTCATTTATGTGTAAATTATACTTTCATTCTTTTGATATTTGACTAATTATAGGTAACTATATAACCTTAAAATTTACACTTATATTTTCATTTTGAAATGTTCATTACAACTAAATTTTTTTGCTGATTTGGCCATCAATATTAAATGGAAAGTAATGTGATCAATGTTAAAAACCATACGAGATCTTTCTTTTACCCCTTTTAACAGTATAAATGTCCAAAATTCTATTGAGATTTTTAAAAATTGAAAATAAAAAAAAAGGCTGTCTTCGCAGATTGTAGTCCATCTCATTCTCTAAAATTGAAGCCAATGTCTAGAAATGTAAAACAATGAAATAAAATAAAAATATTGTGCATTGTTCCCTTCGCACATTGTTTGTTTTTTAACTTTTAAAAATCTTAAAGGTGCTTTAAACAATTTATATAGTCTAAAGAGGTAAAGAAACATCTCATATAATTTTTTCATGCAATCATATTACTTTTAATTTAATATTGATGGTCAGAATGATGGAAAGATTTAGTTGTAATAAATATTTTAAAATTAGAAGTGCAAGTGCAAATTTTTAAATATTGAGAGTGGTTGCTTGTAGTTGGCCAAATCAAAAAATTGAGAGTAGTTACTTGTAGTTGGCCAAATCTTGAGAGGAGGTAAGTAAATTTTACCCTTCTTTTATATTTCGTATTCAAATCTCTAATTCAAGAATTAATGAATATAATTGATATTGCTGGAAGGATTAATTTCTCCTTTTAATCATTAAGGTTGGTTGAAATTAATTTAACATCACATTATCAACCTCTCTTTCCTTGTTACAGATTTCTTACGGGGCAGGATCTTCCTGGGGTCCTACCACGGTCACTGGTGAAATTACCCTACCTCAAGATGATGTGAGAAAAGCTTTCAACTTCCAAATTGTGTTGGCTAATTAACTTAATTTCTTGTCTGTTTATTAATTATTTCTTATAAATACTATTGATTGTTATTTACACAGTGATTTCAGTCGCAACTACCATAGTGGTACTCTTCCTCCTGCGTGGGCTTCTATCAAGTTTGAAATTATGTGAGTGATATTTATTTATGTATATATATATATATATTTGTATCTATGTGTACAACTTCACCGTTACATTAACAATGCATTATTCACCCTAAGTTTCCAAAACTCTTGTAGGATTCTTTCTATGAATCGCTTGTCGGGACCTATTCCAAAGTACTTGGGAGGCATTACTACTCTTACCCTCTCTCTCTCTCTCTCTCTCTCTCTCTCTCTCTCTCTCTCTCTCTCTCTCTCTCTCTCTCTCTCTCTCTCTCTCTCTCTCTGTATGTGGACATGCACGCACTCGTGCAAACACACGTGCCTGAATCTATGAGAAGAACAAAATGGAGTTATAAAAATTTACAATTCCAAATTCCTTGTGATGTAATTTTGATCCAAGTTTAATTTTCAGGTACTTAGAAGGCAACATGTTTTCTGGAACTGTTCCGGCAGAGCTTGGGAACCTGGTCAATTTAACCTCTCTGTCAGTCCTCCTCTGTTTAGTTTTGTTAGATTATTTCTAGAATATATATATATATAAATATTCTAGAAATAATCTAACACTCTCCGGCAAACTCAAGGAAGTATAGGAGAGACCAACTTGAGTTTGGAAACTAATTCATGAAATCGTCCAGGAAGGAGAGGTTTGATAAATAAATCAGTAGTCTGAGCAACGGTACACACATCAATATAATTCTTTTCTTTTTAATATTTTATTTCTTCTTTTATTTCAACATGGTATCAGAGCTCATGGTTTTTGATCCTGGGTAGCTTAGGCACCCAACGATCTCATCTTTGGCCGTCGGTGCTGCCCTTCCTGCCATTACAGTCGCCTCTGTTGTTGCTTTACCCAATTACATATTACTTCCATGTCTAGTTGCTGCTTCAGTTTTGCTATTGAAGATCTCAATCACTCTATTGGAGACATGCACATATTATCTTGCGTTTTTGGCTTTTGAGTTTCTCTTTTGGAGATATTTGTTTCTACTTCAGTTTCTCTATTGAAGACTCCAATCACTCGTTTGGAGACATGCACATGCTATTTTGCGCTTTTGGATTTGCGTATCTTGACCATTCAACACGTTTCCCCCTGATCTACATTTTTGTGACCTCGAGGCCTGTTAGTAGATTTTGGTTCGTAATCTACGTTTTTGTGACCTCGAGGCACGTTAGTAGATTTGACTTCGTGATCTATATTTTTGTGTCCTCGAGGCGCGTTAGTAGATTTTGATCTACATTTTTGTGTCTTCGAGGTGCGTTAGTAGTTTTGGATCTACGTTTTTTTGTGTCCTCAAGGCATGTTAGTAGATTTAAATCTATGTTTTTATGACCTCGAGGCTCGTTAGTAGATTTGGATCTACGTTTTTTTGTGACCTCGAGGCGCATTAGTAGATTTGGGCTCGTGATCTTAGGGCATCTAACCAAAGCTATGTTCATGACCTCTCAAGACGTATAACCTGTGCGAAGTGATAAGGATGTGTTGACTGCTTTCCAGTTCTTAGTCTCCAAACTCAAGTTGGTCTCTAATTTCCCATCTTGAGTTTGAGGGAGGGTGTTGACATATATAAGATATAGAAATTTAGAAATTATAATTAGGAAATTTTTTCCTTTTCATTATATGTTTCTTATTGTTTCCTATTCCTATTCTAATTTAATTTTCTATTTCTATTCTGATTCTACTTTGGCACCTCTATAAATAGGGTTGCTATTCTATTGTATTCTCATACACAGAAATCATCAATATTAATACATATTTCTTTCCTTCTTCTTTTATTCTTAACATGGTATCAGAGCAAAAGATTTTCGACCCTGGATAGTTTAAACCTTTTCTCGATATTATGGTAGCGATCACTACCATTGCTCATTCTCTTACTATTAGTCCTTACTCTTCCTTCCACAATTCACCACCTATTTTGTTATTTTGCTGTACCAACTTTTCAACGTACTTTCATACGCCTTCAACCTTTCAACGCGCCTCTCGGTGCATCCTTCAACGCGCTTCCGTGCGCCTTCAAACTTACAACGCACTTTTTTGCGCCGCCTTCAACGCGCTTTTCTGCACCTCATTCAACGCGCTTTTTTTCGTGCCCCCTTCAACGCGCTTTTTTTGCGCCTCATTCAACGCGCTTTTTCGCGCCTCCTTCAACGCACTTTTTTGTGCCTCATTCAACGCGCTTTTTCGTGCCTCCTTCAAAAGCTTTTTCGCGCCTCCTTCAACGCGCTTCAATGCGCCTTTAACCTTTCAACACGTTTTTCTGTGCCTCCATCAACGCGTTTTTCATATGAACTCTGTTGCTCAGACTACTAATTTATTTATCAAACCTCTCCCTCCTGGACGATTTCATGAATTGGTTTCCAAACTCAAGTTGGTCTCTCCTATACCTCCTTGAGTTTGCCGGGGGTGTTAGATTATTTCTAGAATATTTCTATATATATATATATATATATATATCCTATCATAATTAGGATTACTATCTCATTCCTTATTTTGTATATCCTATTATAAGTAGGATTACTATCTCCTATCAAGATTAGGATTATTATCCTCTTATATAAGGGACCTTGTAACTTTATATTCAATACACACAATTAATCAATATTAATACATAATTCTTTTCTCCTTCTTTTATTCTAACAAGTTTTTTATATGTTTCTTTATCATATTCATCATAAGTTTATTATTTTTGCATTGATCTTACCCCGTTTGGCCACTGTAGCAATCTCAACACTAACAATCTCACTGGGATGCTACCAAATGAGCTTGGTAATCTGAGAAATTTGACTGGGCTGTAAGTTCATTAGTGCTTTTGTGCAGATATTAATTCCTATTACGCCACATTTTTTTCTTCTTTTTAATCTTTTCTTGGTTTGGGACTTGTGGGCAAATGCAGTGGGCTGAGCAGTAACAACTTCACCGGAAGGTTGACAATTTTCCCGAGTTGGAATAAACTTCAAAAATTGTAAGTGTTTCTTTCTTCCCTTTGAGCATGGAATAACATTTTCCAATTAAAGACAGCTCTTTTAATTCATTTGTTATCCGATAGAGTGCTTGAAGCAACTGGTTTTGAAGGGCCCATACCTACAAACATTTCTCTCATTCGTAATTTAACAGAAATGTAAGTTCAGCGTTTTCTGTGATTTACTGGAATAAATATTTAATGTATAGCATATTTACAAACTTTTTATGTTAACTCTGAGTAGAAAGATTACTGATTTGAATGGAGGGGCTTCAACATTTCCAAATCTAGAAAACCTGACAGTCCTGGAGATATTGTAAGTTATAACAGTGATTGAAAAAAAAAAAAAAAACTGATCTGAAGTTTCTTAAATTTCACGACCAATTTTGTTTGTTTTGCAGAACGTTGAGGAACTGTAACTTAAACGGATCAATCCCCAGTTATTTCGGAAATTTTCCCTTTTTAGCACTACTGTAAATTGCCTACTCCATAATTACTTCAGTTTCTTCTTACTTTACTTCATGTCAAAGTTTAATTCTTGGCTACCATATATATGTGGGTAAGTGTGCTTACAAGAAATTAAGATAAGAAACATGATACATATTGGTCTTGGTGTATAATAATAATTATTATTATACATGCTCTCATTAGTATATGAAAGGAAAATTTTTTGAGGACATTTTATGGGTATTGAAGGTTAATTTTCATTTTAAGAGTATGGAAGGTTAATTTAATTTTAAAATAGTTAAGATAGCTTCTTGTATGTTTCATAAATGTAGGGACCTAAGCTACAACAGGTTGGAAGGAACAATTCCAAATATTGAACAAGCTGAAAACCTACGATACATGTAAGAAATGGCAATTAGGATGTCAAGGTGCTCTAATTTTTCGTGTATTTATAATTTCTTGTGATTTTGGTTTTTTTGCTATTGAATATGTCTTCATATGATGTGCCATGCCTGATTAGTTTAGCATTATAAAACATGCAATCGTACTCCTAAACGATAATCAGCTAGGATTTTTAACCCTTGTAGAGTCGCAAATACTCCCCTCATGCTGACCCCCATCAGCATTTACTGCCAGAAAATTCTACTTCTCTCCAAAATGACCAAAATCTCCCCTATCAGCCCCAGAGACCCTCGCCCACATGAGAACTAAAGAAGAAATAGAAGAAGATGAAGTGTTCCCATTCTCGAATTCCCTATCCCTTATTTTTCTATCAATATAAGGCATACCTAGCCTTATGATGGGCTGATAAACAGGAGACTTGTAATGGATTCTGGGCTTGAGCCCAAATTTCCTTAGGTCCACAACCTTGTTCACCAGTCCAGTTACTTTAATCAACCCAATTTCTTGGGCTCCTCTATCAGAGGCGCATGTGAGTTCTTAAGTGCAAGTGGAGGCCCAATCAATTTGTTGCAGTACACGAGCTCATTAACCAGCGAGTCAGTGACCCACAACCAAGACTTGGTTTCCACTGGAATCCCAGATGGGGTAGAACCCAGAGGATTACCCCATTCCATAGTCGGCTCGGAGCCTGAAAGATCTGAAGCCTCTAGAGACTTTCAACTATCATTCACCGTGTTCAAATTTTTGAAATTTGTGCGCATATTCTGTCGGTAGTGTTTGAATAGTAAAAAAGTATAAAAAAAATAATTATAAAAATAATATATAATAAAATTTGATTAAAAAAATTAAAAAAAATTAATAAAAATGTAAATTTTAGTAAATTTACATTACCAGACGGGGCTCTGCCTAGCCCCACGTGCTTCCCAAAGACTCCACCTAAGCGCTTTCGTCTTATTTAGCGCTGGCAAATGTGTCTTCTGCTTCTCCAGTTAATTGTGTGCTACTCCTTCACGACATTCGATTGATTTGTCGGGAATTTAAAATCTCCTAAATTTACGGTCTTAGAATTTATTTTTAGTAAAATATTAAGAAAAATAGAAAAAATAGTAAGAATACAAAAATTTATTATTTCAACAATTTGTCTACGTCCATAAGCACTCAGAGAAAAAAATTCACTCTGTAAAAAATTGTTACAATCACATAATTCTTTCTCTTACAACCAAAACCCTAATACACCAACAAAGAATTGCTTCAAGTAATCTTTAACTCTCACCTCACAAAAGAGGAATTTAACTAAAGTCAAAGTTTGCTAAACAATCTTTGACTTTGATTGATACACTTAACCAAAGAGAAAGATGCATTTATTTATAATTTCACATGCACTCCACTTCTTTGTGAGAAATCAATGAAAAACTGCTAAAAAAGCCACCACACCAACAATTCCAATTGTAGGTACCTGGGCCAATGAATTCTTGATCCAACTATATGGGAACCTTGTACTGTTTATTATTGTATAACACATTTGCCGTCGTCAAAACTCTACTACTATTCCCTTTTATTCTCAAGAGAGCCCGCCAAAGGTAGGTTCTTCTATTCCTCATCATCATCCATCCCCACGAACCCACCAACATTTTTCTTATCTCTTTCATAATACAATCGTCCCATAAATGCAAATGAAGTCCAGTCAGTCTGATTCAAGTACTCTTTGGTTCCCACTTTCCTAGAGCAACATCCCCACTTCGACTACTAATCTAGCAGCAATGGAAGTCCGTTAAAGCTTTGTTTCTAATCCGGAACCTTAGCCGCTACTTCAATTAAAGGAAATATGAATCGGAACTAGATGCCTCCAGTTTTTTAACCTCTGGTCTCGCGGCACGCCCTATAAGCTCATATTAGTGAATAAGATATATTAGAGAATAAAAGCATTTAATAATATTCCTTTATGATTTGTGCCTTGATTTACACTCTAATTTAGGAATTTATCAACTTGAGCTTTTCCCTTATTTTCAGTGATTTTTTTTAACCAATATATATAAAGACACTCTTTACCTCTTGTAATTAATTAATCTTTCGTCAATGCAATTCTCTATTTTCTTTCTATATCTTCTGCATTATGAATTCTAACAGCCCCAAGCGCTAACGTCGGTGCATCCACTCTTGGAGCTTCAGCATCGCCGAATCTCCCCACAAGACAACCGCGGCCTCACGGCTTCCTATACGTTGAATTTGTCTCGTTTGAAATTTTCAAATCTCACTCTCTTTTATCCCAGATTTTCTTTACTTTCTGCCCAGTCAACAACCAAGTTGGAATTTTCGCAAGTTGAAGATACTACTTCTGGTTGCTTACAGTCTTATCACTGGGATCGAACCTCGTAGGAATTCTACACGACCCCACCACACTCCAAGAAAGAAAAAAACACAAACCTTTCGGCGTTCTTAGGAATCTGCACCGATGATCCCCCTCATGGTGAGAAAACCCTAAACTCCACCACCAACCACCCGTCATTTTCAACCGATGCTCTAGAAAGTAGAAAAGACTTGGCTTTGTTTCACAGAAAAAGGACTATTGAAATTTTGTTTCCGTATTGGTGATGCTGCCGTCAGTTGACCTCGGTGATTCAGCTAGCCAAATCGCACTACTGTGATTCATTTGCCGTACTATCTTACAGACTAATTCAAACTCTCAATGCTCTGAACACGAAAGTATGCATTTCCGCCTCTTACCTCCGGCAAGTCTACCCCCTCCCTCGCAACTATGGGCTTCCTTCAAAAACCTACCTGACCAACCAATATCTTCCCCAAGCAACAAAATCAACTTTTGGAGTCCTCTGCCTCTCTCTATAATTCTAATGCCGTCTACGTAACCTCATTGATGGTAGCGTATCCATTACTTTCTCCAAAACATCCATAAAAGATATCCAACAAAAACCTAAAATAGTGCAAGTATGAGAGAACCAAAGTCAAAACTATCTCAATTTGATAAAGTATCCTTGCAAAATCCCAACAAGAAGAAGACAAAGAACTAATCCCATAATTTTCACATAATCTCATATAAGTCAAAGCAATAGGGGTGCAAGTGTGTTTTGGAGTCATCAGCCTTAACCGGTGAAGTAAGAAACCAAAACTTCTCATTACATGGATGGATTTTCTCGTCAATAATGAAACTTAAATCCAGCACCTTTTCATTCTTCATTAAATAAACTTGGCAAACAGTAGCAATTTAAGTAACTACATAATTATGACATACCTACTTTGCTTGTTGATTAGGTTTTTGACAAGAAACTTACTTACTGGGCATATTCCAGACTGGATCAAGGACAGACCTGAGGATAACTAGTACGTTTTTCACTTTTTATTATTTATAAATATTGAATTAAATTGAGTATCGTTTTCCTTTCAATTATTCGACAATAGCCAACTATATGCATTTGCAAAAAAACAAATGCGCATAAATACGCCTCATCATGCATACATGTGAATTCCTCTTTGAACACTGTACTGTCTGGATACTTTTTTGCAGTTGAAGATTCTATTCCTGCGAATCATTGCATATTTTGTTTGAACAATTGATTTAAATCTAGTTGTGGCTGTGTGTTCCTTGAGCCAGTGTGATGTTAAGAGAAAGGAAACTTCAGCTGTGATTACATAAAAAACCATGAATGCTTTTTGTCATTCAGTATTGGATTCTTCTACGCTATTATATAAAGAAACAGTAAGTAAAGCCGTTAGTTTGGTGAAGCTTTTTTCTTATTTTTCCACTAATATCCTTTTAACTACCTATATCTTCAAAATGTGTATTTGTAAATTTTCACAAAACCACCTCATAATAAGTAATTTTACTTTCCAATTTTGTAACAGTTAATGTTTTTCTTGCCTTTGTAGCCTTAGTAACTACTTATTATGACGAGGTAATTGTCATGAGTGTCGCGTATATGTTATAACTCTGGGATTTTTGTATACCTATCAAATGTATATTTTAATTATTTTCTTTATTTTTGGAGTATTTGTTTTGAATTGTTTGTGTCAACTTCATTTATGCAGTGCAATAGATCTTTCGTACAACAATTTTACTAAGAGCCTTGAGTCATATACTTGTAATAAAGGAACCCTGTAAGATCCCTGTCTCTCTCTATTTCCCTTCGGCAACTTCCCTGGGCTCACGTGCATTTCTTTCCTTCAGTCACTGTTCTTCTTTCTTCTTTTTGTATTTTTATCAATCAGCAACTTGTTCAGAAGCTTCTCCACTGGGAACAACTTGTAAGCTTCTAACTCACTTATGAAAATTTAACGTTCAATGTTTTTATTGTAACTTTCCCCTCCCCCGTACTGATCTCTCTCTCTCTCTCTCCCCCTCCCCGCGGGATTAATCCAGGAATGTTGGTGATTGCTTCAAATCTGCTTGTCCAAAAAGTAAGTATACATTTGTCAAAATCAAAATTCAAGGTTATGGAACAGTTCACATTTTTTTCTTGAATCCTCTCTTTGTTGAGATATATATTCAACTATGTGGCTTCACATTAAACACTTATTTTAATATGTGAAAGATAGTTTTGCCCTCAAGTTCCTCGACCTTTTCCATGACCAAATGTACGTGCTGGCTTTCTTTCAGAAGATCAGTATTTATTGCATATAAATTGTGGTGGAAGTGAGGCCATCATTGGAAACACTAAATATGAAGCAGATGACGATCAAGGAGGTCCGGCAAAATTTGACCGCGTAGGAACGTATTGGGGATTGAGTAGCACTGGATACTTTTGGAACTATAATGAAAGAAACAATTACATAGCCAATGTATCGTCTTTCAACATATCATACTATCTATTGCTGGAAATTAATGGAACTGGAGGCTATGGTACGGCCAAAAATGTTTCTGTTCCGGAAACTAACTACTCTCAATTGTTTAGAACAGCTCGCCTCTCTCCCCTGTCTCTTACTTATTATGGGCGTTGCTTGGCAAATGGAAACTATACAGTTAGCCTTCATTTTGCTGAGATCATTTTCAGGGACAATCGATCTTTTCAAAGTCTTGGTAGACGAATATTTGATGTTTACATCCAGGTATATATAAAGTTAATATCAAAGTCAATTAATTGTTCCCTCTTATAGCAGCTAGCAACCGATACATATTTGCTTTAATATGCTGTTCTCCTACAGGATGAACTGGTTCTGAAGGATTTTGATATTGAAAATTTTGCACAAGGTGTTGACAAGGCAGTGGTTCTAAAATTTAGTAACATTGCTGTGAGGAGCAAGACTATAGAGATTCGCTTTTATTGGGCTGGGAAAGGGACGAGAACTATTCCAAAACGTGGAATTTACGGTCCTCTCATATCAGCTATTTCTATTGAATCTCGTAAGTTTTATTCACTCTAGGCTGTCCTCATTTCTTCTCAATCGGGAAGCATATCCCTCCTCCCCCCTTCTCTCTCATGCTTGTGTTTGAGATTCTTTCAAGTGAATTTTTTGCTAGACATACATGTCACACTCCACTTAGGGATGTAACCGGCTGAGCACATTAAGCCTTAACTTAAGGAACACGTAAGCCTAATTCTCATTGAACCAAAATTTACTAAAGAACCTTCAATAAAAAAAAATAATCTTGCTATTTAAAATTTTACGAGGATAAATAAAATGTTCTGCTAACCTTTCAAACTCAAAACAACTAGTAATTGAAATATTTCAAATCATCAAACTCTAATCTAGCTACCAAAATAAAATCCATCAATTAAATGTAAAATTGTTCCTAAGAGGCCACGACTTAAAGGTCACAACTGGCAGAGTCCATGTCTAGTTTCTTCCATGCTCACTTGAAAAATGTTAAAAGGAGGGGTGAGCTAAAAGTCTAGTGAATGGATTGCTAAGCCAAAAATAATAATATTCATATGAAAATAATAAATTTTCAAATAAACAATTTAATCAAGAAAAATTCCCAAGTAACCATGTCCATGCATAATCAGTAACAATTTCAAAACCTGCACGTTAGAGTGCAATAACATCCATAATTTACCCCGTCAATCACAATAGTGATGACAAACATTAATCCATGAATATATGAAAATTAAATATAAAATGTGCCAATATACTTTCTTATGGGCAGTGCCTGTTAGATCCAATATCGTACATAGAGTCACCCAGTCTGGCTCCTGGGTTCTTCCCTAAGCCGATCCGATTGAGGTCACCACGGTTTTCACGGGCCTGTTCCTACAATCGTTGAGAACTAGAGTCATCACGGTTTTCACGGGCTTGTTCCCTAGTTGCCAGAGTTACACCACTTAAGGAGCCTGTCCCCTAAACTTTAATTTTTATTTCCAATAACCACAAAATAATTTTTCATCATAATCTCATAATTTTCAGGATTAAACAAAAGTATCCAAATAATTTTATCTATACTCAATAGCATAAAATATATAATATCATTATCAAAACAAAATAATTTTTCACAATGAATAATCTAAAAATTTTCAACTTTCAAATCCTTATGCATGGATTAATTTATAAAATAATACTAGTAAGGCAAACCACTCACCTGAAGTCCAAAGATGTACATGTAAAATAACCAAGATAAATCGTCACACCCCTATAACTCTCTGACGCAGAACAAGCGACGAATGGGTTGTAATATCATTCACATAGGCGAAAAAATATTTGATTCAATATAAAATAAATTCAGAATACGAAATCCAAAAGAATAAGCTCTCCACAGAGAAATTTTGATTTATTGAGTAATAAAAACTAAAGAAAACTGCTCCCATACCTTCCTTATATAAGCTAACAAAGTAGTCCTAATTTAAGTAGGAAACTAATGAATATGAATCCTAACTAAATCTGAAAAGAAATCTAAATTGAATAGGAATCCTAAATTAAGTTAACTAACTCTAATAAAACTGTAACACACATAAAAAAATAAATAACACATAAATAATATATATATATATATATATATATATATATATATTTGGGTTATAACAATACAGATGATTAATGCAATGAAGTAAATTCAGTATCCAACTCTTGAAAACTAAAAATTATAAATTTAGAAGTACATAATTTTCAGATTGATGAAGGTTGTGATCCTCCTCTTACTTGTTATTTGGCGTTCAAGTCATCAAATAATTTCTTCTTTGTAGGAATTTCAAATAGGATTGTTGAGGCCATGGACAAAAGTTATATATTATAGAAGGCAGACTTAAACTGATCTGTTCTTTATCTGAAAATATGAATTTTGAAGAACGTAATTTGCAGTTCATAATTTTCAGATTGATGGAGCATGTGATTCTTCTCGTGCTATTTATTTTATCTTTTGAGTTGTCAGCTGGTTTCTTGTTGTAGGAATTTCAAATATCGGATTGTTGTGTGTGGACAAAAGTCGTATTCTACAGTGTGCAATCATGTGATCTGTGTTTTATTTTAAATTTTTATTTTATTATTATAATTATCATTTTTATTGTTATTTATTTATTTTTATTTTTTTATCCTTTTGTAGATTCCAAGCCTCCTTCTAACCAAACGAGGAGGGTACTCACTATAACTGGAGTTGTAGCTTTGGTTTTATGCCTCACATTCATGATTCTATTTTTCTTTTTGCGGAAAGGCCATTTGCAAAGCAGTACCTCAAGGGAACAAGGTAGCTTATTTCTACTTTACATTTGATTTATTTTTATATTGTCAACGGATTATTATTATTATTATTATTAATCTTATTCTTCTTTTCTCCAAAAAAAAAAGTTTATTTGTGCCCTCGGGTTAGCTCGAGTGATATACTTCTCACGAAGATCACATAGAGATTTGATTTTTGATTCAAGCGAGATGTACGTAAGGGCAGTATACATCTCTTCGGTTTACCTATTAGTTACGCAGTCCGTTAATGACTGCAATAAACTAGTAGGAATCCGGGTTACAAAAAAAAAAAAAAAAAAGAAGCTTGTTTGTTAAATTATAACTTTGTAATAACAAAGTCATCAAACAATATAACAACAACATGTCATTGGTTGGATAAGGGATAATTGGGACAAACATATACTTTTCATTTATATAGCATTGGCTATAGAAAGATAATAATGTTCCTCTCAACTTTCTATTTGTGCTTGTATCTTACTTCCCTTAAATCCGTTTCACAGTAGTTGAAAGTAATTGATTGAGTTGAGATTGTTTACAGTCACTTGCGCAACAAATAAAGGCCGAGGAGAAGGAAAATTAGAACCTCAGAACAAGCTCTGACTGTATTTATCTTTTGAAAGCTGAGAAGCCGGAATTTCTTTGTTAGTCTGTCTGGACTTTTCTGCAACCAAACCAAGCATAAATGTTTTGCTCTGTGATTGATTTGGTTTTTGTTCTTTTTTCTTTTTTGACAGCATCAAGAAGATGCCTTTTTAAAACAAAAGACAAACCCTCCCAAGCTATATAACCATGCTCTCAACAAAAAACAAGAAAAGACTCAAAATCAAGTTCTTCGCCCCCCCCACCCACCCCTAAACATCGAAGAAAAAAAAAGCTCTTCAAACTTGCAAAAAAATAAACTCTTTAACCTGTATAGTAGAAATTCCTTGTCATCAAATATCCTTCTATTTGTTTCCTTCCATATCAGCCAAAATAAACAAAAATAAAAAAGGCCTACATATCTCATTGTACAACCCACTGTAGACCAAAAGAAGTCAATAATATTACCCATAAACTCATATGTCCATTTACTGTAAATAAAGACATGGTCAATAGATTCCCCATATTCTTTGCACATGCTACACTTGTTCATAAGAATCTGCCTTCTCTTTTGTAAATTTTCAATAGTGAGAATTCTCCCCCCTTGCGACACACCAGGTAAAAAAAGCCACTTTTTGGGTTACCCCCTAGCTCCAAATTTTAGTCGTGGGAAGGTCACTGCCTTATTTACCCCCAAAGATTTATAATAGGACCTCACCTCAAATTTATTGGATTTGAAAGCAGTGCAAATCATTTCATCAATAGCTTTCTCTTGACTTCCCAGTCCAAAATATGCGTACGAAAACAATGTTCCACACCAAATTATTCCCATTAGTCACCTGATAATCAGCTGCAAATGCATTCTTATCTGCAGCTATCTCATAAATGTCAAGGAAAATCTCCATCACCCTCCCCACCTCATTCTAATTACCCTCCCCACCTCATTCTAATTAAAGTTCCAAAATTTAACCCTTTCCCCACAGCCAACTTTCGAGCACAAACTATCTCTTAGATCCTCCCATCGTAATCTAGTCTCCTTCTATAGACTAACTCCATAAGAAGCCTTTGCCCTCTTTTTTTTTGGCAATCCACCCACCCCATTCCAGCCAAACTCATATTTTACTAAAATGACCATTCTCCATGGTCTATCCTCTTAATAGTGAATCTCCAAGACCACTTTCATAACAAAGCCATATTAATTTTTTTTTTAAACTTGAATACCTACTCCTTCCTTCATTGGAAGACAAACCGTCTTCTAATCCACCAAAAGGTAAGTAAATCCTTTTCCCTTACCTCTCATAAGAAGGGACATAAAATAAGTTGGGAGACTATAAAGAGTACTCTTAATCAAATTTATTTTAGCCCCTCTAAGTTTCTTTGTTTCCACCCTTCTAGTTTTGGAACATTTCAATTACCCCTTGCCACACCTTTGGATTTGAAAGACGCATCAATTAGAAGACCCAAATAATAACTAGTTAACATGCTAACCTTGAAATTCAACACTGCCGCAAGCTCAGATGCAGTGGCCACATCCTCCACTGAAGTTATTTATGATTTAACCAAATCCATCCTTAAGCCAAACACCACCTCAAAGCAAAGTAGAATATACCTTAAATGACCAAGAGGTAACAAATTTGCACCACAAAAAAATATAGAATCATCTGTAAAAAAGATGAGACACTTCCAAGGTATCTCGTTCCCTACCTTGAAACCCTTGAGTAGACTTGCACCTCCTTCCTTAACATTCTGATTAGGAGCTCCATTACGATAATAAACAGACAAGGGGATAATGGATCCCCTTGACGGAGTCCCCTTGAAGAACTAAAAAAACCCTTTGGTACTCCATTAATAAGGACTTGAAGTTTAGCTGCTAATATACACCATTGAATCCAGCCCCTCTATTCCTTACTAAAACGCAATCTCTTAAGTAAATACAACAGAAAGTCTAAATTTTCATGTTCTTGTTCTTTAAACTGCCTTATTTTATAGAATAGGCACCTAGTACAAAAGGGTGCTCATGGTTCGGGTCCCCCCCCCCAAAAAAAAAAAAACCGAACCAACCTAGTTGGGTTTTTTTCTTTGAACCGAAACCGAGTCGTTATAAACGGTTAAACACTCAAATTAGTCTAGTTATCCGTTTTACCCCTTTTTTTTACAAAATAATTATCAATGTAACTAATTAATTATTTATTTAAGAGCATAAAACAATATACACTAATAATATATATAATATATATTATATTAAGAAATTATATAATATATAATAAATATATATATAATTTATATTAATCATAAAATTTGGTCTGTTAACCGAACTGATGTTTATAATGTACATTAAAAATCGAAACCAAACCCAAAACCAAAAATTAAAAAAAAAAATCTGAAATTAAAACTGTTGGTTTGGGTAACCACAATTTTCAATTCGATTTGTTCGATTTGGTTCGGTTTGGTTTTTCGGTTTATTAGTTTTTTTGCTCACCCCTACGAGTACATGGCTAACAACCAAGATTAGTGCTTTGATTGATACAGTTAAATTTCTGAACTTTTTCTTCTACAGAGCTAAGAGGATCAGATTTGCAAACTGGTTTATTTACCTTTAGACAAATTAAAGCTGCTACAAACAACTTTGACAACGACAACAAAATTGGAGAAGGTGGTTTTGGATCTGTTTACAAGGTATATAACAATCAATAAATTTTTTTACCTTGCCATGTTAATTGTTACTTGAAATTTTGATCTTATTTCAATGCAGGGTATATTGTTAGATGGTTCTATAATTGCAGTTAAGCAACTTTCTTCCCAATCAAAGCAGGGAAATCGTGAATTTGTTAATGAGATTGGCATAATTTCTGGTTTACAGCATCCAAATGTGGTAAGATTATATGGATGTTGTATTGAAGGGAATCAACTGCTACTGGTGTATGAATACATGGAAAATAATAGCCTTGCCCGAGCATTATTTGGTAACTATTATTGTTTTTAGTTGTGTACATTCTGTTGGCTAAATAAGATCAAAAGCCTACCACTATGTCTTCTATTACCAAGTATTAATATCTTCTTTTTTATTTCATTCTATTCTTCAGTTTTTCTCCTCTCCTAATTTGCTTTTTCTTGTTAATTATAGGTCCAGAGGAATGCCAATTAAAGTTGGATTGGCCTACCAGGTTTAGGATTTGTATTGACATAGCTAGAGGTTTGGCATTCCTGCAGGAGGAATCAAGATTGAAAATTGTTCATAGGGACATCAAGGCTAGCAATGTACTACTTGACAGAGATCTTAATGCTAAGATATCTGACTTTGGTTTGGCTAAGCTTGCTGAGGATGACAATACCCATATTAGCACTAGGGTTGCTGGAACTATGTAAGCTACTAAATTTACTCCTTCGTTACAGAGAGCATAACTAATCCCATGCTTTTAGAAATTATTATTTTCAAAGATGACCCCTTACAGCTGGCTGTAATTTGATCACCTTTTCTTTCATCTCTAAATCACTACTATGTTAAATATGTTAAATTGTAGTGAACAAGGCAACCACTGAACTTTACAATTAATGATTTGTGATGAAATTTTGATCCCCTTGAAAATTGTTCGTACTTACCAAATTGACAAATAAAGTCAAGCGTGCAAGCAACTTCTGAGTTATACTAAAAACATTAGATTTTGTTATGCAGAGGTTACATGGCACCGGAATATGCATTATGGGGTTATTTAACTCACAAAGCAGATGTTTACAGTTTTGGAGTCGTTGCATTGGAAATTATTGCTGGAAAAAACAATATGAAATTTCGTCCTAGTGAGAACTATGTTTGCCTGCTTGATTGGGTAAGTGTTTGGTTCTTGAAGTATTCTAATTGAGTGCCCAGCTGCCCATTTAAAATGTTTCTTGGCTTGAGCCGCCTATTTGTTTGGCTTAATTGGCAATCTGAGACTCAAGCTATGGGAAACTCGTCAGTAGGAAATTGAACTACCAGAGTTGGTTGTGTCAAGGAGGTTTTGAATAGATTGCCAAAGGTTTTTGAATCCTGAATGGTCATGAAACTTTGTAATTATTGAAATGTTAGTGATATTCGAATAACTCTGGAAATTTGGAGTGAAAAAGCTTAAAGACGCTATTTTTTGCTGCTTAAGAAGAGGCATAAAACCAAAAGAGAACCTGTTCAATTATTAAAGACACTATGACTTTCCATCCTAGTTGCAGCATTATTACATTTATGAATCAATTACAATTATAATTTTTATGCATCTCTATGGTCGACATGGCCGATAATCATTCTTATCCCAATTTGTTTTATCAAAGTCTTTGTTGTGCATATCTATTTCAGGCCCTTGTTCTACAACAGAAAGGATGTTTGATGGAGTTGGTGGATTCAAAGCTGGGTTCCAATTTCAACAGAGAGGAGGCATTAAGAGCGATCAAGGTGGCATTATTATGCACTAATCCTTCTCCGGCACTTAGGCCTACCATGTCTACAGTAGTAAGCATGCTTGAAGGTCATCTCAGCGTTCAGGAACTAATGGCGGATCCAAGTATATATAATGACGACTTTAGGTTCAAGGCCCTCAGAGACAAGTATGATGAGTTGCAATTTCAGAAACCGAGTGAAGCTCAGGCCCTTATTGATTGCACAAGAACTACACGAACTGGTTCTTCCTCTACGTCTGCCCAGGACCTCTACCCAATTAATCTTGATACTCGGTAAGATCGTCTGGCTGAGAAATGTCTTGGTGGCTTCCTAATTATTCTGCAAAGCATTGCAGGGTGCCATTTTTACCAGCATTTTCATGTTGTTAGAGGCAGAAGTAGTAATTAAAATATCAACTATGAACTGATTATTTTCGAGTGTATGGGAATTGAGAAGAGAGTTTTTATTTGTAGAAGTCTCATTTCATAATAAATAAATAAAGAACAAGAAGCCATTAGTTTTGTGAAAGTGGTTTACACATTGATAGTTCTGAATATGGGTAAACAATATTATACATTGCATGAAACACCAAATGAAATTATAAATGAAAAACACAATTGAATTATTAGGGGAACACCCGATGTGACACGAAATATTTGTTTGAAATTGACATGATTTAATTTAAAAATAAATTAATTACTTAATTTGTTTATTAATTTTTTTAAGTAAAAAGATGAATAGATAAGGTTATGGGTTGCATTTGGCAAACTTTAAAAAAAAAAAAATGAATTTTATAGCTTTTGTTTTGATGTTAATATGTGTTATTATTATTATTTTTTACAAGAGTTGTATGTTTGGCAAAAATTAAAGAAAAATTAAAAAAAGTTGGTAGTTTTGTGTATAGTAAGTTTTATTTTTATTTTATTTTTGATAAATTTTAATGTACACTTTCATTAGTTTCTTTTAATCCATATTATTCTTTTTCAACAAAGTTATTACAGAATTAAGAAAGTTAATAACGGAGTATAAATATTCCTATCTTATAAAAAATTATTTTATATTTTCAAAAAGTTGATCTCCATAGGACTAGTAGTAACGAATTATGAATCACAGCTTATCTTATTTTATTTTATTTTATCTCATTTTTTATTACTCTAGACACACTCAAAATTTATTGCACTGCACGAATTACGAATCCATAACTTATCTCACTTTTTGTCACTCTAAACACAACCTAAAATTAAAAAAATAAAAAAATTTAGTAGAAGTTGAAAAATAAATTAAAAAATTAGTAAAAGTTAAAAATATGATAACTTAAACGCCCAATACATATACACCTACGTATATCCCCAACTACTTGTTTTTTTTTTTTAACGGGAGCTTAAATTGATGATATGGATAGTAAAATTGAATAAATAAAAATGGGAATATAAACCATGTTAAAATTCTAATAAGTGAACCTGTTTTAATGACATGGATAGTATTGATATTGAAGGTTAAATTTACTTAAACCCCTTCAAATTTAGGATATTTCTTTTTAGCACTTGAATTCCCTTTGGTTGGAGGAGAAACAGGGGAGAATAAGCAGATTATTAGTACCATTTTACCCTTAGTCAATATCTATCTCCACCACTTTCTTCTAAAAATCGGTCTCTCTGGCTCTCCCTGTCCCCTCCTCAGTGATCGGGACCCGGATAACCGGACGGCAACAACGACCCGAGAGCTCAGCCTTCCTCCCGTGGTTGTATGAGGAGAGACCGGGAGGGAGACACACCAAATCGCTCACGCTTCGGCTTAAAACCATCTTTTCGAGGCGTCGTTTTCTCTGCGTTGGAAGGTCGGTTGGGGAGGATTATGGAGATTCTTGCGCCCCAAGATGGGCTGGCAGATCTTGGGGGTTGACTTCGAGGATGGGCTGGTAAGTGGGGATGGTGTCGATCTTGGGGAGAATTTTGGGAATTTGAATGCGCTTGTCGCACCACTTTTATTTTCCAAGGAAAAAAAAAATAAAAATAAAAAGGGTCGCTGAACTTTCAATTGCGACTTTTTTATATTTTAGGTTCTGTTTGATGATTTATTTAATTATTTAATTTTCATTTTTATTTTTTTAAATTTTAAACATGAAAACTCGTTTAATGAATTTGCCTTTTGTTTTTAATTTTCAAAAAAAAAATGAAAACTATTTTTAAAATATTTAAAAATTATGAAAATATAAAAAATTATCATTTTAGTTCACAATGGTCACCATATCGATTCTTAGTCACAATTTATCTCTAGCCATTGAACGGTGCCACCTCCTCTGTCACTCATCATCTCTGCCGCTAGTTGTCACTCTCCTTCAACCACTCACTATCTTTACCTCGACTGTCATAAAAAATAAGAAAGTAATAGTCAGCTAAATTCGATCCATTTTATTTATTCATTTATTTTCACAAGTAAGGATATTTTAGTCATTTTATACTGTTTGTTGAGTCAATATTTATAATAGACCTAATAAGGGCATATCTGTCTATAAAATTCATCTTAGGAAATTTCTTTAAATAAGATGGATCTAGGTGGCAATACTCTTGACTTGAAGGCATGCAAATAAATGTACCCTAGAATTTATATTGAGACAATTCTCTATATCATATATATATTTTTTATTGTGCGATAAGTTTCAATCATGAACGTTTTACCATGTGTTTAAATATGTTTAATATGCCAACACTTTTTTTGGTAATTTCAAGATTGTAAGGCATAAAGCACACTCCACTTTTAGCTTTTCACTAAAAGTGAGATGCATTTAGTATTTTCTTGTAAATTTTCCTCAATTTTAGATATTTTTATTTTGTCAAACATAACAGTATCCTTATTCGAATTGAGGTTCTGTCAGTGGTTACTCTGAAAAATAGAATTTGTCTTCACTTTTGGACATGGTTAATTCCAAATGGCAATCCTGTTCTTACAACAATAAAGTCGTCGTCTGAAATTGGTCCTAGAAGCACTCCTTTCTGGTGTATTATTAGTTTTTGTTGCACAAGATCGAATTAATTTAATTTACATTAATTTATCAAGCTTCCAAACTTCTTTGCGTTGTAGGCTAACCAAGAAAATAGCGTGATTAAACGGACTACACTTGTAAATCAAGATGGATGGATTTAGGACAAGATAGATGCCCATTTAAAGATTTGTTCCGGGTATTCACAGAATTCGGCCCTACTTCAGTTATGTTGAACAAAAAGGCATGGGTGGGTACGAAAGATCAATTTTCTTTATCCATTTTTGTTTTTAATTTCAAGGTCCCACATTAATTTCCTAGTTAGTTGTACTTATTTCTGTACTACAGAAGCCTTCTCTCCAGTTTTTCCAAACTCTGAAATATGTTCAAAATGGGTAACAAATTTAGTCAAAGCATCCCCTGAGCCATACGATTCGGCAAAGACAAGTATTATTCATTTTATTATTATTATTTTTTTTTAAGATTTAAACTTTCCAGGCAAAGATAATAAATATAAGAGAAAGGGGAAGGGGGTGGGGCAAATGAAAAGAAGAAAAAGGCACACCGTCTTACGTGTAATATTAGGAAGGTAAAAATTGTAGAACATGAAAGCAACAAAAATAGCAAAGCAAACCAAGGACATTAATCCCATATAAAGAAATTTACAAAAAGAAAATCGAACACATTTGCAACCGTTCTAAAATTGTTGAAACAAAGAATTTATGCATGAAATTTGAGGAGGGTAAGTCCAAATTTTGGAGCAAAGTTATACATTTTGAAAAATTTTTGATAGGTCCATCTTGACATTTCTATAATATTTTGGGCATAACTTTTAATTCAAAAATTGAATTGATTCGTTTTTTTTGAGTTGGAAAGAATATTCGAAGAGTTATAACTTTAATATTGTACTGGTCTTCCAAATCCCTCACTTTAAGGATCAAAATCATATTAAAAGCCATAAGCAGCAATCTGTCATTAGCACCCTATTCACTTAACATACCAAACTACCCCTGTGCACACAACAAAAATTCCCAACCCAAAATTTCATATTTTTTTTTGCGAAGTCTTCACTCCCGTGTGTACCCATGCGTGCATGATCAGCTCGAAAAAGGTTTTTTTTTTTTTGGTAATTAAGAATATTTTGAATTAATAGGAGAATATGTACATTATCTTGGGGGCATATCCCCGTATTACAAAAGTATTAGTTGTAATTGGATCTCCCAATTAGTACACAACGTAATGTTCTCTTCAGTGTCAGTTATGACAGGAAGCTTAGAAAGTTTGACTCTAATTTCATAAACTATACTTTGCATGATGGTGGCGGCTGAAGATGAAAGCCCTTTGAAAAATCTTGCATTTCTCTCTAGCCATATGTGATAAACAAGAGCAGCACAAGCTATTTTCCGTAACATACTAGCAAAGCACTTACCACTAAATTTGCCAACAACCCAAGAGACTTCATTCCTCCAAGTATGGTTAACTTTAGTACGCTCGAAAAAGATTGAAATTAGTATTTTCATAATGAATGTGTAATTTTTAAGAAATAATAATACTACTAAGAAATAATAATACTATTAGGATCTCATTAGGAAAGGGTTCCAACATTACTTAGCTAGGAATTAGGTCAGATTAGGGAGGAGATTTGGATGGTTTTCCCTCTCCTCAATTAGGCTTCAACTCCATTATAATTTCATTTCAAATTCTTGTAATTCCATACACGTAGAGAAGTTTTGCAACAAAAGGTATTTGCGGATTATTGAAAACTTATATGTTTTGATGAATTGAGGTATTAAGACTATGTTTGGTACATAGGAGTGGAATAGAATGGAATTTATTTCCACTTTAGTCTATTCTCATGTTTGGTATCAAAAAAATTAAGTTGGAATATTATTCATGAGAATGGTTATTCCCACATTAGGTGAGAAAAGGCATTCCAAAATTTAAGTGATAGAATAACCATTCCATTATAATCAAAATTTGATCCAACAATTGAAAAAATAAAAATAAAAACAAGCAACTACTTTGTAAAAAAAAAAAAAAAAATCCTTAATTACTCCCTTGGACTATAAAATGACCATTTTACCCTTTAACTTTATTTTCGAACTAGATTCAAACCTAGGTTGTAAAATAACTGTTTTACCCCTAAGTCTTTTTTTTTTTCAAATTCATAATTTGGGTTTCTGAAAGTCTTATAAAAATATTCTTTTATATTACTTAATAACTAAGCAAATTTTAATTTGATCCAAACCTAGATTGTAAAATGACATTTTATCCTTTGGTTTGTTTTTTGCCTAAATTTGCATTTTGGGCTTTTAAAAAGCTTAAAAAATATTTATCGACTTGTTTCTTAATAAGTAACAAAATTTCATTTCAATTCGAACTCAAAGTGTAAAATGATAATTTTACCTTAGGCTTTTTTTTTTTTTTTGTCTAAATTCGCTTTCTAAGGTGCCTAAAAGGCTAAAAAAATATTCTTGACATATTGCATGATAATTAATCAAAATTCAATCCGATTTGAATTTAGATTACAAAATGACTACTTTGTCCCTGAGCACGTTTTTGGGCCAAATTTGTATAAGCATCCCAAAAACTAAAAAATATTTATTGATATATTTCTTAATAGTTAAGAAAATTTTGACCCAATTCAAACTTGAATTATAAAATGATTGTTTTACCCTTGGGCCTTTTTTTTTACTCCAATTTGCAGTCCAAAAGTAAAATTTATTTTTATAGTTTTTAAACAATTAATGTTAGTAATTTTTATTATATTTCATTTTATTTCATTATATTTAAAATATATAATCAAATTATGAAAATAGTGCTTAATTTTCTAATATTAATTAATTCACCTTTTCTTTTGATTGTGATTAGTAGCCCTAGGAACTAATTAGGGAAGTTATGATTATAAGGTCTGTATCGGCTAATTCATGATCCGATGGTATCTCATTAGAGTTTTTGTTCAATTACATTTTAGAAATCAATTTGATAAAATTAAAATTTATGAATGACCAATAGGACTAGGTAATTCAATGGCTCACCTTATTAGGTTAATTTAGGTTAATTTAGATTCTTTTCATAATCCCTTAAATTGCCTTGGCACCTCAATTCTTTGATTCATGCTTGTTCTAGAAATGATCTTTAGCTCCTTGCCCCTTTATTTCATACATATTTCTTAGTTTAATTTTTATTGATTTGCATTGTAACATTCTAGGTGTTTGAAGAAATACTTAGGTAGGCTTTTTTTTTTTTTTAAATCAAAATTCAAACTTTTTTTTCTTTCAATTTATGTGACACCTACTAATTTAGGGAAGAAAAAAATTGAAACCTAACACTTTTACCTATTGTGCAACCTGTTATCATTATTACAAATTTAAATTACTAAAATAATATTGTGAACTTCTCTAATCGATCACCAGTAAGAGTTTGACATAAGCGTCAAAACAACTCTAATCAATCACCACTCTGATTAACATAATAGAAAATAAGATGGTGGAGGGTGATATTGATATACAAATGGATATAGAAGTGATTTCATATAAGGAATACTATGTCGAATTCTCATGAATTCATATATTATCATTAAGGGTGTGTTTAGAGTGGATTTAGTGAAAAAAATGAAAGAAAAAGTAAAACAAAAATAGGACTGAGATATAAAATCTTAAATGCATGTACTTATTTGAATAAATAAAAAATAATAAAATGCAAAACATTCATCAATTAATTTTTTTTATTTCTATATATATATATATATATATATATTTTTCATTTTTTCATTACAAACCAAATATGAGAAACGATTTTAAATCCTTATATCATTTCTTTTGTTTCCTTTTGAAAAAATTTTAATCCAAATACATCACCTTTGGGTGTGTTTAAATTAAAGATATGAAAAGGGAAAAGAAAATGGAAGCAAAAGGAAAAGAAAAAAATAGGGGAAAAATAAAGAAAATATAAAATTTCTAATATGTATTTTTATTTAAATGAATCAGAAAATATAAAAAATAAAAGGTCATCTTGATGCAATCTCATAGTTCCAATGGGTTGGTGATGATAAAATCTAAAATACCCATTTTTATATTAATTTATTTATATATAGAAAGTGAATTATTTAAATTACTTTATTTTTTTCAACATACCTTTTTCGTGTAATTAAGGGCTTGTTTGGCACTCAAAAACGCTGAAAAACATTAAAAATTTATAAAAATTTTTAAAATTTTTTAATATATTTTGTACTACCTTATTTCGTAAAATTTCTACAAATTTACATATATTTACATATTCCAACAAATTTTTACAAACTTTAATAACATTTCACAAACTTTTTTACAAATCCTAAAAATTTTTTAACCACTTTCAAAAAATTCTAACACAAAATCGTTTCGACGGAGCCAAAAAATTGTTCAAACAGCTTCTTTCTCCAAAAAGTTGACGCAAAAGTCAAAAACTTCACTATTCATATTTGAAAAATATGGTTTAGTGGCTGCACACTAAACGTCAAAAAGTTTCCTAAACCACATTGTTGGCTGTTTTTTCTTATTTTTCTTCACGCCAAACGGACCCAATATTATTCGAAATGGGTCCCAACTTTCAAGTAACTAACAAAAAACAATATATTAATGGGGGCATTTAGAGTGGGTAAAAAATTAGTAACTTTGTTATCAGTTATTAATTTTTTTTATTTTTTTGAAAATGACCATATTTATCATCTTACATGTTAACTTGTTTTAAATATTGAAGGACAAAAATGTTAAATTAACAAAAAAAATTAAAAATATAGTTATTAAAAAATAATTTTTTCTTGTTTAAACAAAAAAATAATTTATGATAATTAATTAGCAATCAATTAAAAAATTAATATTTTTTCTTCTAAAACACAGCTTTCCTGGCCGATTTAAACTAAACTAAAGAAAAAAAAAAGACCAGTGTGCTGAACCAAGCAAAAAAAAAAAAAAAAAAAAAATGAACGAACACGATTGCGTAGGCAGCGGGCCTTCAACGTCAGTCAACCCATCACGGTCGAGTTATAAAGATGAATTTAATATTGTTAGTTGGTGGGTTGAAAAATAAAAATATTAATTTCTTCAAAATAAGTTAACATGTAATACAGTGGATCTGGTCGTTAAAAAAAAGTCAATTATTAATAACTCGACAGTGTTAGGTTGATTGACGTTAAAAGTTGTGTTTGAAAAAAAAAATTAGTAACTTCGTTATCAGTTATTAATTTTTTTTATTTTTTTGAAAATGACTATATTTATTATCTTACATATTAACTTGTTTTAAATATTGAAGGACAAAAATGTTAAATTAACAAAAAAAATTAAAAATATAATTATTAAAAAATAATTTTTTCTTGTTTAAACAAAAAAATAATTTATGATAATTAATTAGCAATCAATTAAAAAATTAATATTTTTTCTTCTAAAACACAGCTTTCCTGGCCGATTTAAACTAAACTAAAGAAAAAAAAAGACCAGTGTGCTTAACCAAGCAAAAAAAAAAAAAAAAAAAAAATGAACGAACACGATTGCGTAGGCAGCGGGCCTTCAACGTCAGTCAACCCATCACGGTCGAGTTATAAAGATGAATTTAATATTGTTGGTTGGTGGGTTGAAAAATAAAGATGAAGACAAGCACGGTTTGATCTGGTCAAAAATTATTAAAAGTTACAAAAATTATTTTTTCTAATAAATTTACACATTCAGTTAACTTACTTTCAGTTTTTTATTTTTTTAACAAAATATTAAAATTTTTTTAAATTGGTAATGATAAAAAAATTAAAAATATAAAAATTATTAGAGATTTATAAAGTTTCATAACATACCAAATGAGACTTTATATTGATCTCTCCCTAGCAACTGCACACAACTGCACCTCTGCGATTCTCTCTCATCTGGGAATTTAATGGGATAGTTGGCGGGTTGAAAAATGCAGATGAAGGCATAAATGCTATTGATCTCTCCCGACAAACTGCACCCCTGGGATTCTCTCTCATCTGGGAATTTAATGGGTTAATTGGGAGGTTAAAAAGTCAAGGTGAAGACCTAAATGCTACTGATCTCTCCCAAGCAACGCCTTCATGAATTCATATGACTACCAAAGCTCCTCGAGATATTGCCCTTTCTCCATGCTGGTAACTTAGAATGAGGGGGCGTGAAGTCGCTTTTAAATTTGGTGAATTTAAAATTAAATTTTAATCATTTAATTAATATGAATTTGATTTAATTTTTAAATTTAAAATTCATTTTTCATTTTAAAGATAGGTGAATCCGTCAATTGAAAAATATTAAATGATAAATTGAAAGAAAAAATACTTAATTAATGAAAGAGAACAGAGAAAAGAGAAAAAATAAACATAAATAAAGATAATAACAAAATATAAATAAAAATATAATAAAATTTTAATTATTTTTATTTTTTAAAATAATTAAATTTATATTAAAGATAAATAAAAATATAGTAATTTTAAAATTTTAAAGATATATTTAAATTTATATATATTAATTTAAAATTTTAATTATTTATTTATCTTTAGTTGTTGAATCTTTATTTATTTTTAGTTGTTATCCTTATTTTTATTTAGTTGTTCAATTGTAAATCTTAATTTAACAAAAAATTTATTATATATTTATTTATCTTTAATATAAATTTACATATTTTTAAAAATAAAAATAATTGAAATAAATATGTAAATATAAATATTATGTAATTAATTATAAATATAAATATAAATATCAATTAATTATAAATACAAATATAAATATAAATATTATTATTTACTTTAACTTCAATTTCTCTTTCAATCTCTCTCAAACAAGAAAAAAACAATTAATTATTATCTTCCCTTCTATCTCCACTTTACTTCTCCTCTCCTCCCATCCATATCTCAAACGCTCAGTTTACTCAGTCTCCCCCCACAATTTTATTTTACTTTTAAATAATTGCACTTTATCCTTTATAATTTAAAAAAACACACAGACCACTTCTGATTTAAAAATTAACTTATAATTTTTGTGTGATGTGAATAAAAATAACACATAATTTTTATGTGATTTGAATTAAATTATGAAATTATTTAAAAATATTAAATTTAATTAAATTTATATCACACTTGTCATATAAGCTCATATATTTTCATTGAAAAATATTATCTCAAAAAAATAAATTGAATGGCTGTAAAAGATAAAATGATATTTCATTTTAACATAAAAATACATAAAAATATCATTTTATCTATTTATTTTTGTGTAAATTTTTTTCCCTCGAACAAATAGAGGGAAAATTTTAATTGATTTTACAATTTAACTCAAATTATAAAAAAATTATGTACTCTTTAAATTCGAGGGTGGCATTTTTTATTTTTTTAACCTTCATAAAATACAAATCATTGCTCTACAAGACATCGAAACGGTCTGCCACAGCATTCGAGTTGGAGCCCCGCGCCCCGCTCCCAGCTCTAGTGATCCGTCGCCGTCGCTGTCGCCGTCGCCGCCCCAATCTACACCCCTATTACCACCGGCAATGATATAAGCCCCCGTCGAACCACCGCAGCCGGCGGGGGTCATGATTTTTACCACAAACCCTTTTCTCTCGCTCTTCCTCCAAATTCGTACACGCAGGCCCATCCATGTCACTTGGCCCCGAATCCCTGGACCTAGGGTTTTTGGAAGTATAATTTTTTGTTAAGAGTTGTTAATAGTAATTTTTTTCGTCTATTTACTGTAATAAATAATTATTTTTAATAATTTTAAATAATTTTTTATAATTTTTGAATATTTGATAAATTTATAATAACTTTTACTATTTTTTAATAATTTGTGATAATTTTTAATAATTTTTAAGAATATTTGATAACTTTTCCAATTAAAAAATTAGTATAACAGTGACAAAAGTTACTCAATACTTAAGGCCTCGCTTGGATGCGGGGAAAGCTGGGGGCCAAATTTTATGCCTGGCCATGCGGGTGGATCCCACCTTTTGGCATGTTTTGGCAAACAATTCTTTTCCCCCTCCCGGGCTATCACCTTTCCTCCTGCGCGATATACCCCGGAGAAATTTTGGGCGGCCTCCACCCTCGCCAAAATTTATCTGGGGGAGAATGGATATTATTTTGGCGTTTTTAGCCCTCATTAATTTAATCAAAATAAATATAATGTTACTAAAAAAATAATAGATATGCCAGCAAGTCAAGATAAATATAATTAAAAATTAAATTAGATAATAACTAACCATTCAAAAGTACATATTTAAAAAAAAATTGTTTAAATAAATTTATAAAAAATCAAAATTTTCAATGAAATAAATAATATAACTTCAAATTGTCCAAAAATAATTAAACAGGGTGGGTTTTACAATTTAATATTTAATTTAATGGGTAATCAAGTTTGGGACATCACAAGGGCAAAAGAGTCATTTGACTGATTTTTTATCATTCACCCCCTTTTATTTATAGAACATCTAAACCAAGTAAAAAGCTATCCTCCTCCATAAACATCATATACCATCTTAAAATAATACATCCTCTTATCTTATACCCCCCTAAAACTTATCCTTTTAGGGCACGATTGGATGGTGCTAAAATTTTAGGGGGATAAGTTTTAGATGGGGTATAAGATAAGAGGGGGTATTATTTTTAAAGGGTTGGCCCACATTGATGTGATGTTTATGGAGAGGGATAACTTTTGACTTGATTTGGATGTTTTATAAATAAGAGGGGGCGAAGGATGAAAAAATCAATTAAATGATTCTTTTGCCCTTATGGTATCCTAAACTTGGTTACTTATTAAATTAAATATTAAATTACAAAACCCACTCTATTTAATTATTTTTGGACAATTTGAAGTTATATTATTTATTTCATTGAAAATTTAATTTTTTATAAATTTATTTAAAAAACTTTTTTTTAAATATGTACTTTTGAATGGTTGGTTATTATCCAATTTTTTTAATTATGTTTATTTTGACTTGTTGGCATATCTATTATTTTTTTTATTAGCATTATATTTATTTTAATCAAGTTAACAATACCATTAACGAAGGTTAAAAAGGTCAAAAATTTATCCACTTGAAGGGGGATAATTTTTAGCTAGCCCAAACCCTAGCTAAAAATTATCCCCCGCGAGGACTAAATTTAATACCGCGCAAAATCAAAACCGGGGAAGATTCGGCTGCCAAACCAAACAAAAACTGCAGGGCCCACGGGCAAAATTTATGCCCCGTGCTTTAGAGTCATCTAATCGGGCTGTTAAATTTTAGCATCATCCAACCGACCCTAAACGTCAAAAGTTAGATAATTTTTTACTAAAAATTTTTTTGTTACCAAACGCCCTCCCAACCTCAGTATTTGCCCCAGCTTCTCAGTTTCCGAAATCTGATTAGGATCGAAAGAATGAGTTTGATATGACTTCGCGGTACGTTGTTGACTGGGGAAGAGAACGGAAGACAGCGCGTTTCCTTTACGGAGATGGAGGCAGAAAGAATGGGTGTTTAATGTGAATCTGAAGCTGCGGCGGAGGACTGGGCTTTCTGTGGCTCCGGTAATGGTGTCAATCGGTGAAGATGAAGGGGAGACGATGGAATGGGTTTCAGCAGTAGCGTCGCCTCTCCGTGACGAGAATGGAAGGTCAGGGGACTTATTTTTGTATAAATTACACTTAGTTTCCCCTTAATATTTGAGTTATTATAAAATTATATTTACCTGGCATGTATTAAAATAAGTAAAATTTTAGAGTAATTTTACCATGTTACCCTTTTTTTTCTTGTAGTTTCATCAATTTTACTCACAAATATTATAAAAAAGACGAGTTAAAAACGGGTAAAAATAAAAGAATATTGGAATTTTTTGTTTGAAAAAAACTATTTAAGATGGAAAAGATAGGAGGTAAAATAAAAAAATGTTTAAAATTTTAATTATTTTGATATTTTTATTAAATTTTGATAAATGAGTCAATGGAAGACATCAATTCAACATTTTAAAAATAAATGATATAAATTTAAGTTTTAAATATTAAGAGGTAATAAGTGTAATTATTTAAATATTAAAAAAATAAGTGTAATTTATCCCCGAGGATGATTAATATAGTAACAGAGTCTCCTTGCACTTGTTTTGGGCCCATCGCGCAAAACTCTGAAAGTGAAACTGAGGAGTGATTGAAAGAAATCATGTCCACGTCACCGGTCAGTAATGGCTTAATAATTCAAGGATACCAACAAAATCCGCTACGCTATTTGTATGGATATTCCCTTCTCATGTGGATATATATAAGGATTAAGCTTTGCCCATATGCTCAAAAGAACTTGACTACATAACAGGAGATGGCAAAAATTGGTGGATCTCCAAGGGCTATATGGGCTTTTGTTCTCGTATTGTTTGTAGTCATATGCTTTGGAGCAAGTGGAGTTGAATCACAAGCTAGACGTATCCCTGATAATGAAAGTAAGTGATCGACCTTTTAGATATGATGTTGGTTTATCCATTTCTAATTTATCTTTGTTTTTTTATTTTACTAGATTTGTAAGCGTGAGGAAGAACTTCATTACAATTCATAACCAATCCCCTAATATTACTCAAATAAAGTGAAGCAAAATTGTCGGTTGGTTTGTTTTCTATGTTTGATGTATAACGATAAATATGAGTCAATTTTAACTTAAAATTAAAAAGATAGACATAATTTATAAGAATTGATTTAAATCTATTGCCGCAATACAAGTGGATAAATGAGTAAATTTGAACTTGAAATTGAAAGGGTAGACAAAATCTATAAGGATCGATTTATGTTCATTCTCACATCTGAATTAGTTGATTTTATGAAACTTTAGTTTTTGTATAGTATATCGTTGCATGTATGACTGCAAATATCCAATTTATGTACCAAATAAACTTGGTCATGTTTACCATCTTGTTAGAAACTACAATTGTTCTAAGGCTCATAGCCTCACATGCTCATAATATATGTTGGTTTGGGTATTTTAGAGTCATTTTTTTAATTTATAATATAGAGAATTTACTTTTCATGATTTTGTGGATTTAAACAGTATCGATAATAAATCCTAATTTAAATCTTTGAGAAATAACAAATTATAAATGTTGCTCTCCTTCTCCTTAATACATGAAATTAGAGTTATGAATTATAAAAAAAAAAAAAAAAAATTACCAAAATACCTATTATGAAAATGTGGGCTCGACACTACCTAACAAATAGAATATATAGTAATTGAAATAATTTTTTATATTACTTTTTCTTTTATGCTATGTTTGTGGCAAAGATTTGTCAAGAAAAAAGAAAATTGAAAAGAAACTATAAATTACTTGTATATATATTTTATGATTAACCAAATATATATATATATATATATATATATATTACAAATATCTATTCATTTTCATCTCATTTTTCTAATCTAAATAAAAAAATGAAATAAAATTGATGAAAAACAATCTTTTTCATTTCATTTTTGCTTTACTATGTTTTTTTCATTTTATATTCATAATCTAAATTTCAAACATAATTAGAGGGTGTTTGGCAACTCAAAAATTAGTAAAAAAATACCAAAAGTTGATTTTTGTGTGTTTGGCAAAACCACAAATTTTGTCACTTTTTTGATTTGCTACAGTAAAAAGTACCACTCCATCATTACATCTTTTTTTATTTGCTACAGTAAAAAACATACCAAACACCCAAAAGTTACAACTTTTTATTTTGCTACAGTAAAAAATTTACCAAACACCCAAAAGTTACTAAAAAAATACTAAAAATTCCATTTGGTTCAACCAAACACACAAAAAAGTGCAAAAAAAAAAAAAAAACTACCAAAACTTAAGTTTTTTTTTTAATTTCCAAACACCCTCTTAGTATACATGTAAAGAGTAAATATTTGTTTCAATGGTGTTGTCATGTCACTGTACTGACATGGTACAATGAACCAATAAAATACAAATATCTTAAAATTTGAATTTGAATTAGGAGATGTTTTCAAAATCTGATAAAGGTTATCTATGCGTATGTGTCTCTATTTAATTGATTCGTTGTACCATGTCAACACAATGACATAATATCATCATTGCACAGAATTTTTTTGTATGTAAAGATTGTGAATCATTTACCATATGCTTAATTAATTTTAATACCAACACATGTATTATTTGCTTTCATATTGTGCAACATCACGAGTCATAAATTTCATTTTATTAGGCTATATTTGAATATTAAGATGTTCAACAATTTTTTATGCCAATACGCAAACTTTTTTTTTGGGGAAAGAAAGGAAAAAAAAAAAAAAACATCTCTCTATGCTATATACCGTGTAAGTACTTTAATAGCTAAAATTATTTTGATTTCTGCATGCAGTGAAAGCTCTTGGTGAAATAGCTAAACAATTGGGTATGAAAGACTGGAATTTGACTCAAAACTATTGTGTTGATAACTTGAATTGGTACACACCAATTGCCCCAGCCAACATATACAATAGTACTGTCAACTGCAGCTGCCCTTCTGACAATGAATGTCATATAAGTAGTTTGTGAGTTTCTTTCTTTCTTTTTTTTTTCTTTTAGTAATGCTGTACAATTAAAGTACTTATCAAAAAAAAAAAGTCAGAATACTGTGACAGTTCTGATTTATCAATTTTAAAATAATAACTCATTAAAATATACATTTATTACCCACTTATTATTACCAAGTCATTGTAGTATTTTTTTCTAATAGAATAACAATTTCATTTTTTATGTTAATAAATGTGGTTCATTCATTTATGTGTAAATTATACTTTCATTCTTTTGACATTTGACTAATTATAGGTAATTAACTTTAAAATTTACACTCATATTTTTACTTTGAAATGTTCATTACAACTAAATTTTTTTGCTGATTTGACCGTCAATATTAAATGGAAAGTAGTGTGATCAATGTCAAAAACTATACGAAATCTTTCTTTTACCCCTTTTAACAGTATAAATGTCCAAAATTCTATTAAGATCTTTAAAAGTTGAAAATAAAAAAAAGGTTGTCTTTTCATATTGTAGTTCATCTCATTCTCCAAAATTGAAGCCAATGTCTAGAAATGTAAAACAATGAAATAAAATAAAAATATTGTGAATTGTTCCATTCGCACATTGTTTGTTTTTTAATTTTTAAAAATCTCAAAGGTGCTTTAGACAATTTATATAATCTAAAGGGGTAAAGAGACATCTCATATAATTTTTTCATGCAATCATATTACTTTCAATTTAATATTCATGGTCAGAATGATGAAAAGATTTAGTTATAACAAATATTTTAAAATTAGAAGTGCGAGTGCAAATTTTTAAATATTGAGAGTGGTTACTTGTAGTTGGCCAAATCTTGAGAGGAGGTAAGTAAATTTTACCCTTCTTTTATATTATGTATTCAAATCTCTAAATCAAGAATTAATGAATATAATTGATATTGCTGGAAGCATTGATTTCTCCTTTTAATCATTAAGGTTGGTTGAAATTAATTTAACATCACATCATCAACCTCTCTTTCCTTGTCACAGATTTCTTACGGGGCAGGATCTTCCTGGGGTCCTACCACAGTCACTGGTGAAATTACCCAATCTCACGATGATGTGGGAAAAGCTTTCAACTTCCAAATTGTGTTGACAAATTAACTTAATTTCTTGTCTGTTTAGTAATTATTTCTTATAAATACTATTGATTGTTATTTACACAGTGATTTTAGTGGCAACTACCTTAGCGGTACTCTTCCTCGTGAATGGGCTTTTATCAAGTTTGAAATTATGTGAGTGATATATATATATATATATATATGTATATGTTTTTATCTATATGCCCAACTTCACCGTCACATTCACCCCAAGTTTCCAAAACTTGATGAAGCAAAACTCTTGTAGGAGTCTTTCAATGAATCGCTTGTCGGGACCTATACCAAAGTACTTGGGAAACATTACGACTCTCACCAATATGTACTCTCTCTCCCCCCCTCTCTCTCTCTCTCTCTCTCTCTCTCTCTCTCTCTCTCTTTATGGACATGCACACACTCTTGCAAACACGTGCCTGAATCTATGAGAAGAACAAAATGGAATTATGAAATTTTGCACTTCCAAATTCCTTGCGATGTAATTTTGATCCAAGTTTAATTTTCAGGAGCTTAGAAGGCAACATGTTTTCTGGAACGGTGCCGGCAGAGCTGGGAAACCTGGTCAATTTAATCTATCTGTCAGTCCTCTTCTGTTTAGTTTTTTATATGTTTCTTTATCATATTCATCATAAGTTTATTATTTTTGCATTGATCTTACCCCCGTTTGGCCACTGTAGCAATCTCAACACTAACAATCTCACTGGGATGCTACCAAATGAGCTTGCTAATCTGAGAAATTTGACTGAGCTGTAAGTTCATTGGTGCTTTTGTGCAGATATTAATTCCTATTATGCCACAACATTTTTTGTTTTTTTAAATCTTTTCTTCGTTTGGGACTTTTGGGCAAATGCAGTAGGCTGAGCAGTAACAACTTCACTGGAAGGTTGACAATTTTCCCGAGTTGGAATAAACTTCGAATATTGTAAGTGTTTCTTTCTTCCCTTTGAGCATGGAATAACATTTTCCAACTGAAGACAGTTCTTTTAATTCATTTGTTATCTGATAGAGAGCTTGAAGCAACTGGTTTTGAGGGGCCTATACCTACAAACATTTCACTCATTCGTAATTTAAATATAATGTAAGTTCAGCGTTCTCTGTGATTTACTGGAATAAATATTTAATGTATAGCATATTTACAAACTTTTTATATTAACTCTGAATAGAAGGATTAGTGATTTGAATGGAGGGGCTTCAACATTTCCAAATCTAGAAAACCTGACCGACCTGTTGCTATTGTAAGTTATAACAGTGATTGAAAAAAAAAACTGATCTGAAGTTTCTTAAATTTCACGACCAATTTTGTTTGTTTTGCAGAAAGTTGAGGAACTGTAACTTAAACGGATCAATCCCCAGTTATCTCGAAAAATTTCCCTTTTTACTCCTACTGTAAATTGCCAACTCCATAATTACTTCAGTTTCTTTCTTACTTTACTTCATGTCAAAGTTAAATTCTTGGCTACCATATATACGTGGGTAAGTGTGCTTACATGAAATTAAGATAAGAAACATGATACATATTGGTCTTAGTATATAATTATTATTATTAATATATATGCTCTCATTAGTATATGAAAGGAAAATTTTTTGATGACATTTTAAGGGTATGGAAGGTTAATTTTTATTTTAAGAGTATGGAAGATTAATTTAATTTTAAAATAGTTAAGATAGCTTCTTGTATGTTTCATAAATGTAGGGACCTAAGCTACAACAGGTTGGAAGGAACAATTCCAAACATTCAACGAGCTGGATACCTATACATGTAAGAAATGGCAATTAGGATGTCAAGGTGCTCTAATTTTTCGTGCATTTAAATAATTTCTTGTGATTTTGGTTTTTTTTTGCTATTGAATATGTCTTCATATGATGTGTCATGCCTAATTAGTTTAGTATTATAAAACATGTAATCGTACTCCTAAACGATAACCAGTTAGGATCTTTTATCCGTGTAGAGTTATAAATACTCCCCTCCTGCTGACCCCATCAGCATTTACTGCCAGAAAATTCAACTCCTCCCCAAAATGACCAAAATCTTCCCTATCAGCCCCAGGCACCCTCGCCTACATGAGAACTAAAGAAGAAATAGAAGAAGATGAAGTGTTCCCATTCTGAATTCCCTATCCCCTACTTTTCTATCAATGTAAGGCATACCTAGCCTTATGATGGGCTGATAAACAGGAGACTTGTAATTGATTCTGGGCTTGAGCCCAAATCTCCTTAGGTCCACAACCTTATTCACCAATCCAATTATTTTAATCAACCCAATTTCTTGGGCTCCTCTATCAGAGGCTCATACACGAGCTCATTAACCAGCGACTCAGTATCCCCCAACCAAGACTTGGTTTCCACTGGAATCCCAGATGGTGTAGAACCCGGAGGATTACCCCATTCCATAGCCGGCTCCAAGCCTGAATCATCTGAAGCCTCTAGAGACTGGCAACTATCATCCACCGTGTTCAAATTTTTGAAATTTGTGCGCATATTCTGGTGGTGTTGGAATAATAACCAGCGAGTCAGTGACCCCCAACCAAGACTTGGTTTCCACTGGAATCCCAGATGCTGTAGAACCCGGAGGATTACCCCATTCCATAGCCGGCTCCAAGCCTGAATCATCTGAAGCCTCTAGAGACTGGCAACTATCATCCACCGCGTTCAAATTTTTGAAATTTGTGCGCATATTCTGGTGATGTTTGAATAGTAAAAAAGTATAAAGAAAAGTATAAAAAAAATTTTACTTTATATAGTAAAATTTGATTGAAAAAAATTAAAAAAATTGATGAAAGTGTGAATTTTAGTTGGTTTTGATAAACCAAACGAGGCTTTGCCTAACCCCACGCATTTCCCATAGACTCCACCTATGCGCTTTCGTCTTATTTAGCGCTGGAAAATGTGTCTTCTGCTTCTCTAGTTACATTTTCGCAGCTGTGTGCTGCTTCTTCACGACATTCGATTGATTTGTTGGGAATTTAAAACCTCTTAAATTTACCATCTTAAAATTTACTTTTGGTAAAATATTAAGAAAAATAGAGAAAATAGTAAGAATACAAAAATTTACATGATTCGACAATTTGTCTACGTTTACAAACACTTAGAGAAGAAAATTTACTATGTGAAAAATTGTTACAATCACATAATTCTTCCTCTCACAACCAAAATCCTAATACACCCACAAAGAATTATCCCAAGCAATCTCTAACTCTCACCTCACAAAAGAGGAATTTAACTGAAGTCAAAGTTTGCTAGACAAATCTTTGACTTTGACTGATACACTTAAGCAAAGAGAAAGAGGTCTTTATTTATAATCTCACATGATCTCTGTATCTTTGTGAGAAACCGATGAGAAACTGCTAAAAGAGTCACCACACCAACAATTCCAATTGTAGGTACTTGGGCCAATGAACTCTTAATCCAATTATATGGGAACCTTGTACTGTTTGTCATTGTATAACACATTTGCCGTCGTCAAAACTCTACTCCTATTCCCTTTTATTCTCATGAGAGCCCGCCAAAGGTAGGTTCTTCTATTCCTCATTTCATCATCCATCCCCAAGAACCCACCAACATTTCCCTTATCTCTTTCAAAATACAATCGTTCCATAAGTACAAATGAAGTCCAGTCAGTCTGATTCAAGTACTCTTTGGTTCCTACTCTTTCCTAAAGCTACATCCCCACTTCGACTACTAATCTAGCAGCAACGGAAGTCCGTTAAAGCTTTGTTTCTAATCCGGAAACCTAGCCACTACTACAATTAAAGGAAATATGAACCAGAACTAGATGCCCTCAATTCTTTAATCTCTATCCTCGCAGCACGCCCTAGATGCCCATATTAGTGAATAAGATATGTTAGAGAATAAAAGCATTTGATAATATTCCTTTATGATTTGTGCCTTGATTTACACTCTAATTTAGGAATTTATCTCCTTGAACTTTTCCCTTATTTTCAGTTTTTTTTTTTCAACCAATATATATAAAGACATTCTTTACGTCTTGTAATTAATAAATCTTTCGTCAATGCAATTCTCTCTTCTCTTTCTATATTTTCTACATTATGAATTCTAACAGCTCCAAGCCCTAACGTCGGTGCATCCACTCTTGGAGCTTCAGCATCGCCAAATCTCCCCACAAGACAACCACGGCCTCACGACTTCCTATACTTTGAATTTGTCTCGTTTGAAAATTTCAAATCTCACTCTCTTTTATCCCAGATTTTCTTTACTTTCTGCCCAGTCAACAACCAAGTTGGAATTTTCGCAAGTTGAAGATACTACTTCTGGTTGCTTACAGTCTTATCACTGGGATCGAACCTCGTAGGAATTCTACACGACCCCACCCCACTCCAAGAAAGAAAAAAACACAAACCTTTCGGCGTTCTTAGGAATCTGCATCGATGATCCCCCTCGTGGTAAGAAAACCCTAAACTCCACCACCCACCACCCCTCATTTTCAACCGATGCTCTAGAAAGTAGAAAAGACTATTGAAATTTTGTTTCCGTATTGGTGATGCTGCCGTCAGTTGACCTGGGTGATTCAGCTAGCCAAATCGCACTACTGCGATTCATTTGCCGTACTATCTTGCAGACTAATTCAAACTCTCAATGCTCTGAACACGAAAGTATGCGTTTCCGCCTCTTACCTCCTCCGGCAAGTCTACCCCCTCCCTCGCAACTATGGGCTTCCTTCAAAAACCTACCTGACCAACCAATATCTTCCCCAAGCAACAAAATCAACTTTTGGAGTCCTCTGCCTCTCTCTATAATTCTAATGCCGTCTACGTAACCTCATTGATGGTAGCGTATCCAATACTTTCTCCAAAACATCCATAAAAGATATCCAACAGAAAACCTAAAATAGTGCAAGTATGAGAGAACCAAAGTCAAAACTATCTCAATTTGATAAAGTATCCTTGCGAAATCCCAACAAGAAGAAGACCAAGAACTAATCCTATAATTTTCACATAATCTCACATAAGTCATAGCAATAGGGGTGCAAGTGTGTTTTGGAGTCATCAGCCTTAACCGGTGAAGTAAGAAACCAAAACTTCTCATTACTACATGGATGGATTTTCTCGTCAATAAAGAAATTTAAATCCAGCACCTTTTCATTCTTCATTAAATAAACTTGGCAAAAAGTAGCAATTTAAGTAACTACATAATTATGACATACTTGCTTTGCTTGTTGATTAGGTTTTTGACAAGAAACTTACTCACTGGACATATTCCAGACTGGATCAAGAGCATATCTGAGGGGAGGTATGTTTTTCACTTTCTATTATTTATCAATATTGAATTAAACTGAGCATCGTTTTCCTTTCAATTATTCGACAATAGCCAAGTACATGCATTTGCCAGAAAAACAAATGCGCATAAATACGCCTCATCATACATACATGTGAATTCCTCTTTGGACACTATATTGTCTGAATACATTTTTGGAGTTGAAGATTTTATTCCTGCAAATCATTGCATATTTTGTTCAAACAATTGATTCAAGTCTAGTTGTGGCTGTGTGTTTCTTGAGCCAGTGTGATGTTAAGAGAGAGGAAACTGCAGCTGTGATTACGTAAAAAACCATGAATGCTTTTTGTTATTCAGTGTTGGATTCTACTACGCTATTATATAAGAAAACAGTAAGTAAAGCCGTTACTTTGGTGAAGCTTTTTTCTTGTTTTTCCGCTAATATTCTTTTAACTACTTATATCTTCAAAAGGTGTATTTGTAAATTTTCACAAAACCACCTCATAATAAGTAATTTTACTTCCCAATTTTGTAACAGTTAATGTTTTTCTTGCCTTTATAGCATTAGTAACTACTTATTATGACGAGATAATTGTCATGAGTGTCGCGTGTATGTTATAACTCTGGGATTTTTGTGTACCTATCAAATGTATATTTTAATTATTTTCTTTATTTCTGGAGTACTTGTCATGAATTGTTTGTGTCAACTTAATTTATGCAGTGCAATAGATCTTTCGTACAATAATTTTACTGAGAGCCCTGAGTCATCTACTTGTAATAAAGGAAACCTGTAAGATCCCTGTCTCTCTCTCTTTCCCTTCTGCAACTTCCCTGCGCTCACGTGCATTTCTTTCCTTCAGTCACTGTTCTTCTTTCTTCTTTTTGTATTTTTTATCAATCAGCAACTTGTTCAGAAGCTTCTCCACCGGGAACAACTTGTAAGCTTCTAACTCACATATAAAAATTTAACGTTCAATGTTTTTATTGTAACTTTCCCTCCCCCTCCCCCTCCCCCTCCCCCTTACTGATCTCTCTCTCTCTTTCTCTTCCCGCGGGATTAATCCAGGAATGTTGGTGATTGTTTCGAATTTTGTCCAAAAAGTAAGTATATATTTGTCAAAATCGAAATTCAATGTTATGGAACAGTTCACATTTTTTTCTTGAATCCTCTCTTTGTTGAGAGATATATTCAACTGTGTGGCTTCACATTAAACACTTATTTTAATATGTGAAAGATAGATTTTTGCCCTCAAGTTCCTCGACCTTTTCCATGACCAAATGTACGTGCTGGCTTTCTTTCAGAAGATCAGTATTTATTGCATATAAATTGTGGTGGAAGAGAGGCCATCATTGGAAACACTAAATATGAAGCAGATGATGAACAAGGAGGTCCGGCAAAATTTGACCGCGTAGGAACGTATTGGGGATTTAGTAGCACCGGACTCTTTTGGAGCTATAATAAAGGAGAATATTACACTGCTGATGTATCGTCTTTCAACATATCATACTATCTATTGCTGGAAATTAATGGAACTGGAGGCTACGGTACAGCCAAAAATGTTTCTGTTCCGGAAACTAACTACTCTCAATTGTTTAGAACAGCTCGCCTCGCTCCCCTGTCTCTTACTTATTATGGGCGTTGCTTGGCAAATGGAAACTATACAGTTAGCCTTCATTTTGCTGAGATCATTTTCAGGGACAATCGATCTTTTCAAAGTCTTGGTAGACGAATATTTGATGTTTATATCCAGGTATATATATAGTTAATATCAAAGTCAATTAATTGTTCCCTCTTATAGCAGCTAGCAACCGATACATATTTGCTTTAATATGCTGTTCTCCTACAGGATGAACTGGTTCTGAAGGATTTTGATATTGAAAATTTTGCACAAGGTGTTGACAAGGCAGTGGTTCTAAAATTTAGTAACATTGCTGTGAGGAGCAAGACTATAGAGATTCGCTTTTATTGGGCTGGGAAAGGGACGAGAACTATTCCAAAACCTGGAATTTACGGTCCTCTCATATCAGCTATTTCTATTGAATCTCGTAAGTTTTATTCACTCTAGGCTGTCCTCATTTCTTCTCAATCAGGAAGCATATCCCTCCTCCCCCCTTCTCTCTCATGCTTGTGTTTGAGATTCTTTCAAGTGAATTTTTTGCTAGACATACAGATGATTAATGCAATGAAGTAAATTCAGTATCCAACTCTTGAAAACTAAAAATTATAAATTTAGAAGTACATAATTTTCAGATTGATGAAGGTTGTGATCCTCCTCTTACTCGTTATTTGGCGTTCAAGTCATCAAATAATTTCTTCTTTGTAGGAATTTCAAATATTGGATTGTTGAGGCCATGGACAAAAGTTATATATTATAGAAGGCAGACTTAAACTGATCTGTTTTTTATCTGAAAATTATGAATTTTGAAGAACGTAATTTGCAGTTCATAATTTTTAGATTGACGAAGCATGTGATTCTTCTCGTGCTATTTATTTTATCTTTTGAGTTGTCAGATGGTTTCTTGTTGTAGGAATTTCAAGTATTGGATTATTGAGTGCGGACAAAAGTTGCATTCTACAGTGTGCAATCATGTGATCTGTTTTTTATTTTAAATTTTTATTTTATTATTATAATTATCATTTTTATTGTTATTTATTTATTTTTATTTTTTTATCCTTTTATAGATTCTAAGCCTCCTTCTAACCAAACGAGGAGGGGACTCACCATAACTGGAGTTGTAGCTTTGGCTTTATGCCTCACATTCATGATTCTATTTTTCTTTTGGCGGAAAGGCCATTTGCAAAGCAGTACCTCAAGGGAACAAGGTAGCTTATTTCTACCTTACATTTGATTTATTTTTATATTGTCAACGGACTATTATTATTATTATTATTATTAATCTTCTTCTTCTTTTCTCCAAAAAAAAAAAAGTTTATTTGTGCCCTCCGGGGTTAGCCCGATTGATATGCTTCTCACAAAGATCACACAGAGATTCGATTCTTGATTCAAGCAAGATGTACGTAAGGGGCAATGTACATTTCTCCGATTTACCTATTAATTACGTGGTCTGTTAATAACTGCAATAAACTAGTGGGGATCCAAGTTACAAAAAAAAAAAAAAGAAGCTTGTTTGTTAAATTATAACTTTGTAATAACAAAGTCATCAAACAATATAACAACAAAATGTCCTTGCTTGGATAAGGGATAATTGGGACAAATAGATATACTTTTCATTTATATAGCATTGGTTATAGAAAGATAATAATGTTCCTCTCAACTTTCTATTTGTGCTTGTATCTTATTCCCTTAAATCCATTTCACAGTAGTTGAAAGTGATTGATTGAGTTGAGATTGTTTACAGTCACTTGCGCAACAAATAAATGCTGAGGAGGAGGAGGAAAATTAGAATCTCAGAACAAGCTCTGACTGTCTGTATCTTTTGAAAGCTAAGAAGTCGGAATTTCTTTGTTAGTCTGTCTAGACTTTTCTGTAACCAACCCAAGCATAAATGTTTTGCTCTGTGATTGATTTGATCTTTGTTCTTTTTTTCTTTTTTGACAGCATCAAGAAGATGCCTTTTTAAAACAAATGACAAACCCTCCCAAGCTATATAACCATGCTCTCAACAAAAAAACAAGAAAAGACTCAAAATCAGGTTGTTCACCCCCCACCCACCCCTAAACAACGAAGAAAAAAAAGCTCTTCAAACTTGCAAAAAATTAAACTTTTTAACCTGTGTAGTAGAAATTCCTTGGTATCAAATATCCTTCTATTTGTTTCCTTTCATATCAGCCAAAATAAACAAAAAAAAGCCTGGATATCTCTTGGTACAACCCACTGTAGACCAAAAGAAGTCAATAATATTACCCACAAACTCTTATGTCCATTTACTATAAATAAAGACATGGTCAATAGATTCACCATATTCTTTGCACATGCTACACTTGTTCATAAGAATCTGCCTTCTCTTTTGTAAATTTTCAATAGTGAGAATTCTCCCCCCTTGCAACACACCAAGTAAAAAAAGCCACTTTTTGGGTTACCCCTAGCTCCAAATTTTAGCCGTGGGAAGGTCACTGCCTTATTTACCCCCAAAGATTTATAATAGGACCTCACCTCAAATTTATTGGATTTGAAAGCAGTGCAAATCACTTCATTAATAGCTTCCTCTTGACTTCCCAGTCCCAAATTTGCCTATGAAAACAATGTTCCACACCAAATTATTCCCACTAGTCACCTGATAATCAGCCGCAAATGCATTCTTATCTGCAGCTATCTCATAAATGTCACGGAAAATATCCACCACCCTCCCCGCCTCATTCTAATTAAAGTTCCAAAATTTAACTCTTTCCCCACAGCCAACTTTCCAGCACAAACTATCTTTTAGATCCTCCCATCGTAATCTAGTCTCCTTCTACAGACTTAACTCCATAAGAAGCCTTAACCTTTTTTTTTTTTGGCAATCCACCCACCCCACTCCAACCAAACCCATATTTTTCTGAAATGACTGTTCTCCACAGCCTATCCTCTTAATAGTAAATCTCCAAGACCACTTTCATAAAAAAGCCATATTAATTTTTTTTTAAACTTGAATACCTACTCCTTCCTTCACCGGAAGACAAACCGTCTTCTAATCCACCAAAAGGTAAGTAAATCCTTTTCCCTTACCTCTCATAAGAACTCTCTTTGTAATTTCACTGGCATTTTCGGAACAACCCTTAGCACTATAAGAAGGGACATAAAATAAGTTGGGAGACTATAAAGAGTACTCTTAATCAAATTTATTTTAGCCCCTTTAAGTCTCTCTGTTTCCACCATTTTATAGTTGTTTTTGGAACATTTCAATTACCCCTTGCCACACCTTTGGATTTGAAAGATGCATCAATTAGAAGACCCAAATAATAACTGGTTAACATGCTAACTTTGAAATTTAACACTACTGCAAGATCAGATACAGTGGCCACATCCTTCACTGAAGTTATTTATGATTTAACCAAATCCACCCTTAAGCCAAACACCACCTCAAAACAAAGTAGAATATACCTTAAATGACCAAGAGGTAACAAATCTGCACCACAAAAAAATATAGAATCATCTGTAAACAAGAGATGAGACACTTCCAAGGTATCTCGTTCCCTACCTTGAAACCCTTGAGTAGACTTGCACCTCCTTCCTTAACATTCTGATTAGGAGCTCCATTACAATAATAAATAGACAAGGGGAGAATGGATCCCCTAGACGGAGACCCCTTGAAGAACTAAAAAAACCCTTTGCTACTCCATTAATAAGGACTTGAAGTTTAGCTGTTAATATACACCATTGAATCCAGCCCCTCTATTTCCTACTAAAACGCAATCTCTTAAGTAAATATAATAGAAAGTCTAAATTTTCATGTTCTTGTTCTTTAAACTGCCTTATTTTATAGAATAGGGACCTAGTACAAAGGGGTGCTCATGGTTCGGGTTCCTCCCCCCTCCTCCCAAAAAAAAAAAAAAAAACTGAACCAACCTAGTTGGTTTTTTTCTTTGAACCGAAACCGAGTTGTTATAAATGGTTAACCGCTCAAATTAGTCTAGTTGTCCGTTTTACCCTTTTTTTTACAAAATAATTATCAATGTAACTAATTAATTATTTATTTAAAAACATAAAACAATATATACTAATAATATATATTATATTAAGAAATTATATAATATATTATTATATAATAAATATATATAATTTATATTAATAATAAAATTTAATCAGTTAATTGAACTGACGGTTAATGTGTATTAAAAATCGAAACCGAACTGAAAAACAAAAATTTAAAAAAAAAATTTGAAATTGAAACTGCTAGTTTGGGTAACCACAATTTTCAGTTCGATTTGTTCAATTTGGTTCGATTTTTCGGTTTATTAGTTTTTTTTTTGCTCACCCCTACTAGCACATGGCTAACAACCAAGATTAGTGCTTTGATTGATGCAGTTAAATTTCTGAACTTTTTCTTCTGCAGAGCTAAGAGGATTAGATTTGCAAACTGGTTTATTTACCTTCAGACAAATTAAAGCTGCTACAAACAACTTTGACGACAACAACAAAATCGGAGAAGGTGGTTTTGGATCTGTCTACAAGGTATATAACAATCAATAAATTTTTTTACCTTGCCATGTTAATTGTTACTTGAAATTTTTGATCTTATTTCAATGCAGGGTATATTGTTAGATGGTTCTATAATTGCAGTTAAGCAACTTTCTTCCCAATCAAATCAGGGAAATCGCGAATTTGTTAATGAGATTGGCATGATCTCTGGTTTACAGCATCCAAATGTAGTAAGATTATATGGATGTTGTATTGAAGGGAATCAACTGCTATTGGTGTATGAATACATGGAAAATAATAGCCTTGCCCGAGCATTATTTGGTAACTATTATTGTTTTTAGTTGTGCATATTCTGTTGGCTAAATAAGATCAAAAGCCTACCACTATGTCTTCTGTTAACAACTATTAATATCTTCTTTTTTATTTCATTCTATTCTTCAGTTTTTCCCCTCTCCTAATTTGCTCTTTCTTGTTAATTATAGGTCCAGAGGAATGCCAATTAAAGTTGGATTGGCCTACCAGGTTTAGGATTTGTATTGACATAGCTAGAGGTTTGGCATTCCTGCAGGAGGAATCAAGATTGAAAATTGTTCATAGGGACATCAAGGCTAGCAATATACTACTTGACAGAGATCTTAATGCTAAGATATCTGACTTTGGTTTGGCTAAGCTTGCTGAGGATGACAACACCCATATTAGCACCAGAGTTGCTGGAACTATGCAAGCTACTAAATTTACTCCTTCCTTATAGAAACTATAACTAATCCCATGCTTTTAAAAATTATTATTTTTAAAAATGACCTCTTACAACTGGCTGTAATTTGATCACCTTTTCTTTCATCTCTAAATCACTACTATGTTATATAATGTTAAATTGTAGTGAACAAGGCAACCACTGAACTTTACAATTAATGATTTGTGATGAAATTTTGATCCCCTTGAAAATTGTTCGAACTTACCAAATTGACAAATAAAGTCGTGTGCAAGCAACCTGTGAGTTATACTAAAAACATTAGATTTGTTATGCAGAGGTTACATGGCACCGGAATATGCATTATGGGGTTATTTAACTCACAAAGCAGATGTTTACAGTTTTGGAATCGTTGCATTGGAAATTGTTGTTGGAAAAAACAATATGAAATATCGTCCTACTGAGAATTATGTTTGTCTGCTTGATTGGGTAAGTGTTTGGTTCTTGAAGTATTCTCATTGAGTTCCCAGCTGCCCATTTTAAAATGTTTCTTGGCTTGAGCCACCTATTTGTTTGGCTAAATTGGCAATCTGAGACTCAAACTATGCGAAACTCATCAGTAGGAAGTTGAACTACCAGAATTGGTTGTGTCAAGGGGTTTTTGAACAGATTGCCAAAGGTTTTTGAATCCTGAATGGTCATGAAACTTTGTAATTATTGAAATGTTAGTGATATTCCAATAACCCTGGAAATTTGGAGTAAGAAAGCTTAAAGACACTATTTTTTGCTGCTTAAGAATAGACATAAAACCAAAAGAGAACCTGTTCCTGTGACTTTCCATCCTAGTTGCAGCATTATTACATTTATGAATCAATTACAATTCTAATTTTTATGCATCTCTATGGTCGACATGGCCAATAATCATTCTCATCCCAATTTGTTTTATCGAAGTCTTTGTTGTGCATATCTATTTCAGGCCCTTGTTCTACAACAGAGAGGATGTTTGATGGAGTTGGTGGATTCAAAGCTGGGTTCCAATTTCAACAAAGAGGAGGCATTAAGAACGATCAAGGTGGCATTATTATGCACTAATCCTTCTCCGGCACTTAGGCCTACCATGTCTACAGTAGTAAGCATGCTTGAAGGTCATCTCAGCGTTCAGGAACTAATGGCGGATCCAAGTATATATAATGACGACTTTAGGTTCAAGGTCCTCAGAGACAAGTATGATGAGTTGCAATTTCAGAAACCGAGTGAAGCTCAGGCCCTTGTTGATTGCACAGGAACTACACAAACTGGTTCTTCCTCTACATCTGCCCAGGACCTCTACCCAACTGGTTCTTCCTCTACATCTGCCCAAGACCTCTACCCAATTAATCTTGATACTCGGTAAGATCGTCTGGCTGAGAAATGTCTTGGTGGCTTCCTAATTATTCTGCAAAGCATTGCACGGTGCCATTTTTACCAGCATTTTCATGTTGTTAGAGGTAGAAGTAGTAATTAAAATATCAAATATGAACTGATTATTTTCGAGTGTATGGGAATTGAGAACAGAGTTATTGAAGATACTTATCTAATGGCTCTTTGCTTTGACTATGTATGCAGCTGTCATTTTCTATATATCCACTCTCTTTTTTGATCCAATGTTGCTCAGTACATTTTTTTTTTTTTAATAACAGCTGTCATGCAGTTTTACTATTTTTCAATAATCTTCCTGGGAGAATCTTTAAGCGTGTTGCATTCAGATGATGTAAGAATATTTTCATATTTCTTTAATCTCTCTTTTTTTTTTTTTTGAGTATTATATTGAAATCTTCTTCTTGTTACTTGTTTTCGAAACCTCCTGGTGGGAATTTAATAAAATCTCCACTTTTGTTGATATCAAATCTCCATCGAATTTATAATGCCAGCTCCAAAATTTCAATTTATATTTCTGTTGTTGTCAGTTGCCTTTTTATTTTATTTTATTTCAAAATTTTTTACTTGTAAAAGTCTCATTTCATAATAAATAAATAAAGAACAAGAAGCCATTAGTTTTGTGAAAGTGGCTTGCACAATGATAGTTCAGAATATGGGTAAACAATATTATACATTGCACGAAAAAATTATTAATGGAAAACACAAATGAAATTATTAGGGGAACACCCTATGTGACACGAAATATTAGTTTGAAATTGACATGATTTAATTTAAAAATAAATTAATTACTTAATTTGCTTATTAATTATTTTTTTTAAGTAAAAAGATGAATAGATAAGGTTATGGGTTGCATTTGATAAACTTAAAAAAAAATGAATTTTATAGCTTTTTTTTTTTTACAAAGATTGTATGCCAAAATTAAAGAGAAATTAAAAAAAGTTGGTAGTTTTGTGTATAGCAAGTTCTATTTTTATTTTATTTTTGATAAATTTTAATGTGCTCTTTCATTAATTTCTTCTATTTCACATTATTCTTTTTCAACAAATTTATTGCAGAATTAAAAAAAATTAGTAGGGGAGTATAAATATTCCTATCTTATAAAAAATTATTTTATATTTTAAAAAAGTTGATCTCTATAGGACTAGTAGTAACCTCTTGCAATTCTAATTTTGGGATTAAGTTGAAAGGAAAAAGGTAAATATATATTATTTGGATTTAAAAAATCTCACCTCTTCAACTGCTATTTAGATATGTTTGATAGAAAAAATTAAATAATAGAAAATAAATAATACCATGAATTATTATTTGAATGTTTGATTGTTGGGATATAAAGTGGAATAAGAAATTTGATTTGATAAGAGTTTTGTTAAAAAATAATTTTAAACCTTTATATCTTAATCAAAATTAATTTAATCATATAAAAATATATGATATCGCACTCTCATGACACTGTACATTACCATTTTGAAATACATATTGCTCACTTCGAATACTTACTACAAATTAAATATGAAATTAGAATCAAATTAATCAAATTTTATAACTCTATCTCTAATCCCTATTTATATTTAAGTCCTGTTTGGAACTCTGCATTTATAATAACAAAAAAAAGAAATAATTAATAAAATAAAAAAATCAAAATATAATTCACTTTATTTTGACCAGAAAATAAATTTACTAGAAAAAATAAAAAGTTACCAAATTTTAGATTGTTGGGCTTTTAAGAAATTTTTAAAACGTGTGAGAAAATTAGAGGAAATTGAAAAGAATTAGTAAAAATTTATAAAATTCAAGAAAGTTAAAAATTTTTAGTGTCAAAAAAAATTTAAAAAAATTAAAAATTAAAAACTGTTAGATAAATTTAACACTCCAAACATATACTCAATGTGCAAACAGACCCTTTGCCTCACACTCCTACCCTTTTACATTTCTATTTGTTTGAAACAATGATTTTTTTTATGTAACTTAAAATATGTGAATCAATTTCCGTATACGTCAATTAATCTCTAAAATTTTAAATTAATGATCAAATAAACCTTCTAATAATCTTGACCACACAATGAAAAAAATGTTGTTCAAAAATAATTACTCCGATAATGTCTATCTTTTCAGCAGGGTTATCCTAACTGAATTTTAGGAGAAAACACCCTCAAAAAGTAGTCACAGGTCATGAGAAATGCACGGGTTGTAAGAAATGTTCAACGTACTTGCATGCAATAGCCATCTTCGGAGCGTTTAGAGTGATAAAAAAGTAAAATAGAATGAGATAATCTATAAATTTGTAATACGTATAGTGAGATAAAAATAAATAATTTTTAAAAATTTTTAAAATTTTTTAATATTTATCATTATATCAAACACACCATTTATTAATTAACGATAACGATGTTACCCTTTTACTTAACGTGTTGTAATTTAGGGGAAGGGACTTGTTTTTTCGTTTTTCATTTTTATAAAAAATACGTATCAGTTTAGTTACCAGCTATGTGTTTAATAATAATTTATAAAAAATAAGATAAAATTTTTACAAAATTAGTTCAGGCTTTGTTTGAAGTGATAAAAAAAAGTTTAAAAATAATAAAAAAATATCGAAAAACTTTAAGAGTTATTCATTTTTTTTTTGTTGCATTTGATTTGTTAAAATACTCTAAAAATTTTTGAAAAATTTTAAAAATTATTCATTTTTTATCTCACTACACGAATTACGAATCACTGCTTATCTTATTTTGGCTCCGTTTGGAGTTCTCCAACAAAAAATAAAATCATACAAATCTCTACAAACACGAATTACGAGACAGTAAAATTTAAATTTTTCACTTACTGCACTAATTACGAAATATTACTTTTATAATTTTATACAACTCTAAACACACCCTTTATTTCATTTTATCTCACTTTTTATCACTCTAAATACACTCAAAGTTTGTTACACTGCATGAATTACGAATTCACAACTTATCTCACTTTTTGTTACTTTAAACACACCCTTGAATTAAAAAAATAAAAAAATTTGGTAGAAGTTGAAAAATGAATTAAAAAATTAGTAAAAGTTAAAAATATGTGTTTAGTTACAAAAATTAAAAAAAATTAATACAAGTTAGTTATTTTAGATATATATATATATATATATTCCACCAAACCGCCTCTATGTATAATCAAATAAATAAAAGTTGTTTCTCAATACTTGATCGATCATTCTTCCCCAGAATGGCAAGATCCGGCAAATCACCACCACCAACAACAACTCTACGTGCTTTGTTGCTTATATTGTTTGTAGTAATATGCTTTGGAGCAAGTGGAATTGAACCTCAAACCAGACGTATCCCTTTTTTTTTTTGAAAGGTGAACCAGACGTATCCCCGATGATGAAATCATGAAAGTTAGAAGTTGCCTTTCTTCTATCATATTTTGCTTAATTTTTTTCGGCTTCTTTTGTTTAATTTATTTATATCCTTTCGTTTTGAGTTGGGTTTGGCCGGATTTGTGAGTTCGGAGGATAACTTAAACGCCCAATACATATACATATATATATATCCCCAACTACTTCTTGTTTTTTTTTAATGGGAGCTTAAATTGATGATATGGATAGTAGAATTAAATAAATAAAAATGGGAATATAAACCATGTTAAAATTCTAATAAGTGAACCTGTTTTAATGACATGGATAGTATTGATATTGAAGGTTAAATTTACTTAAACCCCTTCAAATTTAGGATATTTCTTTTTAGCACTTGAATTCCCTTTGGTTGGAGGAGAAACAGGGGAGAATAAGCAGATTATTGGTACCACTTTACCCTTAGTCAATATCTATCTCCACCACTTTCTTCTACGAATCGGTCTCTCTGGCTCTCCCTGTCCCCTCCTCAGTGATCCGGACACGGATAACCCGACGGCAACAACGACCCGAGAGCTCAGCCTTCCTCCCGTGGTTGTCTGAGGAGAGACCGGGAGGGAGACACACCAAATCGCACACGCTTCGGCTTAAAACCATCTTTTCGAGGCGTCGTTTTCTCTGCGTTGGAAGGTCGGTTGGGGAGGATTATGGAGATTCTTGCGCCCCAAGATGGGCTGGCAGATCTTGGGGGTTGACTTCGAGGATGGGCTGGTAAGTGGGGATGGTGTCGATCTTGGGGAGAATTTTGGGAATTTGAATGCGCTTGTCGCACCACTTTTATTTTCCAAGGAAAAATAAAAATAAAAAGGGTTGCTGAACTTTCAATTGCGACTTTTTTATATTTTAGGTTCTGTTGATGAATTATTTAATTTTTTTTTTAAATTTTAAACACGAAAACTCGTTTAATGAATTTGCCTTTCGTTTTTAATTTTCAAAAAAAAATATTTTTAAAATATTTAAAAATTATAAAAATATAAAAAGTTATCCTTTTAGTTCACAATAGTCACCATATCGATTCTTAGTCACAATTTATCTCTAGCCATTGAACGGTGCCACCTCCTTCGTCACTCATCATCTCTGCCGCTGGTTGTCACTCCCCTTCAACCACTCACTATCTCCACCCCAACTGCTATAAAAAATAAGAAAGTAATAATCAATTGAACTGGATTCGTCTTATTTATCCATTTATTTTCACAAGGATATTTTAGTCATTTTATGCTGTTTGTTGAGTCAATATATATAATAGACTAATAAGGGGCATATCTGTCTATAAAATTCATTTTAGGAAATTTCTTTAAATAAGATGGATTTAGGTGGCAATACCCTTGACTTGAAGGCATGCAAATAAATCTACCCTAGAATTTATGTTGAGACAATTCTCTATATCATTTTTTTTTTTTATCGTGCGATAGGTTTCAATCATGAATGTTTTATCATGTGTTTAAATATGTTTAATATGCTAATACTTTTCTTGGTAACTTCAAGATTGTGAGGCATAAAGCACACTCCACTTTTAACTTTTCACTAAAAGTAAGATGCATTTAGTATCTTCTTGTAAATTTTTCTCAATTTTAGATGTTTTTATTTTGTCAAACATAACAGTATCCTTGTTCGAATTGAGGTTCTATCAGTGGTTATACTGGAAAACAGAATTTGTCTTCACTTTTGGACATAGTTAATTCCAAATGGCAACCTGTTCTTGCAATAATAAAGACGTTGCCTCAAATTGGTCCTAGAAGCACTCCTTTCTGGTGTATTCTTGGTCTTTGTTGCACAAGGTCGAATTAATTTAAGTTACTTTAATTTTCTTGCATATTATCCTCAATTTATCAAGCTTCCAAACTTTTTTGCGTTGTAGGCTAACCAAGAAAACAGCGTGATTAAACAGACTACACTTGTACATCAAGATGGATGGATTTAGGACAAGATAGATGCCCATTTAAAGATGTTCCGGGTATTCACAGAATTCGGACATACTTCAGTTATGTTGAACAAAAAGGCATGGGTGGTTACCATAGATCAATTTTCTTTATCCATTTTTTTTATAATTTCAAGGTTCCACATTAATTTCCTAGCTACGTGTATTTATTTCTGTACTATAGAAACCTTCTTTCCAGTTTTTCTATACTCTGAAATATGTTCAAAATGCGTAACAAATTTAGTCATAGCATCCCCTGAGCCATAAGATTCAGCAAAGACAAGTATTTTTTTATTTTTTATTTTCTTTAGTTTTAAACTTTCCTGGCAAAGATAATTAATTTAAGAGAAAGGGGAAGTGGGATTGGGGCAAATGAAAAGAAGAAAAAGGGAGACCGTCTTACGTGTAATATTAGCAAGGTAAAAATTATAAAACATGAAAACAACAAAAATAGCAAAGCAAACAAAGGACATTAATCCCATATAAAGAAATTTACAGAAAGAAAATCGAACACATTCGCAACCGTTCTAAAATTGTTGAAACAAAGAATTTATGCCTGAAATATAAGCAGGGTCAGTCCAAAAGTTGGAGCAAAGTTGCATATTTTAAAAAATTTTGGGCGGGTTGATTTGGACATTTTTATAATATTTTGAGCATAACTTTTGACCAAAAATAGTGATGATTAGGATCTTCCGAAGTCATATGAAATGACATGGATGCCCTTCATGGTCGCGGATAGGAGCTCGCAAAGCTCGATTTGATAACCCGGGAGGAGTGTCTCGACCGGTTACCCACCCCGGTTGTCCGAGTCGACCTCTCGATCGGGACGTCAGGACATCTGAGCTGATCTCCCGGGCAGGACACTTGAGCTAGATTTTTGAGTGGGGTGTGCGTGTAAATCCGCAGAGGGTAGATCAAAGCCGGACTCCCAAATTGGTTGGGTCCATGGCGTGAGCTCACTAATATCGAGCCCCGTAAACAACGCGCAAGGAGTTGAAACAAGGTAATCCCGAGATTCGTGCCGCAAGCCAACGATTTGGGATAGAGTTAAATCTTATATTTTCCTTATCTGAGCCGCAGTGAATCAGGAAGAATCCTCAGCTCATTTCTATCCACGATTCGGCAACCCTTCTATAAAAAAGAGATAGAATCCGCCATCGCGGGGATGCAGCAAAAAAAACCCTATTATCACTTCAATAGCTTTATAATTGGCATTTCCTGACTTAAACGTCGGAGACTTTTTGGTAAGCACTACACCGGTGTCAAGTCTCAAGAGAAAGTTTCTCGGATCTCAACGGGTTACCCGTCAAGCAATTCGGATCCAAGATTACGAAATTTCACCATCATCAAATAGGATTGATTCGATTCTTTTTAAGTTGGAAATAATATTTGAAAGGTTATAACTTGGGTACTTTTCTAAGTACTTTTCTAGTCTCCCAAATCCAAATCCATCATTTTAAGGATCAAAATTATACTTGAAAGCCATAGGCAGCAATATGTCATTTGCACCCTATTCACATGACATACTAAACTACCTCTGTGCACACAACAAAAATTCCCAACCCAAAATATCATTTTTTGTTTTTTTTTTGTCAAGTCTTCACTCCTGTGTGCACCCATGCGTGCATGATCTGTTTGAAAAAAAAAAAGTTGAAATCTGTATTTTCATGATGAATGTGTAATTTTTAAGTAATGATAATCTTAGGATTTCATTAGGGAAAGGTTCCAACATTAGTTAGTTAAGAATTAGGTTAGATTAGAGAGAGGATTTGGATGGTTTTCCCTCTCCTCAATTAGGCTTCGATTCCATTATAATATCATTTCAAATTCTTATAATTCCATATACCTAGAGTAGTTTGGGGATTCTTGAATACTTCTATGTTTTGATCAATTGAGGTATTAAGACTATGGTTTGTTTGGAGTAAGAAAAAATGAGATAAATTGAGATAAATTGTGGTTTGGGGAGAGTTCGTAATGCGTGCAGTGAGAGAAAAAAATTGATGTGATATAAAGTTAACAGAGATTTATAGAGATTTTCAGCAAAATTTTGCACGCCAAACGCAGCCTATATTTGATACATAGGAATGGAATAGAATGGAACATAATCTATTTCCTCTTTAGTTTATTCTCATGTTTGATATCAAAAAAATTAAGTTGAAATGCTATTCAATGGGAATAGTCATTCTCACATTAAGTGGGAAAAGATATTTTACAATTTAAGTGATGGAATAGCCATTCCATAACAATCAAAAGTTGATCTAAAAATTGAAAATAACAAAAATAAAAACGAGTAACTATTTTGTAATAAAAATTCTTACTTATCCCCTTGGGTTGTAAAATGACTATTTTACCTCTTATTTTTATTTTCGAATTAGATCTGAACTCGAGTTGTAAAATAGCTGTTTTACACCTAGGCCTTTTTTTTTTTTCAAATTCATAATTCAGGTTTCTGAAAAGCTAATAAAAATATTCTTTCATATCACTTAATAACTAAGCAAATTTTGATCCGATCCAAACTCGGGTCGTAAAATGACATTTATTCCTGGGTTCGTTTTTTGCCCAAATTAGCATTTTAGGCTTGTGAAAAGTTAAAAAATATTTACCAGCATGTTTCCTAATAACTAATAAAATTTCATCTCAAGTCGAACTCAAATTGTAAAATGATGATTTACCCCTGGGTTATTTTTTGTCCAAATTCGCATTTTAAGCTGCCCAAAAGATTAAAAAATATCTTTGACATATTTCTTCATAATTAAACAATTTTCAGTCCGATCTAAATTCATATTACAAAATGACTATTTTGTCCCTAGACACGTTTTTGGGCCAAATTTGTATAGGCATCCCAAAAGACTAAAAAGTATTTATGGACATATTTCTTAATAGTTAAAAAAATTTTGGCCCAATTCAAACTTGAATTATAAAATGATTATTTTATCCTAAGGCCCTTTTTTTACTCTAATTCGAGCTCTGAAAGTAAAATTTATTTTTATAGTTTATAAACAATTAATGTTAGTAGTTTTTATTAGATTTCATTTTATTTCATTATATTTAAAATATGTAATTAAATTATAAAACTTTGAATGTCTATTTTATTCCCATTATTTTCATGCTAGTAACCAAACAAAGGATATCTCACCCTTATTCCATTCTCACCTCTTATTCTATTCTATTCTTTGTCATTTTCACGTACCAAATATAGCCCAAGTGTAATTGCAGATGGTTAGTTTATATTCAAGCCTTTTTGCTGGCATTTTCTTATAGACTTTGCATGCATATATGCACAATGCTTATGTTGAATTTGATTGTATGCAGGTGTTTATAGAATGTCTACGTACTTAAATCTATGACGCTACATATGATAGATACTATGTTCCTCTAGAAGGGGTGGCAATAGTGCCTAATTTTCTAATGTTTTATAATTCACCTTTTTCCTTGGATTGTGCTTAGTAGCTAAAGAACTAATTAGGGAAGTTGTGATTATAAATTTGTATCAGTTAATTCATGATCCGATAGTATCTCATTAGAGTTTTTGTTCAATTACATTTAGAAATCAATTTGATAAAATTAAAATTTATGAATGATTAATAGGACTAGGTAATTCAATGGCTCACCTAATTAGATTAATTTAGATTCTTTTTATAATCCCTTAAATTGCCTTGCCTCTCAATTGTTTGATTCATGCTTGTTGTAGAGATGATCTTTAGTTCCTTGCCCCTTGATTACATATACATATACTTCTTAGTTTAATTTTTATTGATTTGCATTGTACCTTCCGAGGTGTTTGAAGAAATATTAAGGTAGGCTTTTTTTTTTTTTTAATCAAAATTCAAACCTATTTTTTTTTTTTTCCTTCAATTTATGCAACACCTACTAGATTAGGGAAGAAAAAATTGAAACTTAACACCTCTACCTATTGTACAACCTATTATCATTATTGTAAATTTAAATTATTAAAATAATATCATGAACATTTCTAATCGATCATCAATAAGAGATTAGCTTAAGTGTTAGAACAACTCTAACCAATCACTACTCTGATTGGCAAAATAGAAAAGGAGATGGCAGAGAGTAATATTGATATACAAATGGACGTAGAAGTGATTTCATGTGAGGAATACTATGTTGAATTCTCACGAATTCATATATTATCATTTAGGATGTGTTTGGAATGGATTTAGTAAAAAAAATGAAAGAAAAACTAAAACAAAAATAGGAATAAGATATAAAATCCTAAATGCATGTTCTTATTTGAATAAATAAAAAATAATAACATGAAAAATATTCATCAATTAATTATTTTTTATTTCTATATTTTTTTTTTTCATTTTTCATTACAAACCAAATATGAGAAATGATTTTAAATCCGTATATCATTTCTTTTGTTTCCTTTTGAAAAAATTTTAATCCAAACACATCACCTCTGGGTGTGTTTAAATTGATGGTATGAAAATGGAAAAGAAAATGGAATCAAAAGGAAAAAAAAAATAGAGGAAAAATAGAGAAAGTATAAAATTTCTTACACATTTTTATTTGAATGAATTAGAAAATATAAAAAAATAAAAGGTCTTCTTGATGCAATGTCGTGGTTCGAATGGGTTGGTGATGATAAAATCTAAACTATCTATTTTTATATTAATTTATTTATGAAAGTCCCAAATAATGTAAAAGTATCCAGTACAAATAATAAAGAGCTGAAACTAAGATACATTCATAGTTGAAACTCAACTCAAAAACAATCACCCACCACAAGAACACAAAGATTTGTTAACAAGGGTAAAAACTCCTTTGAACCCAAAGGAGAAACAACCCCGAATCCGTAAGTGGATCAGTCTAAAAATCTTCACTATGTAAAAATGAGGTTACAAGGTGTTCAAAGAGAGTTTTACAAAGTTTCCCAACCAAATCCCATTAATCTACTTGTACATCAACCCCCTAACCTTGCTTGCTAGCCAACCCACAACTCGCCTCAAAATTGTGAAGATTCTAACCTTCAATCCATGAAGAACCAGCTCCCCAATCTGATACCACACCACAGATCTGAGCTTCAAACAGTTGGATTGCTACCAAAGATGGTAAGAATCACCTTGATGTTGGATGAGATCCAAGCCCTAAGTCATTCTCTCAGCTTTTTGCCCAAAGAAGTAAAAGTGAGCTGCGCAGATCTAAAAGCCTAGGGTTGGAAAAGAATATTTGCTTTTTATATCAAAGAAGAGGGGTAAAAAGGTCTTTTAAAGTTTCCTTTAAAAAATTCTGCGCGATTGACTGGGCCAGCTCTTGGGCAAGAGCTTCCTTGCTCATGCTCGCGAACCCTACTGTTCAATTACTGTCAAACTCCAGAAAACTTTTTCAATTAAAAACAGAGAGAATGACCAAAAAGTAGAGCACAACAGCAATCACCTCTTCCACAGTTCTTCTCCCAACAAACTCAAGGATTCACAAACACTCTTTGGCTTATATTTGTGAACAAATTCAACAACATTGTGACATTATTAGGAAACAATTACAAGCAAAGTGTTTGCTCAGGAATTGCCAATCAATAACCTATACAAACACTAACAATTTATATATAGAAAGTGAATTATTTATATTACTTTATTTTTTTCAACACACCCCTCTCATGTAATTTAAGGGCCTATTTGGTTCTTCAAAGAACAGTGAAAAATATTGAAAACTTTTAAAATTCTCTAATATATTTTTCATTACTCGTACTCTATAAAATTTCTATAAATTTACTTATATCTACATATCCCAATAAATTTTTTACAAATTCCAATAAATTTTTTACAAATCTCAATAACATTTTACAAACTCCAACAATTTTTTACAAATTCGAGAAACTTTTTAACCATTTTCAATAAATTCTGACACCAAACCATTCTGACAGAACAAAAAAAACTGTTTAAACAATTTCTCTCTCCAAAAAATTGACGCAAAAGTTAAAAAATTTCACTCATCTCTGAAAAACGTGATTTAGTAACTGTGCATCAAACGCCAAGAAGTTCCCAAATTTTCATTTTTGACTATTTTTCGTTGTTTTTCACCACGCTAAATAAACCCAATATTTTTTGAAATGGGTCCTAACTTTCAAGTTACTAACAAGAAACAATATGTTAATGGGGGCATTTGGAGTGACAAAAAATAATAAAATTTGATAAAAATTGTAAGTTTATAATTCGTACAGTAAGATAAAATTAAATAACTTTTAGAGATTTTTAGTATTTTCAGCAATTTTCAATTAATTTCAAATTTCAAGAAACTTGTGGGTTTCTCAAACTATCCAACGCATTTATTACATTATCAAATTATTCAATTTACGATTAATTTAACAAAACTCTAAGTGAAATTTTCAGTTAATTTAACAAAAAAATTATCCGGTTGATCAATCTTTTCCTATTTCATATTTTGATTTAAGGTGCATTAGGCGTACTAAAAAACGCTAAAAAATTCTGAAAATCTCTAAAAGTTATTCACTTTTTATCTAATTACAGGAATTATAAACTCACAAATTATTTCATTTTGTCTCTTCCAAGCACTTATATTTCATTCTTATTTTTCTTAAATAACTTAATAAAAATGATTGAATTTACATTCCGTTTTATATTTTATACAAAATCTCCTTATAAAGTCACGTACAGGGTAAAACTCTACTTTGTGCATACTTGACACACCACTAAATTTTCTCACTTGGGTGGAATGCCTGATAATAGAGAAAACGATAAAAGGAAGTGATTGAAAGAGGTACCTGTCAAAAACTTTCCGGCCATCTAATCAATTGAATGCTAAAAAGTAATTATAGAAAAATAGTGTTTTGGTGGTCAACATAAAGTATACATATAATTGATATCTCTTAATTATGTATAGATAAAGAAAAGTAAAAGTTAGTGAAATACAAATTTGACTATAATACTCTACTAGTCCCACTAATCTCTCCATTCTTCTAGTAATCGTAGTGAAAATTTACAGTGTAATTAATGTGCGTGGAATATTCTAGAGAGTGATTTGTAAGATATGACAACCATTACATTATATCTCCCATTATTACAATAATGGACTAACTTAATTGGACTATTACCACATAGTTAGAATTAAACTAGATTCAAACTTTTTCGTTCTTAATGCAAATTCGTGAGGTCATGAAAGTAATGACAAGGTTGGAATGAGATTGATGATGTGGAGAAGAATTGTGGTTGACATTGTCCCATGCGTCCAATCTATTTTTAGTACCAACAGTTCTATTTGTTTAATGTAAAATATTTTTCGAAAATGCATTTAGGGCCTTTTTGGCGCTTCAAAAAACGATGAAAAATATTAAAAACTTAGAAATTAATGATGAAAAATACTGAAAACTTTGAAAATTTCTAAAATTTTTAACACGTTTTACACTCCTTGTATTTCGTAAAATTTTTATAAATTTATATATATCTACATATCCTAATAAATTTTTTATAAACCCCGACACTATTTTACAAACCTCATAACTTTTTTACAAATCTCGAAAACTTATTAACTACTTTCAATAAATTTTGCTCCAAAATCGTTTCGACAAAACAAAAAGAACCGTTAGAATGGTTTCTTTCTCTAAAAAATTGATACAAAAATTAAAAAGTTTCACTATTCATTTCTAAAAAATGTGACTTAGTTGCTGCGTGCTAAATACCAAAAGTTTTTCTAAACTATATTTTTTTTTATTTTCGTTATTTTTGCCGCACTAAATTGACCTTAAATCGACTTTTTTGAAAGGGATTGCAAAATTCAAACTTAACACCCTTAGCTTACTTTAATACTATGTTATATTATTATAATTATATTTTTATCTAAAATTTTAAGTTATTAAAACGAGGGACAACTTTATTATTTATATATTATTTTTTTATACTCTTGGCATATCTATTCACGTGTTGTTGGATTAATTTTTTTTAAATTTAAATATATTAAATTATTAAAAAAATTATTTTATTATTTATATAATATTTTATATTTTCAAAAACGCACAAACGTCCATGCTCGTTGCTTCTTCAAGCACAAAAACAACGTAAAGCCATGATGAGGACAACAAGACTAGTAGTTGCAGGCACGTGGAATCCGGAGTCGAACCATTCAACGTTGAGTAAGTATTTTCTATTCACTGAATTAAATAATACAATAATTATATTTTATTCAATTATTTTCAATAAATAATATAATTAAATTGTAATGCAATATATTTCATATTTACTGAATTAAATATTTTTAATAAATAATTTAATTGATTAATTCATTTTAATTAATCTAATTAAATTAAATTAATATGAAATAAATTCAACTAATTTTTTGAAAATTAATACTTTTTGAAAAATAAAAAAATAATAATTGTAAAAAAATTACATTTTTAAACGTAATTTTAATTTTTATTTCAAGAAACAAAAGATAACATAAAGCAAAAAAACAAAAAATATAAATAGATAAACAAAAATATAAAAATGATAATATCATCAAACGGCTCTTGATTAAATTGTAATAAAATTTAAGATTTAAAAATTAAAATCTCAAGTTATTTTACACTAGAAAGGATTTTGTGTAATAACCCAAAAATTTTAAAATTTTAATATATAAAAAAAAAATTTAGAAAAGTTTATAATTGGTAATACTTATGTACATGTATATTACTTTGTACATATATATATATATATATATATATATATATATAATAGTAAAGAAACTTGGGCACCAAGTTAAAAAAAAAAAAAAAGAATTTTGAACTTTCCTGGAAGTTCATTTTGCTTGGCCACCAAGCATATGATGTGTATATGTATGTGTGTGTGTGTGTGTGAATGGGTGGATGTGTGTTGTGCGGGGAAAAACAAACCGAAAGAAAAAAAAATAGAAGAGAGAGAAAATAAAAAAGAGAGAGAAAATGAGAAATTAAGTTCAAGAATAACGGAGTTTTGGTATTTTTTTACGTTGTGATCATCATGACGGTGTCAGATCGTGATAATTCGGCCAAAAATGGGAGATACAAATGAGCGAAGTTTTAAAGTTTTGGAGTTTCTTCACCTTTTCTTTGGATTCGAGGTAGGGATTTAATGCATTTTATTTACATATATGTGATATGAAAATATTTTGATAAATTGTTATGTGATCATTTTGTATGAATTTAATTAAATTTAGACTACATTGGGTGAATTCTGTCCGAACCAAACCACCAAAATATCACTACCAAAAGAAAAGAATTTCACTGGAATTTGAAGGAATTGTAGAAAAGAATATGCCAAAGCATATTCTATGAAAGTTTTCAAAATTTTCCTTTAGCCCCAATAGTTTTTATGTAATTATGATTTGACCCCAAAAGTTTTACAAAATTATAGTTTTACCCCTAAATCACTAAAAATTTCAGTTTGACCCCAAACTTATTGAAAAATTGTAAATTGGCCCCAAAGTTTTGGGTAATTACGTAGTGACCCCAAAGTTTGGAATAAATATGAAGTGGCCCCAGGGCTTTTTGGAAATTACGATTTTGCCCCTAAAGTTATGCAAAATTATAATTTTGCCCCTGAAGTTGCAGTTTGACAATTTATAGTTATGTGCATGGAAAATGTGTAATAGAGAATGCTCAATTTTGGAATGTTTGAGTGATTTATTTGATTAATAGAGAATGATTATGAAAGCGATGATGTGATGTTGTTGATTGATTCTAACGAGCTGTTTTATTAAGATGATAATAATTGAGATAAAGGAAATGTGAACGATATTGTGATTGCGGGGCTGTAGATGCTGAAAAATAGGGAGGGTACAGAGATTACCCTTGGGTTGAAAAATCCTAAACCTGCGCAGGGGTTGGTATTCATGCCAGTATGTTAGTAGCCTACAATGATGATAATTATTGGGCTACTCGTGGCCATCGAGTCTGAACCCGTGAACGACGATATTGCATAATATCTGCCCCATGACTGTGATGTGATGGCAAAGAGATGAATGAAAGATAACAATTGAATTATTTTTGGGATGTATTTTGATGTATGGTTTGATATTGGGATGCACGACGATTTGAAATTCGTGAATTATTGATATGAAATTATTGCTAATCTGATTTTGTGTGCATATCATATATATTGTTATTATGCATCGTGGGCACAAGTGGATTAGTGCTCACGTCCCTACAGATTCTTTTGCAGGTCATGAACCTAAGACCTAGGTGGACTATTATTGGAGTTACTCTTCGTCGCTGTAACATTACTCAGAACTATAATATAATTTAGGGATTGGTTTGATACGATTGTAAAGGCTTTGAAGCCTAGATCTCTACTATTAATTAAGGTGGTGGCTGGAGCACTGTTGCCCGGTTGCACCGAGGTTTTGTTGTTATCAATTACTTTTAGTTATTAACAAAATTATTATTATTATATAGTATAGATGTTTGCTCCAAGGTGGTGGTGCAACTCTAATTAGGAGAATGGATATTTTAGCACACGTTGTGTATAACTTGTTCACTCACTCCATGAGGTTTGAAATTCAAGGCGTTTCAAGTTGTAAAAATCGGGGTGTTACATTTTGTTAGTAAAATTTTGTAAGCATTAAAATAATTTATGTTAAATAAACATTTAGAAAAAATATATTTACTCAACTATTGCTAAAATAAGAAATAATATTGTTAAATACAAAGTGCTTTTATTACTCAATGTTCAAAAAATACTATTTATTGTGAGAGAAAATATAAAGTGTTAAAAAGACTGCATTTAACACTGTCAAAATTAGTTTTTTAAAATAGCTATTAAAATTATTTATTTATTTATTTATTTTAACTCTAATAATGTAAAAATCCAGTGTTTACCATACGTGTGCAATAAGCCCACTAAACTATTTCCTACTTCCTAGGGTTGCATTTGGATTAAAGATTTTGTGAATAAAAAATAAAAATAAAAATTAGGAAGGCAAAGTAAAACAAAAAAATATATTATTTTTTATTTTTAGGATAAATTACATTTTTCACTCTTAGGTTTTTTTTTTTAAATTTTTTACTAAATCTCATTTTATGATATGATATTTTAATTATAATAATTAAGGGGGTAAAATTTTAATTTATGACCATATGAGGCAATATATTACTCTTCGTTTATGATTTCACTATTAAATTTAAGGAACCAACGTATCTTCTTCAAATATGTGTATCTAACCAATAAAAATTAAGCACAATAAATAAGTTATATCATCTTTTATGTTAAGGTTTGGTTTGAGAAAATTAGCTTGTGCTAACTAGCACGTGCTAATTTATTGAGAATGTAAAATTTCTAATTTATTGACATTTATACCCTCATGTGCTAAAAAATTTGTTAATAGCTTGGGAAAATTAGTAAGAATAATCTGATAATTTTTGTATTTATTAGTAACTTGCTACAAATTAGTTAGTGCTAATTTCGGGTTCCCAAACAGACTGTAATTATGCATTGAAAGGTAACCCATCCTTTGAGAAGATATAATAATTCTTTGTTAAATGCACATGTAGCCATTACTTGAAAGGTAAAATAGAATCTAATGGAAAATTTAGAGTACAAAATATAGTGTAATCTATTCTTTTATTATAATTAAAAAATGAGAAGAAAATAGGTAAATAATTGTAAAAAAATAATCTCTTTATTTTTTACTTAATAATTAATTATTGTATATTTGTGTTAATATATAAAAAGAAGAACTAGCCTCCACGTCTCCTTCAATATAAATCTTCTTGGAATGTCAGACACATAAATATTTTATAACTATTACAAATTTTATCAATTTGAATATCAAGGTAAAGAAAAGTAAATAAATAAATAAATTAATTAATTAATTAATATAGAAGAGGAAAACACACACATAGTGTACACGCTTACATTAGAAAGGTAAATAGAAGAAAAAGAAAATAATTAACGTAGAAAATTTATATTATTTTGAATGAAATAAGTGAGAGAGAAGTGAAGTAAATAGAGATAACTCATTTACATTCATTAACCAATTTTCTTTCACTTTCAATTTAAGGTGTAATTGGTGTAAAAATTTTTAAATTATATTTTTATATTTTACTCTTAATTTTTTTATTATTTTTAAAAATATTTATTACAAATAATAGTTTTAAATAATATAAGTTTTAAGTATATTTTTTTTACTTTAACATCAATTTCCCTCTCCATCTCTCTCAAACAAGAAAAACAATTAATTTCCATTATCTTTCCTTCCATCTCCACTTTACTTTGCTTTTCCTCTCCTTCCATCCATATCTCAAATGCTCAAGTTTCTCAGTCTCCCTCCACAATTTTATTTTAATTTTTAAATAATTACACTTTATCTTTCATGATTTAATAAAAAACACACAATTACTTCTAATTTAAAAATTAACACATAATTTCAACGTGATGTGAATAAAATTAGCACATAATTTTACGTAATTTGAATTAAAATATAAAATTATTAAAAAATATTAAATTTAATTGAATTTATGTCACATATGTCATACATGACATATAAGTTCATATATTTTTATTAAAAAATATTATCTTAAAAAATACAAATAAATTGGAATCGCTTTAAAAAATAAAATAATATTTTATTTTAACATAAAAATATATAGAAATATCATTTTATCTATTTATTTTTTTGTAAATTTTTTTCCTCTAACAAATAGAGGTGGCGTAAATCCAGATAAATTTAATTGATTTTACAATTTAACTCAAATTATGAAAAAGTTATGTACTAATTTTCAAATTAGAGTGTGGCGTCTTTTTTTTTTTTTTCTTTTTGGGTCAGAACTTATAAAAGTGTAATTACTGTTTTTGTTTTAACCTTCATAAAATGCAAATCATCGCTCTACAAAGCACCGAAACGGTCTGCCACAGCATTCGAGTTGGAGCCCCGCTCCCTGCTCCAGTGACCCGTCGCCGTCTCGATGACCGCCGCCCCAATCTACACCCCTATTACAACCGGCAATGATCTAAGCGCCCATCGCACTTCCGCAGCCGGCGCGGGTCATGATTTTTACCACAAACCCATTTCTCTCGCTCTTTCTCCAAATTCGTTCACCCAGGTCGATCCATGTGACGTGGCCCCCAACTCTTAAGGTGAGAGCGTTTGGGGCATAATTTTAATAATTTTTAGTATATTTTTGTTAAAATTATTAATTATAATTTTTAGTATATTTAATGGAATAAGTGATAATTTTTAATAATTTTTAAGTATTTAGTAAAATTTTTTATAATTTTAATATTTTTTAATATTTTTTGAATTAAAAAATTATTATAGCAGCGGCAAAAGTTAGTTTGCTAACCATTTAAACATCAAAAATTGATATTTTTTTTTACTAAAAATTTTGTTAGAAAGCGCTCTCCCAAACTCAGTATTTGCCCCAGCTCCTCGATTTCCGAAATCTGATTAGGATTGAAAGAATGAGTTTGATATGACTTCGCGGTACGTTGTTGATCGGGGAAGTGAACGGAAGACAGCACGTTCCTTTTTGTCTAGAGGTAGTCGTCCAATCGACGGAGATGGAGGGAGAAAGAATGGGTGTTTAATGTGAATCTGAAGCTGCGCCGGTGGACTGAGTTTTCTGTGGCTCCGGTAATGATGTCAATCTGTGAAGCTGAAGCGGAAACGATGGAATGCGTTTCAGCAGTAGCGTCGCCTGTCCACGACGAGAATGGAAGGTCAGGGGACTTATTTTTGTGTAAATTATACTTACCTTCTTTTAATATTAAAATTATTGTAAAATTATATTTACCTTACATGCGTTAAAGTAACTAAAAAATTTAAAAATTCAAAACTTTTGAACTTTGTTTAGGCCCAAACGCAGCCTAAGTCTGTAAATTTATTGTCAGCCGTCTCTGTGTCCGTAAGTCATGGAGGGGTGAAACAAAAGAATGTTTAAAATTTTAATTATTTTAATATTTTATATTAAATTTTAATAATTAATTTAATAGAAGACATCAATCAATTTGATATTTTAAATATAAATGGTATAAGTGTAATTTTTAAATATTAAAAAATAATAAATGTAATAATTTAAATATTAAAAAAAAGTGTAATATACCTTGATGACGATTAAAATAGTGAAAGAGTCTCCTTACATTTGTTTTCAGGCCCATCGCGCAGAACTCCGAATGTGTACGTGAGAAGGGACGAGGAAGTGATTGAAAGAAATCATGTCCACGTCACTAACCCATATATATAGTGGACCACCTCACTAGTCCATATGTAGAGTGGACCATTCAGCCTGCGTTAAGTCAATATCCAGAGTCTAGTAATGCGCACCTTTTACGTTTCTATTTAAGTCACGACGACTAGGAAAGCATCCTTATTCCTTAGGGGGCCCCTGCAATACTTTTCTTTTTTGTTTTTTTTACATTAGTCCTCTAAACTGTCCAAAAATGCAAGAAATGGGTAAACTCAGGATTAACATTCCCTGGCACCCAACCATGTAAGATGGATATGAAGATACTCTTTATGTGGTTCAATAATCTTTCTAACCCATGAAAATGTTGACATTTTCTTTCACCCCGAAGCGGCTATACCAAACCAAAAGGAATTAGATTCCATGATTTTCACTTTCTTTTGCAAATTTGGACACCCCACCAACTACTCAAAGCATGTAGCAACTGTCGAGGCATAACCCAATAGGTTTTGAATAACGACATAAAGAGATATGCCATAATTCTCTTGAGAACTTAATTAAGGAGCGTGTGAGTAACCGACTCTCCGTCATTTTTATAAAAATAACACATATTAATAATTACAATTTCCCTTTTGATAAAATTATCCATAGTAAGAATTTTGTTATGTAAAGTACAGTACAAGTCAGAAAGTCACTTCAATAGGAGTACTGCACACGCACGCTTTTTTCCAAGGAAACTCACGAAACCCTTCCTTAGTCAGATTATCATAAAATGAGTTCACATGAAATCTTCCTTCACAAGAAGAGAAATGGTTGATTAACTTCAAGAAAAATCATCTTGTATGTGTCAGTATTTTTTTTAATTGAGCATGTACATTAATTGAATTTTATTTTTAATAAAACGAGTTGAATTCAAGTTTAAAGTCAAGACATACAGAAAAGGTCTAATAAAGAAGTGATTTATATGAATTGGGCTTCTGTGCACTTTTCAAATATATTAATTACGTGGTTGAACGGTTAATAGTGTGGGCTCAAGAAGCCCACCGTAAACCTTTTATGGGAGAGCCCAGTGAGACTAGGTTTTACCCATAAATATATGGCTAGATTCCTTCTCTACACTAGACAGACAGAATATACCCATAGAAAATCCGTCATACAGATTTAGGGCATAGAGAAGAAGATTCATAGCCGTCAAAGTTTTTTTTTTTTTGAACTCGAAGATCTCTTCCGCTCGTTTTCAAGAATAATGGAACAAACAGGTACGCTTCCGTATTAATAATTGTATAATTTGATGTTCCTAAATTCATATACAGACTTGTATTAAACATTACATGTGGTATCAGAGTCATTGTATATGGATTAGGGTCATTGTATATGGATTAGGGACTCAAAAATCTTCAATTTATTTATATTCTTGATTTTTAAAGTTATATCCTAGATGAATGATTTGATCTAGAAAAATAATAAAATATATTTATTTCTAACGTTGAATCTGTTCAATTTAATTGCTGCGAAAGTCATTTGAAAGTTGATCAATGATTCTGTTACTTTTCCGTCCATGAATCCCTTCATTTTTTCATCTTCTCGCACAATCTGCGAGGCCCATTAAATTTATCACAATCCGTCCGCGGTCAAATCTTTTATTGGGGTTGCAATCCGTGAGGCAAAAGATACTTGACCTTTCAAATTGAAAGAAACTGAGACCTTTTCCTTCAATTTAAAAAAAAAAAAAAAGGAAAAGAAAGTGGAAAGTTAATCATTCACGGCAAAATCACACGGTTTTATCCTTTTCTTATATGTATTATATATATTATATATATTATACATATTCATACATACAGAATTAAAAAAAAAAAACACGAAAGATATCTATCTGCAACGGTACTTTTTTTTTTGGTTCCCAGCTGGGAACTCTTTAATTGCATCATAAACTTTACTTTATTCTATATCTCCGCTGTCCCACACACACGGCCCAACAGCTGACCGATGCCGGCAGCTACCGCGTATCGGTATAGGCTTTATGGACGAGGGGCTGCAGTCGCCCCTTGACCGGCGACTACAGCCGCTAGGGTGACTGCAGCCGCTGTAATCGGGGCAAAATGGTATCGTTTTACCTTTTTTTTTTTATTCGTCGTCAAGTCTTGTGGTTTGGCAGCGTGCGTGCGTGTGTTGTGTAGTTTTGGCGTGCGTGCGTATGTTGTGCGTTACAATAAAAATAAAATATAAATAAAAATAATTAATTTTTAATTTGATTAAGTTAAAAGATAAAATAAAATAAAAATATTTTTAATATAATTAGTTAATTTTGGACTACTTTTAGGTGTGTAAAAAATAAATAAAAATAATTAATTTTTAATATACTTGTTAAAATATAAATATCAATAAATTTTATTTTAATTTTTATTTCACTTTAAATTAATTTAAAAGTTACCAAAAATTGATGTGTTGGCAACTCGCCATATAAAATTAGTAACAATTTTTGATATTTTGCCAAATACCTAAAAACATAAAAAGTTTGTGTTTTTTGACATTTTACTTTAACTTAATTCAAAAATTACTAAAAAATTAATGTGTTTCCAACTCGCCACATATATAATTTGAATAGAGATAATTAGTCTACATAAATAAATTTTTATAAATTTCGACAAAAACACTTAAACTTAGTTTGGTACAGAACTTAGAGAGAAAAAAAGCCTAAAACAAAATATAAATAAAAATAATTAAATCAGTTTCAACAAAAACCCTTAAACTTAGTTTGGTACAAAACTTAGAGAGACAAAAAACCTGAAAACCAAATTTAAATAAAAATAATGAAACCAATAATTAATGTGTTTGGAACTCGCCCAAATTATAAATAAGAATAATTAAAACAATAATTAATATGTTTGCAACTCGCCACATATATTTATATTAAACCAAATTAAGTCTTGTACACAACTAAGTTTAAGGGTTTTTGTCGAAATTGGTTTAATTATTTTTATTTATATTTTGTTTTTGGCTTTTTTTTTCTCTCTAAGTTTTGTACCAAACTAAGTTTAAATGTTTTTGTCGAAATTTATAAAAATTTATTTATATAGAATAATTATCCAAATTAAGTTTAAGTGTTTTTGTTAAAATTTATAAAGATTTATTTATGTAGAACAATTATCTATATTCAAATTATATATGTGGCAAGTGTACAAACACATTAATTTTTTAGTAACTTTTGAATTAAGTTAAAGTAAAATGTTAAAAAACACAAACTTTTTATGTTTCTAGGTATTTGGCAAAATATTAAAAATTGTTACTAATTTTATATGGTGAGTTGTTAATACATCAATTTTTGGTAACTTTTAAATTGATTTAAAGTGAAATAAAAATTAAAATAAAATTTATTGATATTTATATTTTAACAAGTATATTAAAAATTAATTATTTTTATTTATTTTTTACACACCTAAAAGTAGTCCAAAATTAACTAATTATATTAAAAATATTTTTATTTTATTTTATCTTTTAACTTAATCAAATAAAAAATTAATTATTTTTATTTATATTTTATTTTTATTGTAACACACAACACACGCACGCACCCCAAAACCACACAACACACGCACGCACGCTGCCAAACCACAAGACTTGGTGACGAAAAAAAAAAAAAAGGTAAAACGGTGCCGCTTTGCCCTGACTGCAGCGGTCAGGGGGCGACTGCAGCCTCCCTCGTCCAGGCTTTATCGCCTGCACAGGGTGCAAGATTTTATATTTGTATAAAAAGAGTATTTTGTGTCAGGCGCGTGCTTAGTGCGTGAGGGCACATCCGACACTTTCTGGGGTTCTAAAAAAATTTATTTTAATCATCTCGAGATGAGGATTCTAGAAAATATTTTTTCATAATTTTGGGCACTATTTGATATTTTTTTGGGGCTAAAAAAAAGGTATTTTTTGGCAAATTCTTAAAAATCGTGCGGTTTTTTTTTAATATTTTATTATGAACATCATATTTTAAATTTTATGGGCATTCTAGACTAGTGTACTCTCCCACTAGGTATATTTGAATATTTAAATACCCATAAAATGTGATTGCGAGTATATTTTTTTTATACAAAAATAATAATAATAATAAAATAAATACTGAAAATAATAAAGGACAATTTAAACAAAAGAATGTCATATTAAGGATTTACGGATTGATATAAGTGCTACTGTCCAAAAAGGTGCATCTATTGATATCTAAAATATGGTAGTATCCATTGTATTATTATATGTAATCACCTACCCAAATGGGGTTATTGCATGTTTTAATGACACGGATAATTTTCGATGACTGATTTGAAATATTATTTTTAAGGGGTTGGTCTGCCCAAAGGGGAATAATCTTTTAAATATTTGAATATTTTCATTGTAGTTAACCGTGAGAAATCGCATAACATGTTGCACTCTTTGCCCAAATGGGAGACGGCAATGATACATCGGGCTACCTCGGTTTATTTTTATGCTTGATTAACTTGAAAGCATATAAGGATTGTTGCCCAAATTCAGCTAATTTGTTGCCTTTTGTGTTCGCATGTATAGTTTCTTTTGCAAGTAATAATAATACTACTACGGTTGTTCTGTTGAATGGCTCGAACTATAAGAAGTGGAAGCAGGATATTGAGTTTACTCTGGGAATAGTGGATGTGGATTTAGCCTTGAGGGAGGCTGCACCAGCTGCACTTACTGCTCTCAGTACTGCCACTGAGAAAGAATTCTACACCAAGTGAGAGAGATCTAATCGGCTAAGTTTGATTACCATAAAAAGATCTATTTCTGAGCACCTCTTGAGCGACTTGCCTGAAACCAGCAATGCAAATGAGCTTTTCGATGCCATGGGACAGAGATACCATGTATCTAATAAGGCTGAGGTTGGATCCCTTATGAACAAGCTTACGAGTCTGAGGTATGACAGCCAAATTGGAGTAAGGGAATATATCCTTAAACTTGTTTTTGTCCAATCCAAACTTAAGAGTCTAAAAGTTGCCATTCCTGATGACTTTATAGTCCACCGTGCTTTAAATGCCCTACCACCAGGTTTTAGCCAAATTAAAACTGCCTATAATACCCAAAATGAATCTTGGACCATAAATGACCTTATTTCCAAATGCATCCTAGAGGAGGAGAAACTTAAGAGGGAAAAGTCATAGGTTGCCTTGTTTGTATCCCATCATAAGACCTATCCTAGGCAGGGTAAGAAAGATTGGAAGAGGAATCATAAAAAATCTACGACTCACACTACTCATAAAAATTAGGATGATAAAGGGCAAAGTCAGACCAACATTGCTCTAGGTCCAAATGCTGATATTAAAAAGACTTTTAAGTGTTATTTTTGTCATAAAGAGGGACACATGAAGAGGGATTGCACTAAGTATAGGGCTTGGCTAAACAAGAAACGAGGAGGAGGTAACTTATTTGCTTTAGTTTGCTTTGAATCCAATTTAGTTGCTGTTCCATCAAATTCTTGGTGGTTTGACAGTGGTGCAACTGTTCACGTTGCTATTTCCTTGTGGAGGTTCAAAAGCAAACGGAAGCCAAATAAGAACGAGGCAAAGTTCAAAGTAGGGGACGATACAAAAGTTAGGGTGGAGTCTATAGGAGAAGTTGTTTTGAATTTAGAGTCTGGATTTTCACTTATTTTAGAAAACATTGCTTTTGTACCGTTTTTTAGACGGAATTTGATTTCTGTTTCTTGTTTGAACAAATTGGGTTATGGTTTTCATTTTCAAAATAATATAGTTGATTTATTTTATAATTCCAAAATTGTTGGCCATGGTTATTTGTCTGATGGTTTGTATAGATTGAAATTGACTCCAAATAATGAGTATGCCTCCTTCCATGTTGAAAGTGGTATGTCCAAAAGAGCTAGAATAAAAGACCGATCTTTAATGTTATGGCATAAGTGTCTAGGTCACATTTCTAAAGATAGAATTCAAAGGCTAATTAAAGAAGACATTCTTATTCTACTTGATTTTGGAGACCTAAATACTTGTGTTGATTATATTCGTGGAAAATTGACTAAGACCAAGAAGAAAAGTGCAACACGGAGTAGTGGCCTTTTAGAGGTTATTCACACTGATATCAGTGAACCTTATTCATCTACTTTCTGTGGAAATAAATATTTTTTGACCTTCATTGATGATTTTTCTCATTATGGTTATGTGTATTTAATTAAAGATAAATCTGATGCACTTGAAAAGTTTAAAATTTTTAAAACAGAGGTATAAAATCAGTTGTCCAAAAGAATTCAGATTGTTAGATCTAACCGTGGGGGTAAGTATTATGGCAGACATGATGTCACTAGACAGCATATAGGACCGTTTGCCAAATACTTACAAGACTATGGAATTATTGCCCAATATATCATGCCCGGTAGTCCTAAACAGAATGGTGTGGCCGAAAGGCAAAATTGTACACTTAAAGATATGATAAGGAGTATGATGAGTCGTAGTAACTTGCCTATATCTCTTTGGGGTGATACCATTAAGACTGTCTTGTACATTCTCAATAGGATTCTTAGCAAATCTGTTCCTAAAACACCTTTTGAATTGTGGACTGGTAGGAAGCCTAGCTTTAATCATTTCTGTGTTTGGGGTTGTCTAGCAGAGTTTTGAATTTATAACCCTTCTGAAAGGAAAACCGATCCCAAAACGACTCGTTGTTTTTTCATTGGGTATTCAGATCATTCTAAAGGATACATGTTCTACTGTCCTACACTAGGTGCAAGAATTGTTGAGTCTCAGACAGCTAAGTTCTTGGAGCTTGATACTGCTGATTCAGAGATGTTACCACACGTTGATGAGGATAGGACTAGCGGGGTCATGTGTATTCCCTTGTCAGGTATCCAACACAGCGTTGCACTTATGCCCATGGAAGTTATGGATCGTGAACAGTTGGGGATTGATGCAGCCATTCCTGATGTTCTTGAAGCTGTTGAGCACGTTTCAGCTTCTGATCATGTTGAGACCGTTCCAGCAGTACCAATAAGGAGATCTTCGAGACAGAGAAGACCTGCTATTTCAAACGAGTTCATAATGTATCTTGGTGAGAGTGATTATGATATAGGTCATGTGGTTGATCTAGTGACCTATTCTAGTACTATTTCGAGTCTCCAGTCCAGTATGTGGGTGGATGCTATGATAGATGAGATGTGATCCATGGCACATAATAAAGTTTGGGAGCTCGTTGATCTTCCAACTGGCTGCAAGCCTATTGGTTGCAAATGGGTGTATAAAACCAAGAAGGACTCTAAGGGGCAATTTGACCGTTTCAAAGCTAGATTGGTTGCTAAAGGATTTACTCAAAAGGAAGGTATTGATTATAATGAAACTTTTTCCCTTGTTTCATCTAAAGACTCATTAAGAATTATTATGGCTCTGGTGGCTTATTATGACTTAGAGCTTCATCAAATGGATGTCAAAATTGCTTTTCTGAACGGTGATCTTAATGAGGAGATTTATATAGTGCAACCTGAAGGTTTTGTGGAAAAACGAAAGGAGTATATGGTGTGTAAAATGTAGAAGTCCATCTATGGGTTGAAGCAGGCATCGCGTCAATTGTACTTAAAGTTTGATGAGGTTGTCACTTCCTTGGGTTTTGTGGAGGATAAGAATGATCAGTGCATATATTTCAAGGTCAGTGGGAGGAATTTTATTTTCCTTGTGCTTTATATTGATGATATCCTACTTGCAAGCAGTAATTTGGGTCTCTTACATGAGACTAAGATGCTCTTGTCCAATACTTTTGATATGAAAGATCTTGGAGAAGCCTCTTTTGTTTTAGGCATTGAGATTATTCGTGATAGATCTCGTGGTATATTGGGGCTATCTCAGAAAGGATACATCAATCGTGTACTTAAGAGATTTAATATACAGAATTATAGACCTGGGGATGTTCCTGTAACCAAGGGTGACAAATTTAGTAGAAATCAGAGTCCTAAGAACGATATAAAAGCAAAATCCATGCAAAACATATCATATGCTAGTGCAGTTGGCAGTCTTATGTATGCACAGGTGTGTACTAAGCCGAATATAGCTTTCATTGTTAGTGTTATTGGGAGGTACTTATCAAATCCTGGCATGTTGTTAATAAAATTAACACATAATTCTTACGTAATTTGAATTAAAGTATAAAATTATTAAAAATATTAAATTTATTAAATTTATATCACACTTCTCGTATAAGTTTATATATTTTCATCGAAAAATATTATCTGGAAAAATAAAAATATTTTTTTTATTTTTCATTACAAACCAAATATGAGAAATGATTTTAAATTCTTATATAATTTCTTTTGTTTCCATTTGAAAAAATTTTAGTCCAAACACATCACCTTTGGTGTGTTTAAATTGAATATATGATAAGGGAAAAGAAAATGGAAGCAAAAGGAAAAGAAAAAATAGAGGAGAAGTATAGAAAATATAAAATTTCTAATGCACTTTTTATTCGAATGAATTAGAAAATATAAAAAAGTAAAAGATCTTCTTGATGCAATCTCACAGCTCCAATGGGTTGGTGATGATAAAATCTAAAATATCTATTTTTATATTAATTTATGTATATATAAAAAGCGAATTATTTATATTACTTTATTTTTTTCAATATGTCCCCCACATGTAATTAAACCGACTTCTTTTGAAATGTACAGTAAAGCTCAAACTTAAAACCCTTGGCTTGCTTTAATATTATAATATATTATTATAATTTATACTCATTTAAAAGTTTAAACTATTAAGGAGGGAGACAAGTTTATTATTTATATATTAAATTTTTTATATTCTTGACATTTATTCACATGTCGTTGAATTAATTTTTTTTATAAAATTAAATATATTTAATTATTAAAAAATTATTTTATTATTTATATAATATTTTATATTTTCAAAATGCACAAACGTACACGCTCGTCTCTTCAAGCACGAAAACAACGTAAAGCCATGATGAGGACATCGGACTGGTAGTTGCAAGCACGTGGAATAGGGAACCAAACCTTCAAGCAAGTGCCGTCCACACACAAATGAAGGCCTGATCCCCTTATTCGAGTATTTTTTTAATTAAAAAATATATAAATATATTTAAATTATTAAATTTTAATTTAATGGCTCAAAAGATTAATATTTTTTTTTGGTAATCCGTAACCCGCACCGATTTATTGTATACCTCTATGAACCGCGTAACAAATGGGTAAACTAGAGGTATTTGAACCCACCTGCAAGACCCAATCAACAGATAAGACAGGGTAGTTATTAATGGGATTCGAACTCAAAACTTTCGAATTTATGGTTTGTTCCATGAACCATTAGAATACCAAAATCAATTTTAATCTCTAAAGTCCGTCTATTTGCCTTTTGGTGTATAAACAAAATGGAACTCTTTACCAATTTTAAATTGTATATTTAATAAAAATTTATAAAAATGTAAAAATATTAAAAATTGTGGAAAGTTTAAAAAATTAATAAAACTTTAAAAATTAGATAAAAATTATAAAATGTTAATAAAAATTAAAAATATATTAAATGAATTTTAGTGGAGACAATTAACAACAATTTTTACGAGTCCACACAGGTTAAAGTTACTTTTAAATTTTAGGGATGTGAAATTAAATTTTAATTACTTAATCAATATGAGTTTGATCTAACCCTTCAATTTCAAAATTTAATTTTCACCTTTAAAGAGGACTAAACCAGTCAACTAAAAGGACATTAAATAATGAATTGAAAGAAAAAAGAGAAAATTTTAAACGATGAAATAGAAAAGAAGAAAGAGAAAAACTAAATATAAATAAAGATAATAACTAAATATAAATAAAGTTATAGTAAATTGATAATTATTTTTATTTTTTAAAAAATAATTAAATTTTTATTAAAGATAAATAAAATATAGTAATTTTTAATTATTTATTTTTAAAGATATATTTAAATCTATATTTATTAATTTAAAATTTTAATTATTTATTTATCTTTAGTTGTTATATCTTTATTTATTTTTAATTGTTATCTTTATTTTTATTTAGTTATTCAGTTGTAAATCTTAGTCTAACAAAAAATTATTATATCTTTATTTAACTTTAATATAAATTTACATATTTTAAAAAAATAAAAATAATTAAGATTTATTATTTATTATTTATTGTTAGTTGTTATCTTTATTTGTCTTTATTTGTCATATCCTTACTGTTATAAATCTAAAATAAATAAGGATATAATTCAGACGTAAATCTTAGTTTAAAAAAAATTATTATATCTTTATTTATCTTTAGTATAAATTTTCATATTTTTAAAATGTTAAAATGACTAAAATTTATTATTTTTATTTATCTTTAATTGTTATCTTTATCTATTTTTACTTTCCATATCCTTACTGTTACAGATCCAAAATAAATAAGGATATAACAACTAAAAACAAATAAAAATAACAACTAAAGATAAATAAAAATAATAAATTTAAATTATTTTTACTTTTTAAAAATATGTAAATTTATATTAAAGGTAAATAAAGATATGATAAATTTTTTGTTAGACTAAGATTTACGATTAAACAACTAAATAAAAATAAAAATAATAATTAAAAATAAATAAAGATACAATAACTAAAGATAAAAAATAATTAAAATTTTAAATTAAATTATAAATTCAAATATATGTTTAAAAATAAAAATAATTAAAAAATTATTATATTTTTATTTATCTTTAATAAAACAACTAAAGATCAATATAGAATTAAAAATTTAAATTAATATATATAAATTTAAATATATCTTTAAAAATAAAAATAATTAAAAATTACTATATTTTTATTTATCTTTAATATAAATTTAATTATTTTAAAAAATAGCTAAATTCTACTATATCTTTATATATATTTAGTTATTATCTTTATTTATGCTTAGTTTTTTTCTTTCCTTTTTTTCTCTGTTATGGTTTAAAATTTTCTCTTTTTTTCTTTCAACTATTCATTTAATTTTTTAATTGACTAATTTACTCCCCTTTAAAGATAAAAAAATAATTTTTAAAATTAAATAATTAGATCAAATTCATATTAATTAAACGATTGAAAATTAATTTGAAATTTGAGGCTGTGTTTGTTTGATGGATTAGATAATGAGGGATAAGTAATACCGTGGGGTCCATAAATGGGATTGGATAAAAGATAGGATTAATTTTTTATGCGATATTATTTTTTTGGTATTTGGTTGATAGAATATAAAGTGGGATAAAAGATTCAATTTGATGTATGATGTGATAGAAAATAATTTTGGATCTTTGAATCTTGGAGAGAACAAATCTGGAGATGGGTATTAATAATACCACATGCTCCATGAGATAACAAATCCGGCATTTTTCCGGACAACTCATCCAATCCGTAAATTCCACGGATAAAACAAAAAGTAAAACAAACACTATTTTGAGTGGACTCCACGGATTGCTTCTCCAATTCGACGCTGTAGTCCAGCAAACATACATGACCCAACATTAACTTTATGTTCGGTCAATTCAATAACGCGTCGGTTGTTGGCGGCCCCATGTATTACTTTTCCAATCCGGCGCTGCAGTTCAGCAAACAAACATGCCCTAAGACTAACTTTAGGCCCGGTCAATTCAATAACGCGTCCGTTGTGGGCGGTCGTTGAACTTCTAGTACTTCAGGTCCATCCAGAGGCGCATTAATTGGCCAATTACTGCAACGGGCCATTCCACGTTAAGTAAGTATCAATGTCAACAGTAGAAAAGTACGCAAGCAGGCAGTTTAATTTTCTTTTATCGTGGTCAATCCTTTTACATTTATGTTCACACCGTGGTCGCTTCAGAAAATTCTAATAGAATATTCAGTTCTCGTTTGGTGATATTTTTTTTATGTTTATTTTTAAAATTTTATAAATTAACAATAAAAATATATTTGTTAAATTTATTTATACTTTTTTATTTTTAAAAATAAAAATTTAAACAAAAAAAGTAAACAGAAAGAAAGTATTTCCTTTCTTTTTTTTGTTACAAACATTTTATCAATTTAAACACTTTGTCTATTTTTGTTTCATCATATTAAAATTAATTATTTTATTTAAATATTTTATTGAATATAATTATTTTTAATAAATAATACAGTTAATTTAGTAATTATTTAATTTAATCAATATAAATATATTTTATTAAATTATTAAATCAATTTGAATAAATAATAAAATTAAATTACTAATTTAGCTTAGACTTAATTAATATTAAACATATTTTACTAATCATTTTTAATAAATATCATAACTAATTATTAATTAAATTAAATTATTTATTTAATAAAAAATATATTTTATTAAATTATTTTTAATAAATATCATAATTAAATTATTTAAATTCTTATAAAATATATTTTATTCAATTGTTTTTAACAAATAATATAATTAATTTATAATTAATATATTTTATCTTTACTGAATTAAATGATGTAATAATTATATTTTATTCAACTAGTTTTAGTAAATAATATAATTAAATTATAATTTAATATATTTTATATTTATTGAATTATATGATTTTTAGTAAATAATTTAATTGATTAATTCAATTAAATTAATTTGAAATATGTTTTATAAAATTCAATTAATTTTTCGAAAATTAATATTTTATGAAAAACAAAAAATTAATAATTGTAAAAAAAATTACATTTCCAAATATGGCTTTAACTTTTATTTAAAAAAAAAATGATAGCGAGAAACATAAAATAGATAAACAAAAATATAAAAACGACAATGCTAGTAAAGGGTCTTTAATTAAATTGTAATAAAATTTAAGATTTAAAAGTTAAAATCTCAAGTTATTTTACACTAGAAATGATTTTGAGAGTAAAATTTTGTAAGAATTAAAATAATTTATGTTAAATAAACATTTAAAAAAATATTTATTTACTCGACTGTTACTAAAATAAAAAAAATAATGTTAAATACAAAGCGCTTTTCTTTTTTCTTTTTGGGGGTAAGTAATACAGCGTGCTCTTAGTTGCTCAATGTTCAAAAAATACTATTCATTGTGAAAGAAAATGAAATGTGAAAAATTAAAAAGATTGCATTTAGCATATTTCTATTTTATTTTTCTTTAATATACATTATTTGGATTTTATTTCATTAAAATAGCTTTTGAAATTAGTTTTTTTTTTTAACTATAATAATGTAAAAATCAAATGTTTACCACACGTGTGCAATAAGCCCACTAAACTATTTCCTAAGGTTGCATTTGGATTAAAGATTTGTGAATGAAAAATAAAAATAAAAATTAGGAAGGCAAAGTAAAACAAAAGAAATAATATTTTTTATTTTTTAGATAAATCACATTTTTCACTCTTTGGGTTTTTTTTTAATACTAAATCTCATTTTATGATATGATATTTTAATTATAATAATTGAGGGGTAAAAATTTAATTTATTACCATATGAGACAATACATTACCTTTCGTTTATGATTTCACTATTAAATTTAAGAAGTTAACCTATATTCTTAAAACATGTGTGTATATTCTTAAAACATGTGTGTCTAACCAATAAAAATTAAGTACAATAAATAAGTTATATCATCTTTTATATTAATTATGTATTAGAAGGTAACCCATCTTTTGAGAAGATGTAATAATTCTTTGTTAAATGTACATGTGGCCATTACTTGAAAAGTAAAATATAATTTAATAGAAAATTTAGGAGTACAAAATATAGTGTAATCTATTTTTTATTATAATTAAAAAATGAGAAGAAAATATGTAGATAATTGTAAAAAATAATTTTTTATTTTTTACTCAATTAATTATTATATATCTGTTAATATATAAGAAGAAGAACCAACTTTCATGTCTCCCTCAATATAAATCTCCTTACAATGTCAGACACATAAATATTTTATAACTATTACAAACTTTCCCAATTTGAATATTAAGGTAAAGAAAAATAAATAAATAAATAAATAAAGAACAGGAAGTGAAGTAGTAAAAAAAATCAGATATGAGAAAGAAAAGTAAATTTTCGTTCGGTAAGAAGTAGTTAGTATTAGTTATCAGCTACTAACTTTTTGATTTTTTTAAAATGATTAAATTTATCCTTTTTATATTTTAATATCTTTTAAACTTTTACATGTAAAAATATCAAATTAATAAAAATTTAAAAAACTAACTACTAAAAAGCTAATTTTTATTTTTTTCCAAACACATAAAAAGTTAATTTTTTAATAATTAGCTGAAAAAAAGGCTAGTTTTTTTAATTCTCAAACAAAGCCTAAGTGGGAGGAAAACACACACACGGTATACCCGCTTACATTGGAAAGGTAAATAGAAGGAAAAGAAAATAATTGAGGGAGGTTAAAAAGATTTATATCATTTTAAATGAAATAAGTAAGAGAGAAATGAAGTAAACAGGGGTACGTCCATTAATCAACTTTATTTCGCTTTCAATTTGAGATGTAATAGGTGTAAAAAAAAATTTAATTATATTTTTATATTTTACTCTTAATTTATATATTATTTTTTAAAATATTTATTGCAAATAGTAGATTTTAAATAATATAAATTTTAACTATATATTTTTTTACTTTAACATCAAATTCCCTTTCCATCTCTCTCAAACAATAAAAAAACAATTAATTTTCATTATCTTTCCTTCCATCTCCACTTTACTTTACCTCTCTCCTCCTGCCATCGTATCTTAAATGCTCAGGTTACTCAATCTCTCTCTGCAATTTTATTTTAATTTTTAAATAATTATACTTTATCCTTTGTGATTTAAAAAAACACACGATGGTTTCTATATTAAAAACTAACGTATAATTTTTAGATGATGCAAACAAAATTAACACATAGTTCTTATGTAATTTAAATTAAAGTGTAAAATAGTTAAAAAAATATTAAATTTATATCACACTTCTCATATAAGTTTATATATTTTCATAGAAAAATATTATCTCAGAAAATAAAAATAAATTGAATTGTTTTAAAAAATAAAATAATATTTTATTTTAACATAAAAATATATAGAAATATCATTTTATCTATTTATTTTCTTGTAAATTTTTTTTTCCTCTAACAAATTGGGGTGGCGTAAATTCTGATAAATTTAATTGATTTTACAATTTAACTCAAATTATGAAAAAATTATGGACTCATTTTTAAATTAGAGGGTGGTGTCTTTTTTTTTTTTTCTTTTGTTAGATCAAAACTTAAATAATTACTGTTTTTTTTTTAACCTTCATAAAATACAAATCATTGCTCTACAAAACAACCGAAACGGCCTGTCACAGCATTCGAGTTGGAGCCCCGCTCCCCGCTCCGGTGACCCGTCGCCGTCTCATGACCGCCGCCACAGTCTACACCCCTGTTACCACCGCAATGATCTAAGCCCCCATCGCACCTCCGCCGCCGGCAGGGGTCATGATTTTTACCACAAACCCTTTTCTCTCCATCTTCCTCCAAATTCGTACACCCAGGCCCATCCATGTCACGTGGCCCCCAATCCCTAGACCCAACCGCAGTATTTGCCCCAGCTCCTCAATTTCCGAAAATCTGATTAGGATTGAAAGAATGAGTTTGATATGACTTCGTGGTACGTTGTTGATCGGGGAAGAGAACGGAAGACAGCGCATTTCCTTTTTGTCTAGAGGTAGTCGTCCAATCGACGGAGATGGAGGGAGAAAAAAGGGTGTTTAATGTGAATCTGAAGCTGCGGCGGTGGACTGAGCTTTCTGTGGCTCCGGTAATGGTGTCAATCGGTGAAGATGAAGGTGAGACGATGGAATGGGTTTCAGCAGTAGCGTCGCCTGTCCATGACGAGAAGGGAAGGTGAGGGGACATATTTTTGTATAAATTACCCTTAACTTTCCCTTAATATTTGAGTTATTATAAAATTATATTTACCTCGCATGGGTTAAAATAATTAAAATTTTAGAGTAATTTTACTATATTACCCCCTTTTTTTTTTAATCGTAGTTTCATCAAATTTACTTACAAATATTATAAAAAACGAGTTAAAAAGCAAGTAAAAATAAAAGAATTTTAGAATTTTTTTGTAAAAAAAAAATAAAAACTAATTAAGATGAAAAAGATAGGAGGTAAAATAAAAAATGTTTAAAATTTTAATTATTTTGATGTTTTATATTAAATCTTAACAATTGATTCAATAGAAGACGTTAATTTAACAATTTAAAAATAAATGATATTAGTGTAAATTTTAAATATTAAAGGATAATAAGTGTAATTAATTAAATTAAAAAAAAAAAAACATAAATTATCCTTGAGGGTGATTAAAATAGTAAAAGAGTCTCCTTACACTTGTTTTTAGGCCCATTGCGCAAAACTCCTAAAGTGTACGTGAGAAGTGATTGAAAGAAATCATGTCCACGTCACTAATCACTATAGTGGACCATTCTGCATGCGTTAAGTCAATATCTAGAATCTAATGGTGTGCACCCTTTTACGTTTCTATTTAGATCACGACGACTTGGAAAACAACCAAAGGGGCCCCTGCAATATATATATATATATATATTTTTTCACATTAGTCCTCTAAACTGTCCAAAAAATGCAAGAAATGTCAACATTCCCCGACAACCAACCATTTAAGATAGACATGAAGATACTCTGTATGTGGTTCAATAATCTTTCTAACCCATGAAAATATTGACATTTTCTTTCACCCCGAAGTAGCTATGCCAAACCAAAAGGAATTCGATTCCGTGATTTTCACTGTCATTTGCAAATTTGGACACTCCACTAACTATTCAAAGCATGTAGCAACTTTCAAGGCATAACCCAATAGGTTTTGAATAATGATAGAGGGATATGGCGTAATTCTCTTGAGAACTTAATTAAGAAGCATGTGAATAATCGATTATTCATTGTTTTTACAAAAGTAATACCTATTAACAATTACAACCCTCTTTTTGATAAGATTATTCATAGTGAGAATTCTGTAATATAAAACACTACAAGAAAATTACACAATTGTCGACCAAAAAATTGGTCGCTAAAGGGTAAAATTTGGTCGGCGAAATTTTTTCCGACCAAATTTATTTGGTCGGAATTTGGTTGGCGAAGGTTTGTCGGGGAAACTTTTCCCGACCAAAAAATCATTTGGTCGGTAAATGTAAAACATTTCCCAACTAATTAGTCAGCAAAAAAATATTTAATGGGAAAAATGCAAAAATCTTTTCCCAACCAAATGGTCACCAATTCTTCGCTTTTCCCGACCAATTGGTCGGCAATTGTACACTTTTCCTGACCAATTGGTCGGCAACAAGTATAGAATTGAAAATTTAAATTAATTTTAAAAAAATTTAAATGTGGTGCCACGTGGTATTATTTGCTGACATGTCATCATGCAACATGGCACCTTATGTTGTGCCACGTGTCGATCTATGATTGGGCCACATGTTAGCCTATTATTAGGCCACGTGTCGGGTCCATATATTTGAAATTTTTGTTGTTGTTGTTGTTATTGGTGAGACTCGAACTCATGTCATCTCTTTGGAAGCTAGTGTGTTTAACCACTAGGCCAAGCTTTTATTTGTAATATATTTTGATTTAATTATTTTAACATTTTATGTTATAATTTTTTTATACTTTTTCCGACCAATTGGTCGGCAAAAGTTCAACCTTTAGCGACCAATTAGTCGCCAAAAGTGATACATTTTTTATTTTTTTATTTAATCATTTTAACATTTTTGTAATAATTTTTTTTTACACTTTTGCCGACCAATTGGTCGGGAAAAGTTTCTCTTTAGCAACCAAATTTATATTTAGTCGGGAAAAGTCGATCTTTAGTGACTAATTAGTCGGGAAAAGTTATCATTTGACGACTAACATTTTCTTGGTCGGGAAAAAGTAACTATTAGCGACTAAATTGATATTTGGTCGGGAAAAGTCTTCTTTAGCGACCAAATTTATATTTGGTCAGAAAAAGTAGTCGCCGAAGATGTGATTTGTTGTAGTAAAGTACAGTATAAGTAAAAAGTTGCTTTAGTAGATGTACTGCACACACACATTTTTTTTCAAGGAAATTCACGAAACCCTCCCTTCGTCAGATTATCATAAAATGAATTCACATGAAATTTTCACAAGAAGAAAAATGGTTGATTAACTGCAAGAAAAAATATCTTGTATGCTGCTAAAATTACCCGATATATATACTGTTGCTAACATTACCCAAATTCTCGTTTAAAGGCCTTTATATTCGTCAAAAACATGTGGGAAAGATTTACATTTTATAAACTTCAATAAAGTGTTGTTTAGATGGTTATTTTGAAGGAGACAATGGAATTGTCAGTGATATGAAACCAATAGATAAGAATTGACCAATATATAAGAATTGTCCACAATTATTTGTAGCCAATCAATGCCTTGATAATTCAAGGATACCAACAAAGTCCGCTACACTATTTGTATGGATATTCCCTTCTCTTGTGGATATGTATAAGGATTTCGCTTTGCCCATATGCTCAAAAGAACTTGAGTACATAACAGGAGAATGGCAAAAATTGGTGGATCTCCAAGGGTTATATGGGCTTTGGTTCTCGTATTGTTTGTAGTCATATGCCTTGGTGCAATTGGAGTTGAATCACAAGCTAGACGTATCCCCGATGATGAAAGTAAGTGACCTTCTAAATATGACTTTGGTTTACCCATTTCTAATTTATCTTTGTTTTTCTATTTTACTAGATTTGTAAGCATGGAGAAGAACTTCGTTACAATTCATAACAGATCCCTTAATATTACTCAAATAAAGTGAAGCAAAATTGTGGGTTGGTTTGTTTTCTATGTTTGATGTATAATGATAAATATGAGTAAATTTTAACTTGAAATTAAAAGAATAGACATAATTTATAAGGATTGATTTAAATCTATTGTCGCAACGTAGGTGGATAAATGAGTAAATTTGAACTTGAAATTAAAATAGTAGACAAAATCTATAAGGATTGATTTATGTTTATTTTCACAACTGAATTGTTTGATTCTATAACGCCTTAGTTTTTATGTAGTATATTGTTTTATGTATGACTACAGGTATCCAATTTTTATCTACTAATCAAACTTAACCATGTTTACCATCTTGCTTGAAACTCCAATTGTTCTAATGCTTACAGCCTCACATGTTCATAATATATGTTAGTTTGGGTATTTTGGAGTCATTTTTTAAGTTTATAATATAGAGAATTTACTCTTCATGGTTTTGTGGATCTAAACAGTATCGGGAATAAATCCTAATTTAAATCTGTGAGAAACAACAAACTATATACGCGGCTCCCCTTCCCCTTTATAAATGAAATTAGGGCTATGAATTACGCCAAAAAAAAAAAAAAAATTACCAAATACCCAACAAATAGAATTTATAGTGATTGAAATAATTTTTTATGTCACTGTTTTTCTTTTATGCTATGTTTGTAACAAAGATTTGTCACAAGAAAAGAAAATTGAAAAGAAACTACAAATTACTTGTATATATATTTTTTGATTAACCAAATATATATATATATATATATATTTACAAATATTTATTCATTTTCATCTCATTTTTCTAATCTAAATAAAAAATGAAATAAAATTAATTGATGAAAAAAATAATCTTTTCCATTTCATTTTTGCTTCACTATGTTGTTTCATTTTTATATCCATAATCCAAATTTCAAACACAATTAGTGTGCATGTAAAAAAGTAAATATTTGTTACAACGGTATTGTCACGTCATTGTGCTAACATGATACGATGAACCAATAAAATAGGAATATCTTAAATTTTGAATTAAGAGGTGTTTTCAAAATTTGATAAGAATTATCTATACGTATATGTCTCTATTTAATTGATTTATTATACCATGTCAACACAATGACATAACATCACCATGCACCAAATATTTTTCATATATAAAGATGGTGAATCATCTACCATGTGCTTGATTAATTTTAATACCAACACATGTATTATTTGCTTTCATGTTGTGCAACATCATGAGTCATAAATTTCATTTTATTTGGCAATAATTAAATATTAAGATGTTCAACAATTTTTATGCCAATACGTAAATTTTTTTTGGAAAGAAGGAAAAAATCATCTCTCTATTTTATATACCGTGTAAGTACTTTAATAGCTAAAATTATTTTGATTTATGCATGCAGTGAAAGCTCTTGGTGAAATAGCTAAACAATTGGGTATGACAGACTGGAATTTGACTCAAAACTATTGTGTTGATAACTTGAATTGGTACACACCAATTGCCTCAGCCAACATATACAGCAGTACTGTTAACTGCAACTGCCCTTCTGACAATGAATGTCATATTAGTACCTTGTGAGTTTCTTTCTTTTTTTTTTTTTTTTTTTGAGTAATGCTGTACAATTAAAATACTTATCAAAAAAAAAAGTGAGAATAATGTGATAGCTCTGAGCTATCAGTTTTTAAAATAATAACTCATTAAAATATACATTTATTACCCACTTATTATTACCATATCATTGTGGTATTTTTTTCTAATAGAATAACCATTTCATTTTTTATGTTAATAAATGTGGTTCATTCATTTATGTGTAAATTATACTTTCATTCTTTTGACATTTGACTAATTATAGGTAACTAACCTTAAAATTTACGCTCATATTTTCACTTTGAAATGTTCATTGCAACTAAATTTTTTTGCTGATTTGGCCATCAATATTAAATGGAAAGTAGTGTGATCAATGTTTAAAACCATACGAGATCTTTCTTTTACCCCTTTTAACAGTATAAATGTCCAAAATTCTATTGAGATCTTTAAAAATTGAAAATAAAAAAGGTTGTCTTTGCATATTGTAGTCCATCTCATTCTCTAAAATTGAAGCCAATGTCTAGAAATATAAAACAATGAAATAAAATAAAATAAAAATATTGTGAATTGTTCCCTTCGCACATCGTTTGTTTTTTAACTTTTAAAAATCTCAAAGGTGCTTTAGATAATTTATATAATCTAAAGAGGTAAAGAGACATCTCATATAATTTTTTCATGCAATCATATTACTTTCAATTTAATATTGATGTTCAGAATGATGGAAAGATTTAGTTGTAATAAACATTTTAAAATTAGAAGTGCAAGTGCAAATTTTTAAATATTGAGAGTGGTTACTTGTAGTTGGCCAAATCAAAAAATTGAGAGTAGTTACTTGTAGTTGGCCAAATCTTGAGAAGAGGTAAGTAAAATTTACCCTTCTTTTATATTACGTATTCAAATCTCAAATTCAAGAATTAATGAATATAATTGATATTGCTGGAAGAATTAATTTCTCCTTTTAATCATTAAGGTTGGTTGAAATTAATTTAACATCACATTATCAACCTCTCTTTCCTTGTCACAGATTTCTTAGGGGGCAGGATCTTCCTGGGGTCCTACCACAGTCACTGGTGAAATTACCCAATCTCACGATTATGTGGGAAAAGCTTTCAACTTCCAAATTGTGTTGACAAATTAACTTAATTTCTTGTCTGTTTAGTAATTATTTCTTATAAATACTATTGATTGTTATTTACACAGTGATTTTAGTGGCAACTACCTTAGCGGTACTCTTCCTCGTGAATGGGCTTCTATCAAGTTTGAAATTATGTGAGTGATATCTATATATATGTGTGTGTGTACATATGTTTGTATGTATATGTACAACTTCACCGTTACATTAACAATGCATTATTCACCCTAAGTTTCCAAAACTCTTGTAGGATTCTTTCTATGAATCGCTTGTCGGGACCTATTCCAAAGTACTTGGGAGGCATTACTACTCTTACCTTTTTGTACTCTCTCTTTCTCTCTCTCTCTCTCTCTCTGTGTATGTGGACATGCACGCACTCTTGCAAACACGTGCCTGAATCTATGAGAAGAACAAAATGGAATTATGAAATTTTGCACTTCCAAATTCCTTGCGATGTAATTTTGGTCCAAGTTTAATTTTCAGGAGCTTAGAAGGCAACATGTTTTCTGGAACGGTGCCGGCAGAGCTGGGAAACCTGGTCAATTTAATCTATCTGTCAGTCCTCTTCTGTTTAGTTTTTTATATGTTTCTTTATTATATTCATCATAAGTTTATTATTTTTGCATTGATCTTACCCCCGTTTGGCCACTGTAGCAATCTCAACACTAACAATCTCACTGGGATGCTACCAAATGAGCTTGGTAATCTGAGAAATTTGACTGAGCTGTAAGTTCATTGGTGCTTTTGTGCAGATATTAATTCCTATTATGCCACAACATTTTTTGTTTTTTTAAATCTTTTCTTCGTTTGGGACTTTTGGGCAAATGCAGTTGGCTGAGCAGTAACAACTTCACTGGAAGGTTGACAATTTTCCCGAGTTGGAATAAACTTCAAATATTGTAAGTGTTTCTTTCTTCCCTTTGAGCATGGAATAACATTTTCCAATTGAAGACAGTTCTTTTAATTCATTTGTTACCCGATAGAGAGCTTGAAGCAACTGGTTTTGAAGGGCCCATACCTACAAACATTTCTCTCATTCGTAATTTAACTGTAATGTAAGTTGAGCGTTCTCTGTGATTTACTGGAATAAATATTTAATGTATAGCATATTTACAAACTTTTTATGTTAACTCTGAGTAGAAGGATTACTGATTTGAATGGAGGGGCTTCAACATTTCCAAATCTCGAAAACCTGACAGACCTGGAGATATTGTAAGTTATAACAGTGATTGAAAAAAAAAAAAACTGATCTGAAGTTTCTTAAATTTCACGACCAATTTTGTTTGTTTTGCAGAGAGTTGAGGAACTGTAACTTAAACGGATCAATCCCCAGTTATCTCGAAAAATTTCTCTTTTTACGCCTGTAAATTGCCAACTCCATAATTACTTCAGTTTCTTTCTTACTTTACTTCATGTCAAAGTTAAATTCTTGGCTACCATATATACGTGGGTAAGTGTGCTTACATGAAATTAAGATAAGAAACATGATACATATTGGTCTTAGTATATAATTATTATTATTAATATATATGCTCTCATTAGTATATGAAAGGAAAATTTTTTGATGACATTTTAAGGGTATGGAAGGTTAATTTTCATTTTAAGAGTATGGAAGGTTAATTTAATTTTAAAATAGTTAAGATAGCTTCTTGATTGTTTCATAAATGTAGGGACCTAAGCTACAACAGGTTGGAAGGAACAATTCCAAACATTGAACAAGCTGAATCCCTAAAATACATGTAAGAAATGGCAATTAGGATGTCAAGGTGCTCTAATTTTTCGTGCCTTTAAATAATTTCTTGTGATTTTAGTTTTTTTTGCTATTGAATATGTCTTCATATGATGTGTCATGCCTGATTAGTTTAGTATTATAAAACATGCAATCGTACTCCTAAACGATAACCAGTTAGGATCTTTTATCCGTGTAGAATCGCAAATACTCCCCTCATGCTGACCCCATCGGCATTTACTGCCAGAAAATTCAACTCCTTCCCAAAATGACCAAAATCTCCCCTATCAGCCCCAGGCACCCTCGCCCACATGAGAACTAAAGAAGAAATAGAAGAAGATGAAGTGTTCCCATTCTCGAATTCCTTATCCCCTATTTTTCTATCAATATAAGGCATACCTAGCCTTATTATGGGCTGATAAACAGGAGACTTGTAATTGATTCTGGGCTTGAGCCCAAATCTCCAGTTATTTCAATCAACCCAAGTTCTTGGGCTCCTCTATCAGAGGCTAATATGAGTTCTTACGTGCAAGTGGAGGCCCAATCAATTTGTTGCAGTACACGAGCTCATTAACCAGCGAGTTAGTGACCCACAACCAAGACTTGGTTTCCACTGGAACCCCAAATGGGGTAGAACCCGGAGGATTACCCCATTCCATAGCCGGCTCCAAGGGTGAATCATCTGAAGCCTCTAGAGACTTTCAACTATCATCCACCGTGTTCAAAATTTTGAAATTTGTGCGCATATTCTGGTGGTATTTGAATAGTAAAAAAGTATAGAGAAAAGTACAAAAAAAAATTATCGTAAAAGTAATATGTAATAAAATTTGATTTAAAAAAATTAAAAAAAAAATTGATTAAAATGTGAATTTTAGTAAATTTTGATAAACCAAATGAAGCTCTGCCTAGCCCCACGCGCTTCCCAAAGACTCCACCTATGCGCTTTCGTCTTATTTAGCACTAGCAAATGTGTCTTCTGCTTCTCCAGTTACATTTTCGCAGTTGTGTGTTGCTTCTTCACGACATTCGATTGATTTGTTGGGAATTTAAAACCTCCTAAATTTACCGCCTTAGATTTTATTTTTGGCAAAATAATAAGAAAAATAGAGAAAATAGTAACAATACAAAAATTTACGTGATTCGATAATTTATTTACATCCACAGGCACTTAGAAAAGAAAATTTACTATGTGAAAAATTGTTACAATCACACAATTCTTCCTCTCACAACTAAAACTCTAATACACCCACAAAAAATTGTCTCAAACAATCTTTAACTCTCAACTCACAAAAGAGGAATTTAACTGAAATCAAAGTTTGCTAGATAAATTTTTGACTTTGACTGATACACTTAACTAAAGAAGAAGAGACTTTTATTTATAATCTCACATGACCTCTACTTTTTTGTGAGAAACTGATAAGAGACTGCTAAAAGAGCCACCACAACAACAATTCCAATTGTAGGTACCTAGGCCAATGAACTCTTGATCCAACTATATGGGACCTTGTACTATTTTTCATTGTATAACACATTTGTCCTCGTCAAAACTTTACTCTTATTCCCTTTTATTCTCATGAGAGCCCGCCAAAGGTAGGTTCTTCTATTCCTCATTTCATCATCCATCCCCACGAACCCACCGACATTTCCCTTATCTCTTTCAGAATACAATCGTCCCATAAGTGCAAATGAAGTCCAATCAATCTGATTCAAGTACTCTTTGGTTCCCACTCTTTCCTAGAGCAACATCCCCACTTCGACTACTAATCTAGCAGCAATGGAAGTCCATTAAAGCTTTGTTTCTAATCTGGAACCTTAGCCGCTACTTCAATTAAAGGAAAAATGAAACGGAACTAGATGACCCCAGTTCTTTTAACTCTACCCTCGCGGCACGCCCTAGAAACCCATATTAATGAATAAGATATGTTAGAGAATAAAAGCATTTGATAATATTCTTTTATGATTTGTAACTTGATTTATACTCTAATTTAAGAATTTATCTCCTTGAACTTTTCCCTTATTTTCAGTATTTTTTTTAACCAATATATATAAAGACACTCTTTGCCTCTTGTAATTAATTAATCTTTCGTCAATGCAATTCTCTATTTTCTTTCTATATTTTCTGCATTATGAATTCTAATAGCCCCAAGCCCTAACGTCGGCGCATCCGCTCTTGAAGCAGCATCGCCGAGCCTCCCCACAAGACAACCACGGCCTCACGACTTCCTATACTTTGAATTTGTCTCGTTTGAAATTTTCAAATCTCACTCTCTTTTATCCCAGATTTTCTTTACTTTTTGCCAAGTCAACAACCAAGTTGGAATTTTCGCAAGTTGAAGATACTACTTCTGGTTGCTTGCAGTCTTATCACTGGGATCGAACCTCGTAGGAATTCTACACGACCCCACCCCACTCCAAGAAAGAAAAAAACACAAACCTTTCGGCGTTCTTAGGAATCTGCACCGATGATCCCCCTCGTGGTGAGAAAACCCTAAACTCCACCACCCACCACCCCTCATTTTCAACCGATGCTCTAGAAAGTAGAAAAGACTTGGCTTTGTTTCACAGAAAAAAGGACTATTGAAATTTTGTTTCCGTATTGGTGATGCTGCCGTCAATTGACCTGGGTGATTCAGCTAGCCAAATCGCACTACTGCGATTCATTTGCCGTACTATCTTGCAGACTAATTCAAACTCTCAATGCTCTGAACATGAAAGTATGCGTTTCCGCCTCTTACCTCCGGCAAGTCTACCCCCTCCCTCGCAACTATGGGCTTCCTTCAAAAACCTACCTGACCAACCAATATCTTCCCCAAGCAACAAAATCAACTTTTGGAGTCCTCTGCCTCTCTCTATAATTCTAATGCCGTCTACGTAACCTTATTGATGGTAGCGTATCCACTATCCAATACTTTCTCCAAAACATCCATAAAAGAAATTCAACAGAAAACCTAAAATAGTGCAAGTATGAGAGAACCAAAGTCAAAACTATCTTAATTTGATGAAGTATCCTTGCGAAATCCCAACAAGAAGAAGACAAAGAACTAATCCTATAATTTTCACATAATCTCATATAAGTCAGAGCAATAGGGGTGCAAGTGTGTTTTGGAGTCATCAGCCTTAACCGGTGAAGTAAGAAACCAAAACTTCTCATTACTACATGGATGGATTTTCTCGTCAATAATGAAACTTAAATCCAGCACATTTTCATTCTTCACTAAATAAACTTGGCAAACAGTAGCAATTTAAGTAACTACATAATTATGACATACCTGCTTTGCTTGTTGATTAGGTTTTTGACAAGAAACTTACTCACTGGACATATTCCAGACTGGATCAAGTAGCATATCTGAGGGAGAGGTACGTTTTTCACTTTCTATTATTTATCAATATTGAATTAGACTGAGCATCAGTTTTCCTTTCAATTATTCGACAATAGCCAAGTACATGCATTTGCCAGAAAAACAAATGCGCACTAAATACGCCTCATCATACATACATGTGAATTCCTCTTTGGACACTATATTGTCTGAATACATTTTGGAGTTGAAGATTTTATTCCTGCGAATCATTGCATATTATGTTCGAATAATTGATTCAAATCTAGTGGTGGCTGTGTGTTCCTTGAGCCAGTGTGATGTTAGGAGAGAGGAAACTGCAGCTGTGATTACGTAAAAAACCATGAATGCTTTTTGTCATTTAGTGTTGGATTATCTACGCTACTATATAAGGAAACAGTAAGTAAAGCCGTTAGTTTGGTGGAGCTTTTTTCTTGTTTTTCCACTAATATCCTTTTAACTACCTATATCTTCAAAAGGTGTATTTGTAAATTTTCACAAAACCACCTCATAATAAGTAATTTTACTTCCCAATTTTGTAACAGTTAATGTTTTTCTTGCCTTTATAGCCTTAGTAACTACTTATTATGACGAGATAATTGTCATGAGTGTCGCCTATATATTATAACTCTGGGATTTTTGTGTACCTATCAAATGTATATTTTAATTAATTTCTTTATTTCTGGAGTACTTGTCATGAATTGTTTGTGTCAACTTAATTTATGCAGTGCAATAGATCTTTCGTACAACAATTTTACGGAGAGCCCTGAGTCATCTACTTGTAAAAAAGGAAACCTGTAAGATCCCTGTCTCTCTCTCTTTCCCTTCTGCAACTTCCCTGCGCTCATGTGCATTTCTTTCCTTCAGTCACTGTTCTTCTTTCTTCTTTTTGTATTTTTTATCAATCAGCAACTTGTTCAGAAGCTTCTCCACCGGGAACAACTTGTAAGCTTCTAACTCACATATAAAAATTTAACGTTCAATGTTTTTATTGTAACTTTCCCCTCCCCCTCCCCCTCCCCCCTCCCCCTTACTGATCTCTCTCTCTCTTTCTCTTCCCGCGGGATTAATCCAGGAATGTTGGTGATTGTTTCGAATTTTGTCCAAAAAGTAAGTATATATTTGTCAAAATCGAAATTCAATGTTATGGAACAGTTCACATTTTTTTCTTGAATCCTCTCTTTGTTGAGAGATATATTCAACTGTGTGGCTTCACATTAAACACTTATTTTAATATGTGAAAGATAGATTTTTGCCCTCAAGTTCCTCGACCTTTTCCATGACCAAATGTACGTGCTGGCTTTCTTTCAGAAGATCAGTATTTATTGCATATAAATTGTGGTGGAAGAGAGGCCATCATTGGAAACACTAAATATGAAGCAGATGACGATCAAGGAGGTCCGGCAAAATTTGACCAAGTAGGAAAATATTGGGGATTTAGTAGCACCGGAGACTATTTGGACGTTGATAAAGTGCAGACTACTATATAGCCAATGTATCGTCTTTCAACATATCATACTATCTATTGCTGGAAATTAATGGAACTGGAGGCTACGGTACACCCAAAAATGTTTCTGTTCCGGAAACTAACTACTCTCAATTGTTTAGAACAGCTCGCCTCTCTCCCCTGTCTCTTACTTATTATGGGCGTTGCTTGGCAAATGGAAACTATACAGTTAGCCTTCATTTTGCTGAGATCATTTTCAGGGACAATCGATCTTTTCAAAGTCTTGGTAGACGAATATTTGATGTTTATATCCAGGTATATTTATAGTTAATATCAAAGTCAATTAATTGTTCCCTCTTATAGCAGCTAGCAACCGATACATATTTGCTTTAATATGCTGTTCTCCTACAGGATGAACTGGTTCTGAAGGATTTTGATATTGAAAATTTTGCACGAGGTGTTGACAAGGCAGTGGTTCTAAAATTTAATAACATTGCTGTGAGGAACAAGACTATAGAGATTCGCTTTTATTGGGCTGGGAAAGGGACGAGAGCTATTCCGAAAAGAGGAACTTATGGTCCCCTCATATCAGCTATTTCTATAGAATCTCGTTAAGTTTTATTCACTCTGGGCTTTCCTCATTTCTTCTCAATCAGGAAGCATATTCCTCCTCCCCCATTCTCTCTCATGCTTGTGTTTGAGATTCTTTCAAGTGAATTTTTTACTAGACTTACAGATGATTAATGCAATGAAGTAAATTCAGTATCCAACTCTTGAAAACTAAAAATTATAAATTTAGAAGTACATAATTTTCAGATTGATGAAGGTTGTGATCCTCCTCTTACTCGTTATTTGGCGTTCAAGTCATCAAATAATTTCTTCTTTGTAGGAATTTCAAATATTGGATTGTTGAGGCCATGGACAAAAGTTATATATTATAGAAGGCAGACTTAAACTGATCTGTTCTTTATCTGAAAATTATGAATTTTGAAGAACGTACTTTGCAGGTCATAATTTTCAGATTGATGGAGCATGTGATTCTTCTCGTGCTATTTATCTTATCTTTTGAGTTGTCAGCTGGTTTCTTGTTGTAGGAATTTCAAATATCGGATTGTTGAGTGTGGACAAAAGTTGTATTCTACAGTGTGCAATCATGTGATCTGTGTTTTATTTTAAATTTTTATTTTATTATTATAATTATCATTTTTATTGTTATTTATTTATTTTTATGTTTTTATCCTTTTATAGATTCTAAGCCTCCTTCTAACCAAACGAGGAGGGGACTCACCATAACTGGAGTTGTAGCTTTGGCTTTATGCCTCACATTCATGATTCTATTTTTCTTTTGGCGGAAAGGCCATTTGCAAAGCAGTACCTCAAGGGAACAAGGTAGCTTATTTCTACTTTACATTTGATTTATTTTTATATTGTCAACGGACTATTATTATTATTATTATTATTAATCTTCTTCTTCTTTTCTCAAAAAAAAAAAAAAGTTTATTTGTGCCCTCCGGGGTTAGCCCGATTGATATGCTTCTCACAAAGATCACACAGAGATTCGATTCTTGATTCAAGCAAGATGTACGTAAGGGGCAGCGTACATTTCTCCGGTTTACCTATTAGTTACGTGGTCCGTTAATAACTGCAATAAACTAGTGGGGATCCAAGTTACAAAAAAAAAAAGAAGCTTGTTTGTTAAATTATAACTTTGTAATAACAAAGTCATCAAACAATATAACAACAAAATGCCCTTGCTTGGATAAGGGATAATTGGGACAAATAGATATACTTTTCATTTATATAGCATTGGTTATAGAAAGATAATAATGTTCCTCTCAACTTTCTATTTGTGCTTGTATCTTATTCCCTTAAATCCATTTCACAGTAGTTGAAAGTGATTGATTGAGTTGAGATTGTTTACAGTCACTTGCGCAACGAATAAATGCCGAGGAGGAGGAGGAAAATTAGAATCTCAGAACAAGCTCTGACTGTCTGTATCTTTTGAAAGCTAAGAAGTCGGAATTTCTTTGTTAGTCTGTCTAGACTTTTCTGCAACCAACCCAAGCATAAATGTTTTGCTCTGTGATTGATTTGATCTTTGTTCTTTTTTCTTTTTTGACAGCATCAAGAAGATGCCTTTTTAAAACAAATGACAAACCCCCCCAAGCTATATAACCATGCTCTCAACAAAAAAACAAGAAAAGACTCAAAATCAGGTTGTTCACCCCCCACCCACCCCTAAACAACGAAGAAAAAAAAGCTCTTCAAACTTGCAAAAAATTAAACTTTTTAACCTGTGTAGTAGAAATTCCTTGCTATCAAATATCCTTCTATTTGTTTCCTTCCATATCAGCCAAAATAAACAAAAAAAAGCCTGGATATCTCTTGGTACAACCCACTGTAGACCAAAAGAAGTCAATAATATTATCCACAAACTCTTATGTCCATTTACTATAAATAAAGACATGGTCAATAGATTCACCATATTCTTTGCACATGCTACACTTGTTCATAAGAATCTGCCTTCTCTTTTGTAAATTTTCAATAGTGAGAATTCTCCCCCCTTGCAACACACCAAGTAAAAAAAGCCACTTTTTGGGTTACCCCTAGCTCCAAATTTTAGCCGTGGGAAGGTCACTGCCTTATTTACCCCCAAAGATTTATAATAGGACCTCACCTCAAATTTATTGGATTTGAAAACAGTGCAAATCACTTCATCAATAGCTTCCTCTTGACTTCCAAGTCCCAAATTTGCCTATGAAAACAATGTTCCACACCAAATTATTCCCACTAGTCACCTGATAATCAGCCGCAAATGCATTCTTATCTGCAGCTATCTCATAAATGTCACGGAAAATATCCACCACCCTCCCCACCTCATTCTAATTAAAGTTCCAAAATTTAACTCTTTCCCCACAGCCAACTTTCCAGCACAAACTATCTTTTAGATCCTCCCATCGTAATCTAATCTCCTTCTACAGACTTAACTCCATAAGAAGCCTTAACCTTTTTTTTTTTTTTTGGCAATCCACCCACCCCACTCCAACCAAACCCATATTTTTCTGAAATGACTGTTCTCCACAGCCTATCCTCTTAATAGTAAATCTCCAAGACCACTTTCATAACAAAGCCATAATAATTTTTTTTTAAACTTGAATACCTACTCCTTCCTTCACCGGAAGACAAACCGTCTTCTAATCCACCAAAAGGTAAGTAAATCCTTTTCCCTTACCTCTCATAAGAACTCTCTTTGTAATTTCACTGGCATTTTCGGAACAACCCTTAGCACTATAAGAAGGGACATAAAATAAGTTGGGAGACTATAAAGAGTACTCTTAATCAAATTTATTTTAGCCCCTTTAAGTCTCTCTGTTTCCACCATTTTATAGTTGTTTTTGGAACATTTCAATTACCCCTTGCCACAGCTTTGGATTTGAAAGATGCATCAATTAGAAGACCCAAATAATAACTGGTTAACATGCTAACTTTGAAATTTAACACTACTGCAAGATCAGATGCAGTGGCCACATCCTTCACTGAAGTTATTTATGATTTAACCAAATCCACCCATAAGCCAAACACCACCTCAAAACAAAGTAGAATATACCTTAAATGACCAAGAGGTAACAAATCTGCACCACAAAAAAATATAAATCATCTGTAAACAAGAGATGAGACACTTCCAAGGTATCTCGTTCCCTACCTTGAAACCCTTGAGTAGACTTGCACCTCATTCCTTAACATTCTGATTAGGAGCTCCATTACAATAATAAATAGACAAGGGGAGAATGGATCCCCTAGACGGAGTCCCCTTGAAGAACTAAAAAAACCCTTTGCTACTCCATTAATAAGGACTTGAAGTTTAGCTGTTAATATACACCATTGAATCCAGCCCCTCTATTTCCTACTAAAACGCAATCTCTTAAGTAAATATAATAGAAAGTCTAAATTTTCATGTTCTTGTTCTTTAAACTGCCTTATTTTATAGAATAGGGACCTAGTACAAAGGGGTGCTCATGGTTCGGGTTCCTCCCCCCTCCTCCCAAAAAAAAAAAAAAAAAACTGAACCAACCTAGTTGGTTTTTTTCTTTGAACCGAAACCGAGTTGTTATAAATGGTTAACCGCTCAAATTAGTCTAGTTGTCTGTTTTACCCTTTTTTTTACAAACTAATTATCAATGTAACTAATTAATTATTTATTTAAAAACATAAAACAATATATACTAATAATATATATTATATTAAGAAATTATATAATATATTATTATATAATAAATATATATAATTTATATTAATAATAAAATTTAGTCAGTTAATTGAACTGACGGTTAATGTATATTAAAAATCGAAACCGAACTGAAAAACAAGAATTTAAAAAAAAAAATTTGAAATTGAAACTGCTAGTTTGGGTAACCACAATTTTCAGTTCGATTTGTTCAATTTGGTTCGGTTTTTCGATTTATTAGTTTTTTTTTTTTTTGCTCACCCCTACTAGCACATGGCTAACAACCAAGATTAGTGCTTTGATTGATGCAGTTAAATTTCTGAACTTTTTCTTCTGCAGAGCTAAGAGGATTAGATTTGCAAACTGGTTTATTTACCTTCAGACAAATTAAAGCTGCTACAAACAACTTTGACGACAACAACAAAATCGGAGAAGGTGGTTTTGGATCTGTCTACAAGGTATATAACAATCAATAAATTTTTTTACCTTGCCATGTTAATTGTTACTTGAAATTTTTTATCTTATTTCAATGCAGGGTATATTGTTAGATGGTTCTATAATTGCAGTTAAGCAACTTTCTTCCCAATCAAATCAGGGAAATCGCGAATTTGTTAATGAGATTGGCATGATCTCTGGTTTACAGCATCCAAATGTAGTAAGATTATATGGATGTTGTATTGAAGGGAATCAACTGCTATTGGTGTATGAATACATGGAAAATAATAGCCTTGCCCGAGCATTATTTGGTAACTATTATTGTTTTTAGTTGTGCATATTCTGTTGGCTAAATAAGATCAAAAGCCTACCACTATGTCTTCTGTTAACAACTATTAATATCTTCTTTTTTATTTCATTCTATTCTTCAGTTTTTCCCCTCTCCTAATTTGCTCTTTCTTGTTAATTATAGGTCCAGAGGAATGCCAATTAAAGTTGGATTGGCCTACCAGGTTTAGGATTTGTATTGACATAGCTAGAGGTTTGGCATTCCTGCAGGAGGAATCAAGATTGAAAATTGTTCATAGGGACATCAAGGCTAGCAATATACTACTTGACAGAGATCTTAATGCTAAGATATCTGACTTTGGTTTGGCTAAGCTTGCTGAGGATGACAACACCCATATTAGCACCAGAGTTGCTGGAACTATGTAAGCTACTAAATTTACTCCTTCCTTATAGAAACTATAACTAATCCCATGCTTTTAAAAATTATTATTTTTAAAAATGACCTCTTACAACTGGCTGTAATTTGATCACCTTTTCTTTCATCTCTAAATCACTACTATGTTATATAATGTTAAATTGTAGTGAACAAGGCAACCACTGAACTTTACAATTAATGATTTGTGATGAAATTTTGATCCCCTTGAAAATTGTTCGAACTTACCAAATTGACAAATAAAGTCGTGTGCAAGCAACCTGTGAGTTATACTAAAAACATTAGATTTGTTATGCAGAGGTTACATGGCACCGGAATATGCATTATGGGGTTATTTAACTCACAAAGCAGATGTTTACAGTTTTGGAATCGTTACATTGGAAATTGTTGCTGGAAAAAACAATATGAAATATCGTCCTACTGAGAATTATGTTTGTCTGCTTGATTGGGTAAGTGTTTGGTTCTTGAAGTATTCTCATTGAGTGCCCAGCTGCCTATTTTAAAATGTTTCTTGGCTTGAGCCACCTATTTGTTTGGCTAAATTGGCAATCTGAGACTCAAACTATGCGAAACTCATCAGTAGGAAGTTGAACTACCAGAATTGGTTGTGTCGAGGGGTTTTTGAACAGATTGCCAAAGGTTTTTGAATCCTGAATGGTCATGAAACTTTGTAATTATTGAAATGTTAGTGATATTCCAATAACCCTGGAAATTTGGAGTAAGAAAGCTTAGAGACACTATTTTTTGCTGCTTAAGAATAGACATAAAACCAAAAGAGAACCTGTTCCTGTGACTTTCCATCCTAGTTGCAGCATTATTACATTTATGAATCAATTACAATTATAATTTTTATGCATCTCTATGGTCGACATGGCCAATAATCATTCTCATCCCAATTTGTTTTATCGAAGTCTTTGTTGTGCATATCTATTTCAGGCCCTTGTTCTACAACAGAGAGGATGTTTGATGGAGTTGGTGGATTCAAAGCTGGGTTCCAATTTCAACAAAGAGGAGGCATTAAGAACGATCAAGGTGGCATTATTATGCACTAATCCTTCTCCGGCACTTAGGCCTACCATGTCTACAGTTGTAAGCATGCTTGAAGGTCATCTCAGCGTTCAGGAACTAATGGCGGATCCAAGTATATATAATGACGACTTTAGGTTCAAGGCCCTTAGAGACAAGTATGATGAGTTGCAATTTCAGAAACCGAGTGAAGCTCAGGCCCTTGTTGATTGCACAGGAACTACACAAACTGGTTCTTCCTCTACATCTGCCCAGGACCTCTACCCAACTGGCTTTTCCTCTACATCTGCCCAAGACCTCTACCCAATTAATCTTGATACTCGGTAAGATCGTCTGGCTGAGAAATGTCTTGGTGGCTTCCTAATTATTCTGCAAAGCATTGCACGGTTCCGTTTTTACCAGCATTTTCATGTTGTTGGAGGCAGAAGTAGCAATTAAAATTATCAAATATGAACTGATTATTTTCTAGTGTATGGGAATTGAGAAGAGAGTTTTTGAAGATGCTTATCTAATGGTTCTTTGCTTTGACTATGTATGCAGCTGTCATTTTCTATATATCCATTCTCTTTTTTGATCCAATGTTGCTCAGTACATTTTTTTTTTTACTCCAGCTGTCATGCAGTTTTATTATTTTTCAATAATCTTCCTGGGAGAATCTTTAAGCGTGTTGCATTCAGATGATGTAAGAATATTTTCATATTTATTTTATTTTATTTATTTATTTTTTTTTTTTGGGAGAGTATCATATTGAAATCTTCTTCTTGTTCTCATTTTTTAAATCTCCTGGTGGGAATTTGTAATAAAATCTCCACTTTTGGTGATATCAAATCTCTATTGAATTTATAAGCCCAGCTCCAAATTTCAATTTACATTTCTGTTGTTGCCAATTGCCTTTTAATTTATTTTATTTTATTTCAAATTATTTATTTGTATTATAAAGTCTTATTTCATAATAAATAAATAAAGAAGGAGCTGCCGTTAGTTTTGTGGAGGTGGTTTACACATTAATAGTTTAGAATATTATACATTGCATGAAACACCAAATAAAATTATTAATGGAAAACACAAATGAAATTAACATTGCATGAAACACCAAATGAAATTATTATTGGAAAATACAGATGAAATTATTAGGGGAACACCGATGTGACCCGAAATATTAATTTGAAATTGACATGATTTCAATTGAAAATAAATTAATTATTTAATTAATTTATTATAATTATAGTAAAAAAATGAATAAATAAGGTTATGGGTTGCATTGGGTAACCTAAAAAAAAAAAAGAAAACTTGTAACTTTTGTTTTGATATTAATATGTGTTATTTTTTATAAAAGTTTTATGTTTGGTAAAGTTAAAGAGAAGTTGAAGAAAGTTGGTTGTTTTGTAAAAAGTAAGTTTTTATTTATTTATTTATTTATTTTTGATAAATTTTAATATAATCCTTAACTAGTTTCTCTCACCTTACACTACTATTTTTTATTAAAATTATTATAGAGTAAGCAAAGTTAATGAAAAAATGTAAATATCACAATCTTATAAAAAATTATTTTATATTTCCAAAAAGTTGAACTCCACAAGACTAGTAGGAGCCTGTTTGTTTTGAAATTATTTTACCAACCGGTCTTATCTTTGAAGTTGGCTTCTGGGAACCGCATTTTCCTCAAACGCGAGCCGCCTCTGTTCGCGAAAGCAGCTCCTAACAACTTTCCTCAACTACCCCTTTACAGTTCTAATTTTGGAATTAAGTTGAAAGGAATATATATATATATATATATATATATATATATATTATTTGGATTTAAAAAACCTCACCCCTTTAACTGCTATTTAGTTATGTTGATATGTTGATAAAAGAAATTAGATAATAAGAGATAAATAATATCGTAAGTTTTTATTTTGATGTTAGATTATTGGGAAACATAAAGTGAAATAAGAGATTTAATTTAATAAAAAATAATTTTAAATCTTTATGCCTTACCCATAAACTAATTCAACCATATAAAATGTATAATATAATACACTCATGGTGCTGTATATTACCATTTTGAGAAATATATAACTCACTTGGAATATTTAATTTTACAAATTAAATGCGAAATTAGAATCAAATTAATCAATATTTATAATTCTATCTCTAATCCTTATTTCTATTCAAGTCCTATTTGGAGCTCCATATTTATAATAACAAAAAAAATCAAGAAATAATTAATAGAATTACAAAAATCAAAATATAATTCACTTTATGTTGACCATAAAAAAATTTTACTAAAAAAATAAAAAGTTACCAAATTTTAGATTGTTAGGGTTTTAGTGCATCATTTTAAAAGGTGTGAGAAAGTTAGAGAAAATTGAAAAAGATTAGTAAAAATTGAAAATAATTAAAGAAAGTTAAAAATTTTAGTTTTGAGAAAATTTTGAAAAGAATTAAAATTTTTTAGAAAAAATTAGTACTCAAAACACATAATCAATGAGCAAAGAGAGCCCTTAGTCTCACACTTCTATTCTTTTACATTTCTATATATTAGAAACAATGAGATTTTTTATTTTTATTTTTTTATAACTCAAGATGTCCCGACCAATTGATGTGTTGGTAACCTACCTACATAGAATTATTGGTAACTTTTAGTTTTTACTAAACACATAAAATACCAAAGGTTAGTGTTTTTTTATTTTTTTTATCTTTCAATGGAGTTGAGTGAAATTACAAATTTCTATTTCTTATGCTCTTTTATATATATCTATTTTGAATAGACATAATTATTTTTCATAAATAAATTTTTTTAAATTTTGATAAAAACACTTAAATTTAGTTTAGTACAAGAAAATATGTTAAAAATTAAAATAAAATTTATTTATATATATGTATTTAACAAGCATATTAAAAATTAATTATTTTATTTTTATTTATTTTACTACACACTTAAAAATTGTCAAAAGTTATTTAATGATATTAAAAATATTTGTTGTTTTATTTTATTTTTTAACTTAATCAAATAAAAAATTAAATATTTTTATTCATAATTTTTTTTATTACCCCACACAACAGCAAAATGAAAAGCTTAACAGTTGCGTTCACCCAAAAAAAAAAAAAAAAAAAAAAAGGGAAAACGACGACAACAAGATAAAAAGCCTAACAGTTGCGTTCACAAAAAATCGAAAACGACCGCATTTTACCGAATGCTGCCACCACAGTCGAGGGTCGACTGCGGCCCCCACGCGTCATGACAAATACACACGTGCGGATAAATGCTCAACGTACTTACATGCAATAGCCACCCTTTGTCAATTAAGGATAACGAAGCTACCCTCTTACTTAACGTGTTGTAATTTAGAGAAAGGATGTTTTTTCGGATTTCTTTTTCATAAAAAAAATATGAACCACTTTAGTAACCATATACATATTTAGTAAAAATTAGATAAAATTAGAAAAAAATAATAAAAAAAAAGTAAACAAATAATTACTAGAAGTTGAAAAACAAATAAAAAAATTAGTAAAATTAAAAATACATTTAGTGAAAAAAATTAAAGAAATAATACAAGTTTTTTTTGGTAAGTAAAAAATTAATACAAATTAGTTATTTTAAGGCTCCATTTCAAATGATAAAAAATTTTAAAAAATAATAAAAAATATTTAAAAATTATATAAATTATTTATTTTTTATCTCATTATATAAATTATTAACTTATAATTTATTTTATTTTACTTTATTTTATCTTACTTTTTATTATTTCGAAACGTAAACAAAATACACCCCCACTCAACCCAAACACCCCCCTCCCCTCGGGGGCGGCGGGGGAACCGCCTTTATATATAATCAAATAAAACAAAGTTGTTTCTTAATACTTGAGCGATCATTCTTCCCCAAAATGACAGGATCCAGCGAATCACCAACAACAACAACTGTATGTGCTCTTATGCTCATATTATTGTTTGTAGTAATATGCTTTGGAGCAAGTGGAACTGAATCTCAAACCAGACGTATCCCCGATGATGAAAGTAAGTCAAAAGTTGCCTTTCTTCTATCATATATTCTGCTTAATTTTCACCTTCACTTGTTTAATTTATTTATAGCCTTCGTTTTGAGTTGGGGCTGGCGAGATTTCTGAGTTCGGGGAACAACTTAAACACCCAATACATATATATATATATATATATATATATCCCCAACTACTTTGTTTTTTTTTTTTTTTAATGCGAGCTTAAATTGAGCTCCATTCCTACTTAAAATTAAATTAAAAAAATGGAATATAAACCATGTTAAAATTCTAGTAAGATGATAGGGATATGATATGGATAGTATTGATAGTTAAATTTACTTAAACCCCTTCAAATTTGGGATTTATTTTTTAGCACTTGAATTCCCTTGGTTTGAGGAGAAACAGGGGAGAATAAGCCAGATTATTGGTACCACTTTACCGTTAGTCAATATCTATCTCCACCACCTTCTTCTACCAATCGGCCTCTCTGGCTCTCCCTGTCCCCACCTCAATGATCCGGACCCGGATAACCCGACGGCAACAACGACCTGAGAGCTCAGCCTTCCTCCCGCGGTTGTCTTAGGGGGGACCGGGAGGGAGACACACCAAATCGCACATGCTTCGGCTCAAAACCATTTTCGAGGCGTCGTTTTCTCTGCGTTGGAAGGTCGGTGGGGGAGGATTATGGCGATTATTGCGCCCCAAGATGGGGGGGGTTTTCAAAGGGACTTGCAGTGGACAAATCCACTTGTAGCGAAGAAATGAAGGGTTGAGATCTCTTTACTTAATCCAATGGTTATAATTTATTTTAATTAAATTTATTTTTAAAATAAAAATAAAAGTTTAAAAATTTTGATTGGATTACAATTAATGCTGAATATTAAAGATCACGTGTCATTAAAGTGTAAAGAGATCTTAATCCTTCATTTCTCTACTGCAGTCCCTGCAGTGGATTTGTTCACTGCAGCCCCTTAAATCCCAAGATGGGCTAGCAGTTTTTGGGGATTACTTTGGAGATGGGCTCTGAAGAGTTTCTCTTTTTTTTTTTTTTTGGGGGTAATCGGGGATGGTGTTGATTTTTGGAACGAATTTTGCGATTTTGATTGTGCTTGTCACTCAACTTTTATTTTCCAAGAAAAAAATAAAAATTGTCACTTAACTTTGAAATGCGGCTTTTTTATTATTAATTTTAGGTAGAAATATTTAGGCCTTATTTGGTAAATTATTCAGTTTAATTTATTTTTTAAATTTAAACACAAAAATTCATTTAATAAATTAGTTTTTAATTTTCAGTTTTCACGGAAATGACAATAACTTTCAAAATATTTAAAAATTATGAAAACATAATAAGTTTTCATTTTATTCTGCAATCATCAGACATATCTGTCGATAAATTTAATCTCGGGGAGTGTCCATGCCTATTTTCCAAACATGATGGGTCTAGGTGGGAGTACCCCTAACTTGAAGGAATGCAAGTGAATCTAACCCTAAAATTTATGATGAGACAATTCCCTACATCATTTTTCTCTGTTTTTTTTCTCTTTTATTGTATAGTATGTTTGATTCAGGAATGTTCTACCTTGTGCTTGAGAGGCCGTTTGGAGTGTCAAAAACAAAGCCAAAATAAATCAAAAGTGAAATTTTTTGAAATTTGGAGTGTAAAAAGTTGTTTTGAAATAATGGTTGAATGTTTTTTTTTTTTTGGGTAATTATAATAGTTGAATGTTTGTATTTGATTTGATGTAAAATTGTTAAAAGTTATATAAAGTGACACGTGGTAAATTTTTAGTGGAGAATCTTGAAAATTTTTGGAGTTTTGTGGGACTTTTTGGTACAAATGTCAGTTTAACTTTTTTAAAAATTTGGCAAATTCCGTTGGAACGTATTATAATAGTTTGTTCTAACAGATTTTTGACATTTTTTTAAAAAACGTTGGGATTTTTAGGAGTTTGAAAAAGTTAGAACTTTTGAAACTTTTTAGAGTTTTTTTAACTTGGTTGGAGTTCTAAACAGCCCCTGAATATGTTTTAACATGCTAGCACTTGTCTTGGTAGTTTCAAGATTGTGAGACATCATGATTCATAAACTTCATTTAAGCTCAAGTTGTAATGTCAAGATGTCTAACAATACTTCATGCCAATTTATAAGCATCAATTTCTCCATGTTATATTGTATCGCTACTTTAATAGCTAACATAATTTTGATTTCTGCAGTGAAAGCTCTTGGTGAAATAGCTGAACAATTGGGTAAAAAAGATTGGAATTTGACGCTAAACTATTGTGATGAAAACTTGAATTGGTACACATCAATTGCCCCAGTTGGCAGCGTATATAACAGTACCGTCAGCTGCAACTGTCATTCTGAAAATGAATGTCATATAAGTACCATGTATGTTTATTTCTTTTTCTGTTTCTAAATGTTATCAACGTTAAATTCAACTTCATTTGTCCTCTTTAATCATGTTTCTTTGTTTTTTTTTTTTTCTTTCTTTCTTTCTTTGGTCAAGACTCAATACGAGGTTTGAGTACTTGTTTTATGTTTGTATGTTGAACTTGTTTATGATTGTTACAATCAAAATTCTATTTTTGCATAGCTGACAAATTTTTTTTTTTTTATTATTATCTTTGTAAAGGCGAGAGATGCATATTACGAAAGAGAAAAAGATGGACCATTCTTACAAGACTTATAATACTTGTATATGATCCCAAATTGGGTACTGACATATGTATAAAATTAAATTGTGCAGAAAACATGTATATGATAATGAGGCTGAATTGTTTTAGAAAGATATTATTCTATAATTACAATAGCAAGTATACAATTCCCAGTACATTTTATGTGGATGTGACATTTTTGTGATTAGAGAACATACTGGTGGGTTCTTATTTTGAAATGATATGTTGTTCATAAACTAAGACTCACCATTCTGTGCACATTTTCGGTATAATTTTTCTATATAAGAGGCATTTGGTTGGTCAAAACCAAACAAAATTCACCAATTTTTACTAACTTTATGTACTTTTTTCCAATCAAATTTTACTACATATTATTTTTATATTAAATTTTTGTACTTTTACTATACTTTTTGGCCATACTTTTGGCAACCAAACACCCCCATAATATCTCCCAATTTTGGATGACGCATTATAGCAGCATGGTTGACATTTTTTGCATCATCTCTCTTGTTTACTACCAGAAAAGCCAGAATACCATCACGCTTTTAGTGCTAATTTTGCCTAAATTCTCCCAAATTTGGGGTCTATATTTTGTTGAATGCACCTATATGCTAGTTGTATGCAGCAAAATATATGCGGTAGTATAGTGTAAACATATAGTATTGTTCATATTGAGAAACATTTGACTATAATAACAAAGAAATTTGGTTTTGGATTTTGTATAATTATTTGGAAATCATTTGAGAATTGTAGATTGTACCCAACTGATAAGAGGCTTTAATCCAAATTTCATAATTCTTCATATGAATCCATCCCATTACTATCAGTTTCTCTGTTTAGTTTGGTCTAAAAATGTAGCGAACTAGTAGGTGGGAAAATTAGGTAATTGCTCCCATATCAATTTTGCACTCATAGATATACAAAAGATTTAGTTACCCAATTAAAGACGTATATTGGTGCTTCAAGGTGTTTTTCTTTCTTTCATTTTCTTTAAAAGGGGGGTGGGTGCACATGCGTATATATATAACAAGGCCGTGGAAAAAGAGAGGTGACTGCAGTCCAAATAGATTTATGCTCGATGTTATCTTTGTGTAAAACACCAATAGGAACAGATTGGTTGTGATCGTTATAGATGTTCTCAAGTTCCCCTTTCATTTTTATTTTTTAAATATTAGATGCTTTGTTGCATTTTCAGTTGGAAAATTGAAAGGAAAAAACGTTCCTTCCCAATTAGCAATTCTGAGCTGCTGCTTCTTCTTCTTCTTCTTCTTCTTCTTCTTCTGTTGGCTCCATGTGACCCCAATTGCATGGAGTCTTTATCAATTTATGCGTTCAATTGTTTGTAGCTTTGTAAAAAAAACTAATGAACTAGAATACAGTGCGACATAACTATTCTTGTAATTGAAGGTTTTTTTTATGGTTATTTTGCTTTAAAGTTATAAGCATACAACTCAACTGCACCATTCTGCACACTTTTTTATGCTTATTTATTTTTTTGCACCAACTCTTTGATTTATATTGTACGTAGTATTGAAATATTTAATTCAAGAATGATAATTGATTGCTGGAATAATTTCTCCCTTTTATCCATTTGGGCTGAAATGTAGCATCATATAACCTCTTTTTCCTTGTCACAGATTTCTTAAAGGACAGGACCTTCCTGGTGTGCTACCGGGGTCGCTAGTGAAGTTACCTTACCTCAAGCAGATGTGGGAAAAGCTTCCAACTTGCAAATTTGTGTTTCCTTCCAACTTACAAATTTGTGTTTACTTTTCACGTCTGTTAATTCTTATGAATATTATCCATTGTTTGCAGTGATTTCACTCGCAACTATCTTAGCGGTTCTCTTCCCTCTGAATGGGCTTCTATCAAGTTTGAAATTATGTGAGCAATATGTAACTTCACTATTACATTAAAATGCATTATTCACCTTAGGTTTCCAAAATTTACTGAAGGAAAGTTCTTGTAGGATTATTTCTGCGAATCGCTTGTCAGGGACAATTCCAAAGTATCTTGGAGGCATTACCAGTCTCACTCAGTTGTATTTTCTCATTCTCTTTCTCTCTATACGTGCACACACTTGTGCAAACACATGCATGTGCATATGAACTTATAGAAAGTGTGAGAGTGTAAATTATAGAGTTGTTTCTATTAGTTTGAACTTTTAGGTGAGATAATAGCGACACTAACGTAGCACAAGAGCATACAAAAGTCCTGAATTCAAATCTTACCATTATCTTAGAAAAGGAAGGTAGTACTAACATATGTTTGGCCTTACTGGGGGGGGGGGGGAGTACATCTGGTCATACATGAGGGGATTTAGTGAGAGAAAATATTAATAAAGTTACCTCCTTCTCTAACAACTTGAGGTTTTAGGAGAAATATTCGCTAGGCTTGTTAAAAAAAGTAAGTCTGGCTACATGTGAGAGGGTGTGTGTTGAGAATATAAAATATAGAGTTTCTTTCTGTCTTATAGGTTGAGCTTTTTGTTGAGATTAAATAAAAAGAATATAAAAGAATTTTGAAATTTTACACGATAATTACTTGTGTTGAAATTTTACACGATAATTACTTGTGTTGAAATTTTGATCTAAGTTTAATTTTCAGGAGCTTAGAAAGCAACATGTTTTATGGGACCGTTCCGGCAGAGCTTGGGAACCTGGTCAACTTGGTGTATCTGTCAGTCTTCTTCTGCATAATTTATATATATGTTTCATTATCAAAGATTGTATTCATCATCGTTCTTATCTTTACGTTGGATTTTATCCCCTTTTGGCACTGTAGCAATCTTAACACTAACAATCTCACTGGGGAGCTGCCAAATGAGCTTGCTAATCTGAAAATTTTGACTGTACTGTAAGTTCAGTAGTGATTTTGTGCAAATTGTAACTCTTATTATGCCACTGTGCTTAGTAGTTATTTAGTTTTTATATGCATTTGGTTGGTTAAATATATTTTTGCTTGGGACTTTATGGTAAATGCAGTAGGTTGAGCAGTAACAAATTTACTGGAAGGTTACCCATTTTCCAGAGTTGGAAAAGACTTGAAATACTGTATGCGTTTCTTCCCTTTTTGGCATGCAATAAATAACATTTTCAAAGCAAATGCAATGTCAATCCATTTGTTATTGGTGTTTACGATAGAGAGCTTGAAGCAAGTGGTTTTGAAGGGCCCATACCTCCTAACATCTCTCTCTTGCATAATTTAACTGAAATGTAAGTTTAGTTTTTTTAATCATATTTATTAAAATAATAATTTGAGTAGCATACTTACGAGCTTTTTAAGTCAAGATATACAATTCTTATGGCTGTTATTGTTGATGGGAACTCTAAGCAGAAGGATTACTGATTTGAATGGAGAGGCTTCAACATTTCCACAGCTAGAAAACCTGACAGCTATGAGGAAATTGTAAGTGATCATAAAAGTGAGGGGGGAAAAACAGATGGAAATTATGTTTGTTAATTTTCACAATGAATTTTTGTTTTATTTTGCAGAACGTTGAGGAACTGTAACATATCCGGACCAATCCCGTATAATCTAGTAAATTTACCTTTAACAGCACTGTAAATCTCTTACTCAATGTCTTCTATATTTATTTCATAACGAAACTCTCTCCTCCACCACTAAGATTGTGCGTGTGTGTGTTTAAGCTTACATGAAGTTGGGATAAGATACTTTAACCTGTCAAGTTTGTATATATAAATATATATGGGTTCTGCTATGTTGTTATTATCATGCATTCGACATTTTTTTCTTTTATAAATGAAATTTATTGGAAAGGTATCAGTGGGATACCACCCAATTACTAGCTCTATCAAAAATCAATAACTCAAAACAGTGGGAAATCCTCATTTTGGAAAATTTTCTACTCCCCCCCCCCCCAAAAAAAAAAAAAGGCAACCACATTAAACTGAAAGGTGCCAATCTTGATGCCTTCTTTCTTCTTTTCTCTACTTGAGAACCCCACTGGCTTTCAAGGGCTTGTTTTTACTCTCTAGGGAAAATCCATCAATTTTAACTTCCATTTCCTGTAAGTACACACACTAGGTTTCCATTTTTTGAGAGCAACCTTTATAACTTTTTTGTTTGCCTCATTAAACCCTGCACATTCCAGTTGAAAATTTTAAGATTCATTGATTTATTAAAAGAAATTCTCTTTTCCTTCTTTCCCCTCCCCCTGCTCCCCTGTGATCATATTTAACACAAGAATCAAGCAATCCCAATTCTCTAGCCCTCCTGTTGCAGGCCCCCATTTTTCACCACGCCATTCGCTTGTCTATTCTTCCTCCACTTCTCCTCAATAGCTTCAAAGAATCAACAATATCACTTCCAAATCTTTCACAAGGCATTCCTAAGGAGTTCTACCCTTTTAGAAGAACATTATCACTTGCAACCTCACCTGAATTGGTTCCACATCTGATAAAGGCTCACACAATAAAGTCTTGCACTCTTCGAACTCATCACCGAAGCACCACCATATTCAGTTCTCCCAAAATAAGGCACCGTCCCCCTCCCCCCCAAAAAAAAAATCTCACACAAAATGAAGTAGAAGAAGAACATCCCCAAGACAAAGGAGTAGAAAATGGCCCAAGCCATGATTCTGAAAAACCCCCTCCTTGGGCCCTAGAATTAACTTGATGTCTACCTACGCCATCTTCTAATGTGGTGGGCTTCAAACCAGTTTGGATTAGTTTGGAAGTATGAGAGGTTAATATAATTTTAAGGTGGTTGGGATAATTTCTTATATGTTCAAAAGTATGCATTGGGACTATAAATTTATCCTTAATTTATATAATAAATTTATTTTTCTTACCTTTTTTATTGGAAATTTAAAAAGATTATAATTTTAAGAAAATTTGAAATAGAGCAAAGTTTCTGGTTTTGTCAAATGGAGAATTTTTATTTTATTTTTCCAAATGTAATAGAAACACAAATATAATTTGATTTTATGAATATTTCAATGAAAGTATAATACAAAATTTTTGACTAAAAGCATGCTGTGCTTTTCAAACTATTTATTTGAAAATAAAAATTATTATACAATAAATTGAAAATAAAAAATGAGGGAAAATGGTGTAGGAATAAACAAATTGCTCCCCCACTCCCAAAAAAACAAAAAAAAAAATGTAGATTTTCTAGGATTGCTAGGCACTACCAGATAATTGAATATCCATTTAAGGCTACATGTCATTATACTTAAGTTTAACTGAATGAAGGTTAGTAATCATGACCAATGTTACTACTATATTATCTGCAAATACTCTTCTTATAATCAAGCTCTTACATTCTTAATTAAAGTTCTGCAATTTGTGAAAATTATGTTGTTATTTTGTGGTAGGGACTTAAGCTACAACAAGTTGGAAGGAATAATTCCAAACTTTGCACAAGCTACATCTTTATATAACATGTAAGCAATGACAATTAGGATGGCCAGATGCCCTGATTTCTCATGCATTTAAATCCTCTTTTTTTATGAATTTTTATTTCTTGCCATTGAAAATGTCTAAACATGATGAGCCATGCATGATTAGCTTAACATTGTGACATATTTTCCATGGTAATATACATTCTTTATTGTTTGTTGAAATTGTAATACATGACTAGGAGCACATTAGTATGGAGATTTGTGAACTTATCAATAAATATGTATAGCATATTGACTTCACTAAAATATAGAAATTATAATAACCCATTTTTCCCAAAAATAAAAAGGAAGGAAATTGTATCATCCAAAATTGTAAATGAGATCTAAAAGATCATAAAATATTCTTAATGAAGATCATATAGAGAGATTTAACCCTATAATTCTTTGAGAATTTAACAACGTAATTCTCTCTTATAGCAGTGTGCTAGGGAGAAACTTAATTTGGGCAAATTAATTATTCAAATGAGAATTTATTTGTTTAAATTACTTGCAAGTTGATGATATTTTGGACTGATAGATACTAAATGATATTAAAAATTACACTTACTAGATGGAGAACAGTAAGTATAAAATATTAAAATTGTATGTATAGGCGGTTTAGACATTAAATTCTTGTCACACGAGAATACTCCATAGAAGAAAACACAAGAAGATATTTATTTGTAATAATTCACAACAATCTCCACCTTGAATCAAATATTTTTTGAAAGGTGCCTTGGGCAAATATTGCTAAGCTGAATAATCATAATTTCTACCAAATGTGAAATCTCTGCAAAACTAGCATTATCTTCTCTTCAAATCTTATATATGCTAAAATTGTTCATGTTGATTTTCTTCATCACAAAGCAGCCAGAATTCTTCGCTATCATTGCAAAATAAAACCTTCAATTATCCTTGGGGATCTCACTATCACATCCAAATGCTCTAGGAAAAAAAAAATTAAAAAAGAAAAAAAAAAGTCAGCTATAAATGCTCAGGATCTAACCATTACCTTTAGTATAATTTGTTGTGTTAGCAGAAACTCGAAGACACTATTCAAAACATAAGATTTAGTGTAGTTCACCTTGAGTAACATCACAAATAAAGAAAAATACAAATTTTTTCACAATAAAGATATTACAGGGACAATGATAGATATTAGTTATGACCTTGTAAGAGAAACTATTAGATATGACCTTGCATACCTGGATTTAACGGAGGACATGTCCCTAAACAGATTTGATTGGCGTCATCAAATCCATATAGCTGACCCCATCTAGTGGGAAGAGGCTTAGTTTGGTTTTGGTTTGGTTGTGTTTTTAACCTGGCAACTGTATCAATTTAAGTATTTTCATTATTATGATAATCTGTTTTGCTTGGATTAGGTTTCTGACAAAGAACTTACTTACTGGGCCTGTTCCAGATTGGATCAAGAGCAGAACTAATAACTAGTATGTTTTTCACTTTTTATTGTTTATCAATATTGCATTGAATTGAGCATCATTTTCTTTTCAACTAATTAGACAACATTCAAATAAAAGCATTTTTCACATAAACGCATAAATATGCCTCATCATACATGCATGTGAATTTGTCATTGGAAATTGTACCGTCTAATTACATTTTTGGAGGTTGTTTCAACTGTCAACTTATTTTATGCAGTGCAATAGACCTTTCTTATAACAATTTTAATGAGAGCCTGGAGAATTCTGTTTGTAAAGAAACCCTGTAAGATCTCTATCTTTCTCTCCCTCCTGCAGCTTCACTTTACTTTCATGCATTTCTTTTCTTCATTCATTGTTCCTAGTTTTTCTTCCTTTTTGTAATATATATATATATATATATACACATCAGCAACTTGTTCAGAAGCTTCTCCACCAGCATCGACTTGTAAGCTTCTAACTTACATTTGAAAAGTTACAGTTGACATTGAATGTTCTATTTTATTCGACTGCTACCCTCTTCCTCCCCCCCCCCCCCCCTTTCTCACCTTTTTATTGTATTTTTTTTTCCTCTCTCTATGGGATCTGATTTCAGGAATGTTGACCCATGCTTGAGATTTGCTTGTCCAAAAGGTAAGTATATATTTGTCACAATCAATCATCAAAAAAAAAAGTGTCACAATCAAAACTCAAGTTTGTAGAACAGTTTGCATTTATTTATTCAATCATTCCTTTTTGATATTGAACTTTGTGGCATCACATTAAACACTTATTTAAATATATGAATCATTGTTTTCCCCTCATTTCCTCGGCGTTTTATATGATCAAATGTGCTGGCTTTCTTTCAGAAGATCAATATTCATTGCATATAAATTGTGGTGGAGGAGAGGCCATAATTGGAAACACTAAATATGAAGCAGATGAAGCACAAGGAGGTCCAGCAAAATTTGACTCAGCAGCACCTAATTGGGGATTTAGTAGCACCGGATACTTCTGGGACACCAATGGAAGTGCTGACTACTATATAGCTAAAAATGTATCTTTTTTGAAAATGAAATTCCATCAATTGTTGGATGTTAATGGAACTGGGGTCTATGATATAGCCAAAAATGTTTCTGTTCCCACTACAAACTACCCTCAATTGTTTACAAGAGCTCGCCTCTCTCCATTGTCTCTTACTTATTACGGGCGTTGCTTAGCAAATGGAAACTATACAGTCAGCCTTCATTTTGCTGAGATCATTTTCAGAGACAACCGATCATTTCAAAGTCTTGGAAGACGAATATTTGATATTTATATCCAGGTAGTTAATATCAAAGTTATCTGTTCCTCTTAGCAGCAACAGATGCATATTTTGTTTAATTGGTTTGTTACAGGATAAGCTGGTTTGGAAGGATTTTGATATTGAAACTTATGCTCGAGGGGTTGACAAGGCTGTGGTTCTAAGATTTAAAAGCATAGTTGTGAAGAACAAGACTATAGAGATTCGCTTTTATTGGGCAGGGAAAGGGACAAGAGCTATTCCTAATAGAGGAATTTATGGTCCACTCATATCGGCTATTTCTGTAGAATCTAGTAAGTTGTTTGCTTTAGGCTTTCCTCATATCTTCTCAGTAGTGAAGCATGTTTCCTCCAGCACAGCACCCCTTATGCTTGTATTTGATACTTTTTCCAGTGTATTTATTTATGGACTTCCAGATGATTGATGCAATGAAGTAAATTCATTATCATACACTTGGAACTGACAATTATAAATTTAGAAAAATGTAACTTGCAGTGGCTATGATTCTGCTTTTACTAGTTTATTTGGCTTCAAGTTATCAAATACCTTCTTGTTGTAGGAATTCAAAATATTGGACTGTTGAGGCGATGGAAAAAAGTTGAATAAAGAATGATGTGAATCTTCTTGTATGCGAACTATTAATCTGTTCTGTATCTGGAAACTATAAATTTAGAAGAACATAATTTGAGATTGATTGGGGCTGTGATTCTTTTCTTGGTAGTATGTAATCTTACTGTTTGTGCTTCATTGGAATATTTTTTATTATTTATATAATTTATTTATTATTATTTTCTTTTTGGTAGATTTCAAGCCGCCTTCAAACCAGAGGAAGAAGATACTTACCATAGTTGGAGCTGTAGCTTTGGCTTTGCTCCTCATATTCATGATTCTCTTTATCTTTTGGTGGAAAGGCCGTTCAAAGAGCATTACCACGAGGGAACAAGGTAGCTAATTTTGACTCCACATTTTTTTTTCTATTTTTTGTTTAACTTTACCAGCATTAATGAACTTTCATATATTCTAGCTATTTCTACATGTTGGAACAATGCATGATAGATAGAGGCCTTTAGTTGGTTACGGACATGTTAATGAATGGACTTAGTATAAGTCTAACGGGGGCAATTGCCCCCCACTAATTTAGAAAATTACACTAATATTTTATTTTTTTGTTTTTGTTTATTTGAAATTTTCATTTTGGTTCCATAACTTCTACATTTTTGCCTCCACTATTTTTTCACTTGTGTCCCATTCACCAAAAAATTGTATTTTTGTCCCTATTGATTTTAAATCCTTGGTTCACCACTGGACATTTTTATCCTATTTACTAAGCAAGTGCCTAGGGTATGAATTTTTGTCAATGAAGAATTATTTTTCTTTAAATATTCTTCCTTTTTCTCCCTGAAGAAGCTTTTTGAACGGAAATTATCAAACAAATATCCTTATAACTACAAGAGGAGTATTGTTTTTCTTGAAGAAGCTTTTTGATAATATTAACTTTGTAATATGAAAGTTATCAAAAAAATATCCTTATAACTACAAACAAGGTTATTAAAATCTTAATCTTGAACTTTTACGATTTTACAATGTTAAGATAAGTAAACTTGTTGAATCGCATCAAAAATTTTTAATTGGGGTAAAATACATAAAATCTTAATTTTGAAATGTAAAATTGGTAAAATCTTGAGTTTATAACTACAAGAGGAGTATTGTTTTTCTTGAAGAAGCTTTTTGATAATATTAACTTTGTAATATGAAAGTTATCAAAAAAATATCCTTATAACTACAAACAAGGTTATTAAAATCTTAATCTTGAACTTTTATGATTTTACAATGTTAAGATAAGTAAACTTGTTGAATCGCATCGAAAATTTTTAATTGGGGTAAAATACGTAAAATCTCGATTTTGAAATGTAAAATTGGTAAAATCTTGAGTTTATAGACGATTTTACCAATTTAAAAAATTTAGAGGTTTTTGTGTTATTTTGTACAAAATAGACTTTTATGGGTTTTAATTAAAATAGACATTTTTTTTTTTTTTTCCAAAGTGATAGACCACAAGTTTTCCATTTGTTATTTTTTTCTTACTGTGTAGCATTACTATTTCTTATACTATATTAGTTGAAAGTCATGTGCTTTGTTCTACCAAATTGGCTACCGTAAATTAAATATGATGGTTAGGATGTAAATTAAGAGACTTATAATAAAATGTTACAAGTACATTTCTAATCTTAAACAATTAAACTAAAATGAAGTTAATATTTTAATGTCAATTATATAGCTGAAATCAAACTCTTTAAATATGTCGATCATAGAGTGGTAAAACAGGATATAGAACAGGACATAAAATCTTTTGAGGGCTTTGTTGAGGGTTTGTATTTTGCAATCTTTTCTTATTATTAAAATTCTATATTTATAAAAAAAAAAATAGAAGTTTTAAACGAAGAAGTTGTAGTATAATTGAATATATTTTTATGTGATATGCTATAGGTAAAATGTTACGATTTTATGATTGAATTTTTTAGACCTTTCACCGATTTTAAATAGAATATTAATTTTAACAACTTTGACTATAAAATTTCCTTGCTTAAGATAAAGGATAATAGGGACGAACATATATATTTCATATGATTATGGTCGTAGAAAGAGAATAATGATCATTTTAATTTTCAATTTTTACTTATAGCTAAATTTCCCTTGTATTCCGGCCTACACTAGTTGAATGTAATTCTTTGAGCCGAGATTGCTACAGTTATATTCAATGGAGTTGTAGAGCAAAGAAAGGAAATATAGTAACCTTTCAGCAAGCTCAGATTGTTTGCAGCTGTTGAAAGGTTAGAACCTCTCTTTAGATTGTCCCACCTTTTCTGCAACCAAACTAAGTGTTTTACTCTATGTGTCATTAAAAAGCCTTATTTTATAAAACAGACACCTAATACCTGGCCAAAGAGAAAAAATAGTGATTTGATTGATGCAGTTAAATTTCTCAACATGTTCTTTTGCAGAGCTAAGAGGGTTAGATTTGCAAACTGGTTTATTTACGTTTAGACAAATTAAAGCAGCAACAAATAACTTTGACCGCAGCAACAAAATTGGGGAAGGAGGTTTTGGATCTGTCTACAAGGTATATAACACATTAAAAATTTTTATGTTGCCATATTGACTATTACTTAAAAATTTTTGTTCTTATTCCAATGCAGGGTATATTATTAGATGGTTCTATAATTGCAGTCAAGCAACTTTCTTCCCAATCAAAGCAGGGAAATCGCGAATTTGTTAATGAGATTGGCATGATCTCTGGTTTACAGCATCCAAATGTAGTAAGATTATATGGATGTTGTATTGAAGGGAATCAACTGCTACTGGTGTATGAATACATGGAAAATAATAGTCTTGCCCAAGCTTTATTTGGTAACTTTTATTGTTTCTAGTTGTGCACATTCTGTTGGCTAAATAAGATCGAAAGGCTACCACTATGTCTTCTGTTACCACCAACTATTAATATCTTCTTTTTTGTTTCTTTCTATTCTTCATTTTTTACCACTCTCCTTATTTGCTCTTTCTTGTTGATTAATAGGTCCAGAGGAACTCCAATTAAAGTTGGATTGGCCTACCAGGTTTAGGATTTGTATTGACGTAGCCAGAGGTTTGGCATTCCTACAGGAGGAATCAAGATTGAAAATTGTTCATAGGGACATCAAGGCTAGCAATGTACTACTTGACAGAGATCTTAATGCTAAGATATCTGACTTTGGTTTGGCTAAGCTTGCTGAGGATGACAACACCCATATTAGCACTAGGGTTGCTGGAACTATGTAAGCTCCTAAATTTACTCACTCCTTGCAGAAAGCATCTCATGCTTTTACAAGCAATTATATCCAAAGATGACACCTTATAACGGGCAATAATTGGATTTCTTTCTCTTTCATATTTAAATTACTACTATGTTATAATATAAATAGGCCTGACCAAAATTACAATGGTTAAATCACTGAAGTCTTTATTGATTGTGTAATTAGGATTTTGCATTCGAAGTGCAACCTCACTTGTAGAAAGGTTGGAATGTCACATTACATGATCTGTGCAGATAACAGAAACCAAATAGGAGCTTATAACTCAGTTTTAGGAATAGTGTGGCCCATCATACTGGATACGTAAACCAAAACACAATTGGACAGCCAACTTGATGCTTTGTATGGTTATAAACAGTTACAAACCCGAAAATTTGACTAAGAAGGGTCCAATGTAATTTTTTTTCTTTTTTAATTAAGATCATATTGCTAAAATAGAATTAACAAAAATTTGTTTGTTCTGAGTTCACATGGTTAACAAAATTATGTTTGTCGTGCAGAGGTTACATGGCACCAGAATATGCATTATGGGGTTATTTGACTCACAAAGCAGATATTTACAGTTTTGGAGTAGTTGCGTTGGAAATTGTTGCTGGCAAAAACAATATGAAACATCGTCCCGATGAGAATTATGTATGTCTACTTGATTGGGTAAGTGTCTGGTTCTCAAATTTTTTGGTCAAATACCATTTTAATAGCATCTTTGGTTGCCAAAAATGTTTCTTGCTTTGAAACAACCCATTTTTTTTGGGCTTAATTGGCCTGCTTGGACTCAAGCTAGAATTGGTTGTGTCAAGTAGGATTTAAACTGATTGCCAAACGCTTTGAATTATTGAATGGTCAGGAATATTTGTATTGAAATATTTCAATAACCCTGGACATTTAGAGAGAGAATTTTGTCAAATTTCTGCTGCGTAATAAGAAGGGTATAATGCCAAAAGAGAATATGCCTGCCTTCACTTGAATTTTCATCCTACTTGCAAATACTACTACTAATGTTTCGTTTGTCTACCCTTCACATGACCAATATACAAACCTTCCCTTCTCACTTTGCTCTGTCAATCTCTTTGTTGTGCGCATTTATTTCAGGCTCTTGTTTCACAACAAAAAGGATGTTTGTTGGAGTTGGTGGATCCAAAGCTGGGATCCGATTTCAACAAAGAAGAGGCATTAAGAATGATGAAGGTTGCATTAGCATGCACTAATCCTTCTCCGGCACTGAGGCCTGCAATGTCTGAAGCAGTCAGCATGCTCGAAGGTCGTCTCAGCATTGAGAAACTAACGACGGATCCAAGTATGTACGGTGATGATTTTCGGTTCAAGGCCCTCAGAGACAAGTACGATGAGCTGCAATCTCAGAACTCAAGTGAAGCTCAGAGCCTTATTGGTTGCACAGGAACTACACGAACTGGCTCTTCCTCTACGTCTGCCCCCGACCGCCACTCTCAGTAACAATCTTATGCCCCTTGGTGGTTTTCATTATTCTGCAAGGACAATATGTTGACGTTAAATTAGAAGCAATGATATGACTTGATTATTGTTATTGTTATTATTTTTTCCAAGTGTATGTATGAGAATGCTGAGAAGTGCTTCAAAGTTAGGTGCTTATCAGACAGTAGTGCCTTGGCAGCTTTCATGTCTGTGTGTCCCCGGAATCCGATGTAGCTCAGTGACTTTGTTTCAGAAACAAGCGATTGAAAGTCGACTCAATGAATTTGATTCTCATATTTCTATAACAAAATGGAAACGTGAACCGTTGATATTAAGGTTTTTTTTCACCAATAATCCTTGTGATTTTAGCTTTTTACGCCTAGACTTCACAGCTTTCTTAAATATGCATTTGAACCTTTATATCTGTATTATATTTACTCATATCCATTTTAGATTTTTCATTTGAAAATTAACTTTTAATCAATTTAATGTTATGAAATTATATTATACATTTACTGTTAATAAAAAAATATTTATATATTATGATATAATGTATTTTTTTATATAAAATTACCTAATATTAATTTTGCTAAAATTTTTTATGAACTTTTTCTGTATTAGTTCTTTAAATTATTATGCTTCACGTTAATATTGTAAATTCATATTGTGCAAAATTAGTAATTATACATATGTATAAATTGTCATTACTTTCATATATAATAACCTAATAAACTAAATATAGAAGAGGGAAAATTTAGTTTCTCATTTTCTTTCACTTTCTTTCCATTAGTATCAAACAATAATGAAAAAATTTTATTACCATACATTTTTTATATTAATATTAAGCATATAAAAGTAATTTCATAACATTGAATTGATGAAAAGTTATTTTTTAAATGAAAAAATCTAATAGATGGGCTTTATTAGGTTAATTAATTATGGATCTAATAAACACATTTTTAGAGTTAGTTTGAAAACAAAATAAAAATAACAATAATTCTCACTAATTTTTTTATTTTCCTCAAATTATATATTTTAAATAAGAAAGGTAATTTTACTTTTTTTATTCTTTGTACCAGTAAATTGATAATTTTGGACACGAAAAAACTCACTTCGAACTCCGAGTTGACTCAGAGCGTCTTGACGCGGTTCAGGCAAAGAAAGAGGGAAACAGAGCCGAGTCCTTTTTGTTTTGAGGATCCAAGAAAGACCAGTCAACTCGGAATCATCCATACATACACAACGTCTTCAAATCAAAAACCATTATTGCAGTCAAAATAAGAAGAGCCTGCCTTCGACGAACGAACAACCCCCAACAACAAAGTCCAAAGTCCAACCTTTCAACCCCACTACCGAGCCAAAATCAAATCAAACAACCCTCAATAAGCACTTACTTTATGTTCAGTAATATGTTTACCCTTGTAGTAGAGAACCTCACAGCCGATCAAATCCATCCCTGCTGGCCTCCCTCTCCCCAATGAAGGATCCTTCTTCCATGGAAGACCCATCAACAGGAAATGGCGGTTCCGATGCTCTCCTCACCACTCTCTGCAACTCAATCCAAGCTCTGGGTCGAGGGTTTGATGTCACTTCTGATATCAGACTTCTCTACTGCAAAGGAGCTCCTGGGTCTCGTTTGATTCACCTTGATGAAGAGCACACCAAGGATCTTGTAGTCTCCGATGGACTTGTTGTCCCAAATGTCTCAGTTGATATGAGTGCTCTAAAGGGAAGAGGACCACCGAGGCCATCTCTGTTTGTAGCTTCCATGAGGTGAGTTTCTGATCTGTCTTTTTTTTTTTTAATTCTTGGTTTTTTTTTTTGGGGGGGGGGGGGGGGTGGGGTTCTTTAATTAAACCAGAGTTTTATTCTAGTTGAGAAATTTTTTTCCTGGTTGATTTATTGTGTTCTGGTGCTCAAATAATTATCTTGGCTTGTTTTGGTTCTTCAATTCTGTTGTTTATTGGGATTGGGTGACTTTTATCTCTGGGTTTTTGTTTCCTTGATTTGGTCTGGTCTGATAGAAATAAATTTCTGTGTGTGTTTAAATGTTTCAATAATTAAAAGACACTGTTGGAGCTGATCAATTGCTATTGAAGTCCTTTTTTTTTTTTCCGTTCATTTTATTTCTATTTTTCCGTCTTTAGGTTTAAGGGGCTCATTATTGGGTACGATTTGGTCTTTTTGTCCCGATCCTTGTATCGGGTCTTGATTTGGATTTGTATCCCAATCTTGGTCATCTATTCTTCTATTATCGTGCTATTAAATATGCAAGGAATCACTAATCTTAATTTCATTTTGATGAAGACTCCGTTGATCATCTTCATTTGACGAAAAGTTTGTTGGGGTTATTTAATGGGATCAGATAGATAAAATCATTCTTCTGTATCCTTTGGAAAAATGTGAGAGCAGTTATGACAATAGTGATCAACATCTCTCCGAGGGGCACAATGGTCCTTTTAAAACCTTGTTCCTGCTGTAATTGAAATTGAGGAAGTTTCAAGGTATGGTATGGGTGGATGATAGGTGAAAGGATCATTTGCTCTTTTAGGACCCTTTCAGTGGATAGGCTGATTGGGATTGCCCACTTTGACAGCCTAGAGAAAGACCTTGAATAAATGTTTGGGATTTCTGACAGTGCAAAGTCAGTATATATAGCATTCCTAAAAAACTATGAATTCTTCAGCAGGAGTAGCTTCTCTTTTCCTAATTTGTTGGATGGTAGTGTAGGAGCTTGTCCATTTTGAAAGCTTAAAATAAGACCATGAAGAAATGGTTTAGAGATTTCTGAAGAGACAAATGTCATTATGGCACTCTTTGAATAACACTGCAATTGATGACAGTGGATGAAACTTCTTCAGTAGTATTATCTTCTGTTTGTCTAATTTGTTGGATAGTGGTGTAAAACATGTCCAGGATTAGAGATTGGTGAGTGTATTTTGTGGGTTGTAGATCTTCCTCTTCTGAGCATCGCAGGCTTTTATCATCGTTACATTTCTCTTTGTCTCTATCTCTCTCTGTGCCAAAAGGGTTCTGAAGCAGATAAGGCGCATATTTTTACAACGACGGTGGCTCCATACGGTATCCAAAGCCCAAAGGAGCTTCAATCAAATACAAACTAGAAACTAGAAAGAAAAAAGCAAGGAGGCAAGCAATGGGTATTGGAAGTGTTTCCACTGAGGTTAAAATTAATGTGATCTCCCAAGGAGATTGACTAGAGCTGTTTAATTTTTGCAAGCCTGAAAATGATTATGGTTTTGCTGCTTGCCTGATTTGGTAGAAGGTCTCTTGGTCAGTGAGAAAAGATTGCAACCTTTTGCTGAAGTTCTGTCCACGTTATTCTCGTTTTTTTTTTCTGGATACTTTCTGGAACATAGGTCGGTGCTTTTGGTTTTGGAATGTCTTCTTTTACTAGTATAGATTGAGAAAAGGCTTCAACTTTTTATTTTATTTTTATTTATTTTTGTTAAGTGTTGGTATTAATGTAGAATATTTTTGTTGAACTTTCTTCAGATATATGCATCCCATTTTGCTTTAATCTCAACCTCTAAATAATTTTGAATCAGTTTTGGATGAGAATGATTATTCCTTGTATGGAATCTCCATATCGTGCGGTCAACTATGATAGATTGATAATTTATTTGTGTCCTATGCGGTTAGGTTCTGCATACAAAATCTTCCTTATATCATAATGGGACATTGTCAATGCAAAATTCTTGATTTAGTATTGTCTCCTAGCTAGGGAAGTTGTATTGTCTAAAATATTGTGAATGCGATTCTTTCTGTTAGTTTGTGACTCTCTCTCCTATTCCATAGGGAACTTGAGAAAAGTTTTAGATTTCTATTGCATTGCAGCCTCTGTATTTCAAGAATTTTTTCAAGCAGGGTTCTTGACTTAGAATATTCACTCAGGGAGAATTTAGGGTTCATTTTCAATCTTGGCTGTGTGTGTGTGTGTGTGTGTGTGTGTGTGTGGATCAAGAGGTAGATAGATCATGGACCAATGGACATACAAGTGTTAACTGGCATTCATTCAGGATGTGCTCTTGGTTGTTGTAGATTTTGTTCCTGGATTGTACAGACTGATTTCTTAAACTTAGTGATGGGAATTGTTACAATCTCTTATGAGGCCATCCTCTTATAACTACCAATAACCCTTTTTCCTGATTCTTGATTAGTCAGTATTACAATCTTTTGTCCTTTGTGGTATGTCTGTGCATCTATGTTTTATTTAATTTCTACTCCTCAAGGGAAAAAAATCTGAAATTTTAATTGACTCACTTATTTTATTTCTTTATTCATGCCATTTCAGATGGCAAAATACTTCAATGAGAAGTCAGGCATTTCAGGACGTATTCCACTCGGAAGCTTTAATGCCATGTTCAATTTCACTGGTTCCTGGCAACTTGATGCAGCAGTTACAAAATCTCTTGCTATGATTGGACATGTGATCCCCCTCTATAAAGTTGAATTATCAAAATCAAATTTGGTATTGAATGAGGAGATCAAGCGAGCTGTTCCGTACTCTTGGGATCCTGCGTCCTTGGCAAGGTAAACAATTCACCAAACCAATGTTGCTTTGAATACTTGACTACATTGTTATTCCCCCCCCCCCCCAAAAAAAAAACCAAAAAACACACACACACACAAAAGAAAAAGGAACAAAAAAAAAAAAGAAAAAACTTGACTACATTGTTCTAGTTTTATAACAAAACCCCACATTAATTTCTATCATAGGTATTTTTTTACAATTTCATTCCATATAATTTTAGGTCTACCCTTTGCTCCCTTTATCCCTTCTACTTAGATCCGCTAATTTTTGTGCATCTTTAGGTCTACATTGGACATGACCAAACTATATTAAGCAAGCTCTGCTTCTATTTGTGTCATATCAGCTTTCTTTCGAATATATTTATTTCTTATTCCATTTTTTTTTTTATTACCACACATCACTTTTACCTTTACTGCTGAAAGTACTTTCAAAATTCACAAAAACAACCCCAGCTGTGTCTTGTGGCATGTTCCAGACTTTCACCTATCTGCCGAAAATAATATCATAAATTGTACCCTAATGACTTCAGATAGTGTGTCCAAAATGTATTTCACTGTGTGCAATGTGTGTGTGTCTCCAATACATGTTAGACATGTGAATGTTGATTTTATGAAGAAACAAGAAGAGAAAAATGAAGAAAAGAGAGTGCGATTAATAACGTATATTTAGAATCCTCGTGAGAAGATGAATCTGAGGGGACCAGAATCAATCCATTGGTGATGTCATGCTGACATTATCAAGAGATCAGTAGCTGAGCGATGATGTCATCAAGACATCAGGAAGAGAAAAGCGAAGAGAAGAGAGAGATTCATAATTTATATTTAGTCTGTAAAGCTTACAGCACTAGAAAATAAAAGAATGCCCATTATATATCAGGCAACTTAACATAACATAGTATAAAAACTAAAGCTAATAACTCTAATAAGACAATGGTTCGACATCCACACTAGAGTGTGTGCGCTACATAGCTTGTGTATTTCTGCACCACCATGTGTAAGTGATGTTGAGATTTTAGGAATAGTGTTAACTATTAAAAAAAAAAAATAGTTTAGGAATAATATCACATGTTGCCCTCTGAAGATAGACATTGCTTTTATCCCTGGCCAGTGTGGAAAATTTTTGCAAATACCAAATACAAGGCTTTACTTCTGATAAAATCACATCAGCACTCAAGAGTAGAAGGCATAAAAATTCCACAGCACAGAGAGCTTTTATGCTCTGCTGGTTAAGATACTACAAATAGTAATTGCCAAGGATCTCTAAAGAAGCTGTTTCCACTTGGAACAATTCTAGATCACATGGTTTCTGACTGGTATTTCCCTGTCTTCAGCTTTATAGAAAATTATGGCACCCATATTGTCACTTCTGCGATGATTGGTGGAAGAGATGTAGTTTATATCAGACAGCATCAGTCATCTCCTTTGTCAGCAGCAGACATTGAGAATTATGTGAAAGACATTGGTGATCAGAGATTTTCAGACTCGAAAAGCCTGTCTGCCCCCCCTTTGAAATACAAAGATAAGGTCAGTGTGGTCTGTTCAATCTTTCTTCAAAATTCTTATTTTACTTATATTGCCTTTTTCTATGGAGAGATTTTATCTGTTGGCATACCTGTCCTTCACTCTGGAAAATATTATGACATTGTCAACCATTTGTATTTGTTTTATTCTAGAAATTTCAATGGGGAAAACATCTTTTCTTCAAATGCATATCCCATTTTCTCCCAGCTAATGTTTTAAAAACCGGACAGGCTAGTTTGACCAGTTGAACCGTGAACCGGTTCAAGAAACGGTCCGATCAACCAGTAAAACCTGTTTGAAAGTTGAACTGGTTAAAATTGATGACCCACCTGTTTAACCGGCAAACCAGCGAACCGGGAGCAGGTTTAAAGAACCACCCAGTTCATACAAAAATATTAATATATGTTTTTTTAGTACTACCAAATGCCAATAACGCATAGCAGTGTTGCAGTAGCACTAGCCGTAAAGTCCACAACTCTCAAGTCAGGTGAGCTGCAAGCAGATCCAACTCCGGTTCATACAAAAATATTAATATATAATTTTAATATATATTTTGATATTTTATTTATATATTCAATATATTTATGTTATCACGGTTCAACTCCGGTTCGATTCCAGTTGAATTGACGGTTGAACCGTTGAACCATAACCCGGTCACTTTTTTGGTTCGTTTTTTAAGACATTGCTCCCAGCAATTCTGCTGCGAAATGTGTAGAAAGTCTGAAAACTCAATTTGTTGATGCAGGATGTTACAGTCATTTTTAGACGAAGAGGAGGAGATGATCTTGAGCAGAGCCACAGAAAGTGGGAAGAGACCGTACAAACATCACCTGATGTGATTAACATGACATTTTCTCCTATTGTTTCTTTGCTTGAAGGGGTGCCAGGAATAAGGTACTTGGCACGGGCAATTGAGCTGTATTTGGAGTGTAAGATCTCACCTACCAGTTACCTTTGTTATTTAAATTTGTGTAGATCTCATTTCTTCATTCATTTTGTTACATGACAATTGAGGTCACTGGAAACATTTTTTTGATTCTTGTTTAACCATGGTACTTGAGTGAGAATTATTAAATAATCAGCTGTTACATATACGACAAAAGGGTCATAATCACACCAACAACTGACATGAAGCACAAGCTCCACAAGAGCATCTAAACAAAGAAAATATGGTTTCTACCTGCTACACCATTCACAACTTAAATTCTTCCTGAAACCAAATTTACAACAGTAAACCACATCCCCCCCCCCCCACCAAAAAAATAAATAAATAAATAAACACCTGTGCACGCGCACACAAATAAAAAGGAAAGAAAAATTCTAGGAGCTGTCTAGCTGTTTTTTTATTATTTATACTACTATAGACAACTTACTTGAAGCAAAAAGTTTAGAGAGATCTATAACCTAAATTAATGAGAAACTTGAATTGAATAATCAGACAGGGTTCTGTGGTGGAGAATTTTTTGAGTTACTTACATCTGCAAATAAAGAGGGGATGCTCCTTATTGAAAATGTAATAGATTTATTTACCATGGAGTTAAAATTTATCTTTTAACAGTTAATTTGTTGGTTCTTATCACTGCCTTGATGCTTGGCTTTTCTAAAAATTGAACTAGTCATTTAAGTTTCGAGTTGTGTTAATGTCATGAAAGTAATCACAGTCTAGTGTTATTTAGATAGACTTGTATTTGTTGCTTCAAGTAAGTAATACATGTATTGAATATGCTTTCTTCTTTCTACAGAAAATGTCTGATTGTATGTTATTGTGTTTTTTTAGATAAGCCCCCCATTGAAGATTTACAATATTTCTTGGAATTTCAAATTGCTCGGGCTTGGGCTCCGGAGCAGAGTAACCTTCAAAGAAAGGAGCCTGTTTGCCCATCTCTTCAGTTCAGTTTGATGGGTCCCAAGCTTTATATAAGTCCAGATCAGGTATTTAACCTCTTTGCCGAGTGCAGTTGGAATTATCAATTAGAATACTTTGAAAATTATTAATCTGCTAGCAATGGGAATTTTAGTCTCATAAATGGGCTGTGATATATCCTATGCTTTTAAAGGTAAAGCAATGCTGTTACGGCAATATAAGGGGAGGAAAATGGGTGCATGATAAGATAAATCAATTGGATAAGATGAATGTGGATCATCATCTGAGATTCCATATGCTATCCAATTATACAGGGAGTTTTAAACATCTGATTTTCATTGCATGTCAGAACCAATAGTAGAGTCCAACTGAACTCTTTTGAATAACCATAAAACCATGATCTTGTAGTGAGACGAGTCCCTTTCCCATAAAAAATGAAGTCAATGGAACTGGACTGCCATTTACTGCAGTTTCAGTGCTGAATTATTTGCTCTTGCAATTCCTGTAATGAAAATGATTTGTGTTTTGCAAACAAGTCATGAGAAATTTTTTTATGTTTTCACGATCTTCTTCTTGACCTCTATTTTCCCCTGAAAATATGTTCCTTGACATTGCAGGTAACAGTAGGGCGTAAACCAGTCACTGGACTTCGACTCGGCCTAGAAGGCAGCAAGCAAAACCGACTCACTATCCATTTGCAGCACCTAGTGTCCCTTCCAAAAATCCTTCAACCTCACTGGGACCCGCACATGGCCATAGGCGCACCCAAGTGGCAAGGTCCTGAGGAGCAGGATAGCCGTTGGTTTGAGCCGATCAAGTGGAAGAACTTCTCCCATGTCAGCACCGCACCCATCGAGTACACTGAGGCATCCATTGGAGATCTCTCGGGCGTTCATATAGTCACAGGGGCTCAATTAGGTGTCTGGGATTTCGGTGCCAAGAGCGTGTTACACCTTAAACTTCTCTTCTCCAAGGTACCAGGATGTACGTTAAGGCGATCTGTTTGGGACCACAGCCCCTCCAATGCTTCGGCAGCTGGTGCTTCCAACGAGAGAAGCCCTGACGATAAAAAAGGAGACAGTTCAAGCCAAAGTAGTAACAAACTGGCCAAAATTGTCGACATGACAGAAATGTCGAAAGGGCCACAAGATGTTCCAGGGCACTGGTTGGTTACTGGGGCTAAACTTGGGGTAGATAAGGGAAAGATTGTGTTACGTGTTAAGTATTCCTTGTTGAACTACTGATGTAGACCACCAATCTGTTGAAGTGGCATTCTTTTTTTGCACAGCTATTGTTCTTTGTTTTTATGACATCAGTTGTGTCTATTGTTATATTCCTTTTTATTGGTTTCTTTGATTTGTTTTCCCACCCACCCCCCCTCTTTTTTTGAGGTTGTTTTTTTGTAGCAGTCTTGCATGTTGAGTTCCAAACCGGAAGTTTACATATGTTGTTTGAATCAATGAATGAATGAATGGAGTAATTTTTTGAGGTTTTTTCTGTAGCAGTAATAGTAGTAATTTTTTGAGGAATTGTATCACGATCCGTATCTACATAGAAGAATGTTATTTGCTTGGGGGTTGGTTTGCTGCTTCCCAAGGAATCACTTATCCTGTTACCGGCTTTATTCGAGCATCGGCTTTACTCGAGCATGTTTAACTCGAACATCGGCTTTACTCGAGCATGTTTAACTCTAGAGTTTCCGTTAAATTTAGTGTCTTCACAGTTTTAAAACGCGTTGTATTTTATGGATGTCAAACATTACATATATGTTATTTTTTTCCTCTACCCAAGCGATGTGGGATAAAATGCATTGTTTCTTTACTTCCCCTCTTGCTTCAGACTCTCGCAGGTAGAGCCTCTTGCAGTTAGTCTTTTATAGTTCCTCACAAAGTGTATGAAACGATAGTATAAGAATGATTATTTTTTAATTATTTTATATCAAAGGGAATATTGGTTGAAAGAAAATTAAATATATAAATAAATATACGAAATTATTTGTGAAACTAAAGGGATGATGCTTTATGAGTGCAACTTCAAGAACTTCATGAGTTGTAACTTTGCTTGCAAATTTTAATTAAGTCTTCGTGTGAAAAATGACTGAGTTCTTGAAGGGAAAAAAAAAGGGGATTAAAATATCTACGAACTTCTGCTAAGATTGGATGTTTCAGCCGGTTGTTAGAGTGAAAAGCCCTTATTGGCACATTAGAGTGAAAAGTCCTTATTGGCACTGATTCTTACAATAATTGAGTTAATGACGTAGTCTATTGGTAACTTACTGATCATCATGAACTTTATGCATATCCAATTATCGATTTCAAAACCATTATTATTCTTGTTAATTATGAAAACTCCATTTGCCGAGTCAATACATCGTCAGCTTCTTCCTTTCATTTATAAACATATATAGCTTATTTTAATGGGGCATTTTTGCATTAATTAATAAAAATTTGTTTTGTTAATGTCATTATTGTTTGTTTTGGAATATTTCTTGAGCATATAGTAACTTGCATGTCTTTAATTAAAGTTCTTCTAGTAGTGGGAAATCGACACTAGCTAGTGTCTCTAAAGAAGAGAGCTCTCTCCAAGAAGATTGGTTAAAGGCTTTGGGACGAGCTTGGAACGAACTCTCATTCTTTCTTCCTGTAATGTTGCTTTTGTTAAATGTTTAGAGAGTCCCCTTCCGAATTTTATATTCCCTAATTAAACATCTTTGTCCACACCATGTTAACATCATCCCTTAATCTCTGTCCATTTTTTTAAAGGATAATCAATTCATCAAGAAAGCCATCTAAGGCCTACGAGCACAGTCTTCCCCTTTTGTTTACCTTGCTTATCCTTTTATGTACAAATTAAGCACATCTCTATGTATACATATATGCATTGGTATATTAAAATCTTTATTTCTATGTATCTTGTTAACTAATATTTCTACTCAAATAAAAATTTTATTCATAAGATAAATAAATACACAATTATGCGTATATATATTATTTCTCCTTCAATTTCGTATATATATAAATCTTTATTTGTACGTGTTTTGTTAATTAAAATTTTCTACCCAAATAAAAATTTTATTTATAAAATGGCAGAATACATACATATATATCAATATATACCATATCATGTAAATGCTATACATGCAGAACTGTATTTTAGGGACCCAATTATTTGCTATCCATGCATGCTGAATTAAAGTTAAAAATACTTCAAAAAATAAAAATAAAAATGGGGGCAAATGCATGGTGTTGTTATATTTAGGCTTTGAATAATTAATGCATGTTGATTGAGTCAGCAGAATCTCTCTCTCGATCAAGCCGGCAAGATTCTGCTCGAGTAACATGACATTCAAACAAGGGGTTGTTTTGGTTTCAAGAAATGGTCCAAAAAAAAAAAAAAAAAGGAAAAAAAATGATTGAAGGAATCTTATCGTTCTTGAGGTGATCACTGTTCTTATTAAAATTGTAAAATTGTGCGAGTTCAATTTTATTACGAGTATCTTCTTAATTATCACTTAAATTAATTACCAACATATAGAAGGGCCCACGAATGACATTTCCAAGGCTTATATACACATAGAGCTCTCTAATTTAGCTTTCTCCCATATATTCTAATCCTCACCAACATTAATTCTCTTGCTGGTTTTGCAGCTTGATTGGTTATCAAAAGCCTTTGGTAGCTATACATGGTACCTATACGATTTAATTTGATTTTCTTTTCATTTTATGAACTATATATCTTTAGTGTCAATCGTATTTTCCAGGGTTAACCCTATATATTCCTCTAAATTGCTTGCAGGAGAGAGTTGAATTTATTGAGGGCAAGGTGGACTGGAGGGGTAGAAGAGCTAGGAAGGACAAACATGGAGGAGTAAAAGCCTCATTACTCATACTGGGTAATTAATTGAGTCTCATATCATCATTAGAAATGATAAATATGGAAATTTCTAGCGACTATAACACTTAATTATATTGTATTTCCAAGCACAAAGGATGTACATACATTCATATATATATATATATATATATATATATGGTCTCATGAATATTACAATTTTTTGCAATTTATATTCATGTTTTCTTCCCACTCTATATATGGTTTTGCAGTCACCTTTGGTCTGGAGAATTTGGCTACACTGGCACTGGCAGTGAACTTGGTGACATACTTCAATGGAGTGATGCACTTTCAGATAGCCGATGCTGCTAACAACCTTACCAGCTACATGGGCACTAGTTACATTCTCTGCCTTCTTATGGCCTTCCTAGCAGACACTTACTTTGGCCGAGCCAGGATCATTATAATTGCAGGATGTCTCGAGTTTTTGGTAGGCTTCGAATAATATATATATTAATATTATATTTAAAGTTATATATATATATATATATATATATATTTGAGGATTTTGCTATTATGAATTTTGTAGGGAATTGGGTTGCTAGCAATACAGGCTCTGTGCCCCAAGCTGCGGCCACCTCCCTGCAACATATTTGATCCAACTGGGAAATGTGTCCAAGCTGAAGGAGGCAAGGCTGCCTTCCTCTTTGTAGCAATCTACTTGATGGCCGCCGGCAGCGGTGGAATAAAGGCAGCGTTGCCGTCGCACGGTGCTGATCAATTCGAAGAGAAAGACCTTAAAGAGGCAAGGGAGATGTCCAGCTTCTTCAACTGGATTTTACTCGTCGTGTGCATTGGTGGTGTTGGTAGTCTAACACTTATTGTTTGGATCCAAGACAACAAGGGCTGGGCCTTGGGATTTGGAATCTCAGCCTTTGCCATGATCCTGGGCGTTGTCGTCTTCATTTTGGGATTGCCCTGCCACAGGATACATAGTGATCGAGGAAGTAGTGCCACTGTCGAGATCATACAGGTAAAACTCTACATGTATATATATATATATATATGCACAAATATAAAAATCTACTATAATCAAATTTATCTATATTGACGCCTGAATTAGTTTAACTGCCTCGTAGTTATTCTCTTTATATAAACTACATGACTTTGATTCTTGAATCAAAGAAAATATGTGTGAAAGGATATTTCTTTAATTTATCTATCGATTATGTAATTCGTCGTTCTGGGTTACCCAAAAAAAATTATCCATTGATCTATTTTCATATTTACTTGTTGTTATAATCAGGTTTATGTGGCCGCTTTTCGGAATAGAAGACTTACCGTTCCAGATAATCCTGAGAAGCTCTATGAACTTGACAGGGATAAGGAAGCTGCTACAATAGAAACAGAATTCCTTCCTCACACTGACGTTTTCAGGTTTACCTTCCTTATATTTTTCATGTATAAGGGGGGCATATATTAAATATTTAATTAAATTAATTCTTCCCTAAATTTTATTTCTAGGTTTTTAGACAAAGCAGCGGTCCAAACAACCCCTGTAGAAAACCCAGAAACTCCACCGAATCCATGGAAAATCTGCAGGGTCACTCAAGTGGAAAATGCAAAGATCATACTGGGGATGGTCCCAATCTTCGGGTGTACAATAATTATTACCCTTTGTCAAGCTCAACTCCAAACCTTCTCCATCCAGCAAGGCCTTACCATGGACACAAGCCTCACCAAATCCTTCAACATACCACCCGCTTCCCTCCCCATCATCCCCGTCGTCTTCCTCATCATCCTAGTCCCAATTTACGACCGAATCTTCGTGCCCTTTGCCCGGAGAATCACCGGCCACCAAACCGGAATAACCCACCTCCAGCGCGTCGGCGTCGGCCTCCTCCTCTCCGCTCTGTCAATGGCCATAGCCGGGCTAATGGAAGTGGAGCGAAAAAAGGTCGCCCGGAGCCACAACATGCTCGACGCGGTGCCGGTGGCGCAGCCCTTGCCGATCAGCGTATTCTGGCTGTCGTTTCAGTACTTCATATTTGGGATTGCAGACATGTTTACCTACATTGGGCTTCTCGAGTTCTTCTACTCGCAAGCACCGAAGGGGCTCAAATCTGTCTCCACTTGCTTTCTGTGGACCTCCATGGCGCTTGGGTACTATTTTAGTACCATCCTGGTTGATGTAGTGAACAAAGCGACCAAGGGAATAACTAAGAGCGGAGGCTGGTTGGCTGGGAACAGTATCAACAGGAACCATTTGAATCTCTTCTACTGGTTGCTTTCTGTGCTGAGTATGATTGATTTCTTCGTCTATTTGTTTGTTGCCATGAGGTACAAATACAGGCCTCAGAATCCTGAGGTTTCAGCTGAGGATACCAAGGAGATGACGACATTGAGTCATTAAAAACTGATCACAAGACACTGAATGCCATTGAACATTAATTAATCAGGGTGTTCTTTTTTTTTTTTTTTTTTTTTTTTCTTGGAGTGTTGATTTAGAGGGTGTGGACTTTAAATTTGTGCTTTACCAAATGTATGCATCAACCATCTGCATTAATGTCAAATTCATTTCCTGTAAACAAAGGGACTTCAGTATAATTTCTTATGGATTGAGGAGTGAATTAATCAGAATTATTGCTCAGTTCTAATGTATATTAATGGGAAAAGGCATGATGAGGTTTGATAAAGAAAATAAAAAATTAAATTGATTTTGTTTTGTTTGTACCTTTCCTTTGATTTTTTTTTCTTCTTATTTTATAAATCTTTGAGCCAAACATATGTTTATACCCTGTTTATAAGATTTTCTCACTTTGTATGTGAGTTTTAACGAGGGACTTTAAAAAAAAAAGGGAGGGGGGGGGGGAATGAAGAGATAAAAGAGTTCTAAATTTCAATGTATACTTCTTTTTAACTTACAAATGAAGAGAAAACAGAAATCACAATTTTTTTCTCTTAACTTTCAAGTGAATAAAATAAAAATCATTATTAATATTTCTCTTTCTTTAATTTTCTCTTATTTTTAATATTTTTTTATTTTATTTTTTGGGTAAAAAATATATAAAAAAATATGCAAGGCATGCCTCGTGAAAATACAAGTAGCTTTCTCAGTATCAGCACCAAATCCAACACAATAACCTTAGTTGTATCTATATTTTATTAAATATGATTTAATTATAAACATACCATTATTTTACTTGGAAAATGATAAAAAAATGTACAACAATAATTACACATAACCGTTACCAAAAAAAAATTCATTACACATAATAATACAAATGATCGATTAATAAAGGAAAATTATTATAGAATTAATTATTAATTATTTCAATTGAAATTTTATGTATTTGTGAGTGAATAACATTTTTGAAATGATTACGCTATGTAATATATTTCTTTTCATACAAATATGATATGAGCTTTTCACCTAAAATAAAAAATAATAATAATAATAATAATTTTTATTATATTATTAACTTCTTCTATAAAACATATTCATTTTTTATTTCTTTACCCCCGTTTGTGAATTAATATCAAGGCAACAACTTTTCAGCAACTTCAGCAAATCCAGCCACCTCAACTCCCATGAATGTATACGTGGGCCCCCAAGGAATCACCACGTCCCTCGCCATGCACTACTTCTACCATTATTAGCCACTCTTGCCTCGCAAAACGGTTATTTTCGTTGGAAGAACTTGAGAGAGCGGAAGAAAGAGCAAGAAAAAATTGAATTGTTCAATCGTCGGTTGATTGGTCGCGTGGTTTTGGATGGCTTCGAGTGACAGATCGCCGGGAGTGATGCCGCCGGGAGACGGGTCGGTGCCGCCGGGCAAGCCGATGACGACGGGACAGCAAGTAGTGGATAAGGGGGCTCAGATGATTCAGTCGCTCAAGCCGGTGAAGAAGATGAGCCAGCACGCCTGCACCTTCGCCATGTACAGCCACGACATGACTCGTCAGATCGAGACCCACCATTTCATCACTCGACTCAACCAGGATTTCCTTCAGTGCGCCGTCTATGATTCCGACGACTCCAATGCCCGACTAATCGGTATCTCATTTCCGATGTATATAGCTTAATTATCATGCACATTAATTGGAAATTGCCTAGTCTTTTTGATGCAAAATTATGTATATTTTTTTTCTTTTCTTTTTAATTCCCTCCCCCCCAAGAGAACAGCAGTTACATATAAATTTTCGAACCATCTCATTATGAAATTGGGTTGGTTTTAAAATCGACCCGATTCTAGAATTTTGGGTCTTATTTTTTTAAATTGAACTGATAATTTTATAGAAACCGGTTTAAGTAATAATGTATTGTTAACCATAAAGTTAGTTTAACCTATAAAATCTTGAATTATTATTTTTTTTTTTATGGACACTAGTTTGAGTCCCTTAAGGTTATTGGAGAGCTTATTTGATCATTCAATTTAAAATTTCAGATTAGTCGAGATACATGTAAACTTGATCAAACATCCTAAATAATAATAATAATGCAGTGCTTTATGTAATAATATTAAGCTGGGTGAAAGAGTGTAGACTTTGGTTAAAGAGAATATCTTTACCCAAAAACTAAATCAAAATGATACCATTTGGAGTGTGAACAAATCAAAAAATAAAATAAAATAAATCTCTAACAACCTTTATAAATTATTAAAACTTTCTATTACATATTTACACTTTCTCATTATACTTTTACTAATCTAAAAAAATTTTAATATTTCGCTTAAAAAAATAAAAAATTCATAAGAAAGTTAATTGAAAGTAAAAATTTTTCTTGATAATCATATTTTTCAAGTCGAAATTTTTCAGACGAGTATCATTATCGCTATTTAATACAAATTTTTTTAAATCCATTAGAACGAATTTGGAAAAACTGTTCTAATAGTTTTGGCACTGTTCATTTCCAAAGAGATTTTTTGAATCCATTAAAACGGATTTAAAAAACCGTTCTAACGGTTTAGTGCAAAAGAGAGAAAAGAATTACTGTGCAGAATATTGAGTGGCATTTTTTGAATCCATTAGAATAGATTTAAAAAACTGTTCTAATAGTTTTGGTACTATTCATCTCAAAAAAATACGATTTGAAAAAAATACCAAACACCATTCTTTACCCAAAATCACATTTTTTTTTTATTTTTTATCACTCTAAATGCACACATATTACCAATTTTTAGACGAAACAAATTAACTCTTAATGCTAATAGAACTCAAACTTTTAGGGCCCGTTTGACAACGTTGTCGTTTTTTTATTGTTGTTTTTCTGTTACTGTTTTTTGTTTTTTGTTTTCTATTGCCGTTTATTTTTTCTAAAATGAAAACTGAAACTACGTTTGGAAATGCAAGTTTGTTTATAATTATTAATTTTTTATTTTAGAAAATATTTAATTTTATTAGTTTTAAAAAATTAATAGAACTTAATAAAATATATTTTATATTAATTTAACTTAATTAATATAATTAATTAAATTAATAATTAATTAAATTAATTAAATTAATATAGTAAGTTATTTATTAAAATCACCTAATTCAATAAATATAAAATATATTAAATTTTATTATTTATTAAAATTAATTTAATAAAATATATTTCATATTAAATAAATAATTAAATTAGATTAACTATTAAATTAAATTATTTATTTTTAAATTAATTAAATTCATTTAATTATGTATTAAAATAATTTAATAAAATATATTTTATATAAATTAAATTAATTAAATCATAAATAATTTAATTTAATTATGATATTTATTTAAAATAATTTAATAATAATTATTAAATTAAATTAAATTAAAAATTAGTGTAATTTAATTATTAATTATTTTATATAAATTAATTTAATTATTAAATTAAATAAATTAATTATGATATTTATTTCAGATAATTTAGCAATAATTAATTATTAAATTAAATTAATTAATTAATTAATTTAGTTTTATTGTTTATTAAAAATAATTTATATTAATTTATATAATTTATTTAATTTATTGAATTTAATTATATTATTTATTAAAATAACTTATTTTAATAAAATATTTGAATAAAATAATTTATTTTTATGTAATGTAACAAAAATAGACAAAATTTTAAAATTGACAAAATATTGGCAACAAAAAAAAATTAGAGTGAAAACACATTTTTTCTGTTTACGTTATTCTGTTTATGTTTTCATTTTTTTTTGAAACAAAAAAACGTAAACAGGTTTATCAAACATGTTTTTGTTGTAAGTTTACAAAATTTTGAAAACATAAACAGAAAAACAGAAAACGGAAACGTTACCAAACGGGATCTTAGTATTTTGATCACTCCAAATTATGGTGTATAAAGTCCTCCATCAGGGAAAGGAGGGCCTTAGAGAACGAAACAATTTTAAAGGTCTTGGTACAATCTATATCTGTTAATTTTCACCTTTGCCAATTAGAAAAATTAATCAATTAACTGAATTTAATGGTATATATGTATCTTATAAACTTGATTGTAATTAATGTCCTTATCATTTAGAAAAATTTGTATGAATTAAAATTAGGAGCGGAATATTTCAACTGAACTTATCACAGGTGTGGAATATATTGTATCGGACCGGGTCTTTAGCACCTTGCCTCCTGAGGAGCAGAGACTTTGGCATTCCCACATTCATGAGGTTTGAATTCTTTTCTTCTATACATGCTATATATGTTAATATTATTCTATGATTGAATTTTAAATTTGTCTAGTTGCAAAAATATAAATACAAATAAAATGAAAACACTTACCATATTATTTTTCATGGATAATTTAAAAAAAAAAACTAACTCTTTAATTCACTTTATTATATTTTGGTACCTTTAGACACCGATAATTACTAATTAATAATTCATCTGACACAAATATATATATATATATATATATATTGGATGGTGCAGATCAACGCAGGCATATGGATGAATCCTCGTATTCCAGAGATGATTCAGAGGTCGGAACTCCGTGATCTTGCCAAAACTTATGGCAAGTTTTGGTGCACCTGGCAAATCGACAGAGGTAATAAGTTTATCTAATTGGTTCTCACTTTTGTAGGTACTATTTATTCAAAGACAAATAAGAATTAGAAGAATTTGGCGGTGAAGAATGGATCGAATTAATTAGCATACGAAACACTCAGATTTTTTATTGAATTATAGATCTTGCGTCATTTTTTTTTTCTTTTTTTTTTTTTTTTTGGATGCTATTTTACGGAGCGCTCTCTCTCCCTCAACTCTCTTGAGCTCTTCTCACTGCCACACTTCACACATTTTCACTTCTACTCTATTTATAGATAAGTTCTCAACTCTCTTGAACTCTTCTCACTGCCACACTTCACACACATTTTTCTCTCCTACTGTGCTTATGGATAAGTTTTGGACCTAATAGGGCAATGAGCAGCGACCGAATCAGAAAAATTATACGTCAGTGGATATTAATTATAAGACACATATGTTAGTATTTGATAGGATTCCACGAGAGAAATAAAGAAATAGTTTTACAAAAATTACAAAAATTAAATTTATTTTTTCACAGATGTATATTCCAAATATAGGATTGGCTAATTATAAAATAAATTTGACTGTCTGGGAAGTGACTGTGACCATGCAATCACACCCACCCACCTATAGATTCATCATTCATGCATAAATATACACAGATTTATTGATGTGCGTGTATGTGTGTAAGAAGGTGATAGGCTTCCTCTTGGAGCACCTGCACTGATGATGTCTCCACAAGAGGTGAGTTTGGGCACGGTGAAGCCCGAGCTGGTGAAGGAGAGGAATGACAGGTACAAGATCTCGACCGATAATCTGAAGAATTCGAGGGCGGAAATTTCTGGGCCGGAGATGATGAATCCGAATGCAGACTACTGGAGAATTACAAACAAGGGTTTCGCTGTTGACATTGAGAAGACAGAAATGAAATTGAGGGTACCTTTTCCATGAATAAAATCTCTTCCTCTCTCTCTCTGTTTCCTTCCCATGAATAAAATCTCTTCCTTTCTCCCTGTTTCCTTTGGGGGGACCTTCCACAAGTTATTTAATTACAGGGTATATAGATACAAAACGATATATATGCAGTTCAGTATCTATCGTGTAATGTTCTTTGATTTGCGTTGGGGCTGCTCTGCTTTTTGTTGAATTTGGATTCAGAACTAAATTAATGCTTGTTAAATGACATATATATATATATATATATATTTTCATCTTCTTTAAATTAGCATAATATATTTTCATCTTCTTTGAATTAGCATACATGCAGGGGCGAATTTAAAGATAAGGTCTTGAGGAAATTATTTTTATTCATTTAAAAAGTTACACTCATATTTTATTATTTTTATTTTTATTCACAGTTTTTTTATTTTTTTTTCAATTTCTCTGCTCTCGTTTACTTAAAAATTATGTTTTCGCGACACGTAATAGTGGAAAATGAAAACTGAATAGTTTTCGGTCAACGAAAATTGTGAGAGAGAATCCCAAAGAATTCGATGGGGGAAATAGATGACATCACATATGGAGCCCGTTCGGAAGGGAAATTTTTTTGGCAAAGTCATTAGGGGTAATTTTTTAAGCGTTTGGTAAAATTTATAATTTTTAATTAGTTTTAAAAAAATTTTAAAGTAATTTTTAGTTGTTTAGTAGCAATTACAGAAATGTTTAGAGATTTTTAAAAATTTTTTAATGTTTGATAACAAAATTAAAATAATTTTTAAAAATTTTTGATAACTTTTGATGTATTGCCAAAAGTTATTAAAAATTAGTTTTTTTTTTTCCTTCCAAATGGACCATGATAGCCACTTTTATATATATATATATATATATATATTATTTTAAGAATATTTGATAATACCATACTCGTTTATATATTTTAAAATAATTACAATTTATCATTTTTTTAAATTTATATCTTCATAACTTGCAGTCACATAAATGACTTTTCGAATGACTGCCTACGTATATACAAAATAACAAAATTTTAAAGACAAAAAGAAAGTAAAAATTTTAAATTAAAGTCAGTGCATGCAATAATGATTCATTTCAATTTGAAAAAAAAAAATTATTATTTTATCAAAATATAATTAAAAAGTTTGATTAAAATAATAAAAAAGGTAATTAAAAAGTGTAATTGAAATAATACAGTAATTAATGACATTGTAATTGAAATCATATAGCACTTTGTAAAGAATAAAATGAAAAAAAAAAATTGTGGAAGAAGACAAGTAATACAGAAATCCACATTCCCAGGTGTCTCATAAAGGGCGTATTAGACTTTGCAAGTGTCCTTTTCATTCAACACGTGTCAACGGTCCCGGCTATGTCAACCACGTCAACCCTCGTGCACGTAGACGTGGGACTTCCAAATTCAGCCACATCATCATTCCAAAAGTACTATATGTATCACTTCGGTCCCATGAGGACGAGGGGGGAGGCTAATTGAGCAAGAGAGAAAGAAGAAAACAAGAGAAGAAGAGAGATCGGAATTGTTTTGAATTAATGGCTTCGTCGGGGGGTGAGATACCGGGAATGGTGCCGGAGAGAGGAGATCCGACACCGCCGGGGAAGCCGATGTCGACGGAGCAGCACTTGCTGGACAAAGGGGCGGAGATGATTCAGTCACTCAAGCCCATCAAGCAGATGAAGCAACACGTCTGCACCTTTGCTTTGTACAGCCATAACCTGACTCGCCAGATTGAGACTCACCACTATCTTACCCGCATCAACCAGGACTTCCTCCAGTGCGCCGTCTTCGACACCAACTAATCCTGTGGTCGACTCATCGGCACAGTACTACCCACTATATGATCTCTCTCTCTTATAGATCTTACAGAAAATAAGATTTGTTTTTATACGTATTTTTGTTTATAATTAATGTCAAGCCGACATAATATATGTGAATGTTGATTTAAGGGGTTATTTTACTTATAGGGATTCAATATATAATATCAGAACATATTTTTTTATCACTACCCCACTACCCCTGATGAGCAGAAGCTTTGGCACTCCCATGCATACGAGGTTTTTTTTTTTTTTTTTTTTTCAATTTTTTTCAAAGAATATATATATATATATATATATATATATATATATATATATTATCCTTCAATATATTACCAAGTAATTGTCAAATACTTATTAAAAAAACAAGTAATTGTCAAATAACATGAATTAATTTATCAAGTGTTTAGATCAAATCAGGGCTATGGGTTAATCATCGGGTTCTCGAGACAGTTGTGAAGTCCGAACTTGAAAATCTAGTTAGAATCTATGATAAATTTTGGTGCACCTAACAGTTTGATCGTGATAATTAATCAAGCACTTTGCAAATTTAATTGGGTTTGAGTTTGAAATCATATAGCGTGAAATTTATGTGGGCTTAATTAATTTGTGCAGGGGATAGGCTTCCTTTAGGTCCACCAGCACTGATGATGTCTCCACAGCCTGAGAGCTTGGGGATGGTGAAGCCGGCGCTGGTTGAGGCAAGGGACAACAGGTATAGCATCTCCGCGGATTCTCTGAGGAGTTCGAGGGTCGGCATTCCAGAGCCGGCCAGCTTGGGTAAATTCGCTGGCTGATTACTGGAAACAACACGGGAAGGGTTTTGCAATTCAAGTCGAGCTCGCTGAGATGAATAAGATTGCGCCTTTTCCATGACGATATATTAAGTACATATGGTTAAGCTAAAATAAACAAGTCTTAACACAATCAGGTGCAGGTCATGGGCTGATGCAAATAGGGGCAAGGGGGTCAATTGACTCTATTGGAAGTAAAATTTTTGTAGAAAATAGTATAATTTTTGAGATATTTTTATATTTTTACCCCTATAAAATATATCTTTCAAAACAAATTGTCCCTATAGTTTAAACAATTTACAAGTTTCGCCCCCACTGAAAGCAAAATTTCTTTAAAAAATAATATAATTTTTTAGATATTTTTGTATTTTTACCTTTATAAAATATATCTTTCAAAAAAAATTGCTCACATACCTCAAGCAATTTACAAGTTTTGCCCCCATAGGAAACAAAATTTTTTTAGAAAATAGTATAATTTTTATCTTTTTACCCCCATAAAATATATATCTCAAAATAGATTGTCCATAAGTCAAGTACACCACCTTTCTTTATCGGCTTGACTCTACTTTAACAAAATCTTGAATCCGCCCCAGGTGCAGGTGGAAGGATGCAATGGTTTTAGATGTAATGTATGTTTTTCGTCAAAGGTTGTGTGGTTATCTTGTTTTGCCTATGTATATTTAAGGTACAATATATATGAAGTGTAATGCAAAAGCATATATTGCTGGCACTATGGGAATGGACCCGTATACAGCATATGGTAATGCAAAAACATATATTAGGGCGATCGGGTTTACTACAAATTTCTATAAACTTATATAAATCAATACAAAATTAAAAATTTTCACTTACAATATGAATTATGAAATTGTAATTTTTATAAGTTTGTATTAATTTATATAATTCTCTAATTACATTCAATATAAAAAATTATAATCTCTATAAATTTGTACTAAGGGGCTGTTTGGTTGGCCAACTTTAGTCAAAAAGTATAACAAAAATGGAAAGATGTGACATAAAGGTGATAGGTGTTAAAATTTAATTAGAAAAAAGTACAAAAAGTAGTTAAGATTTGGTGACTTTTGGTTATTTTTTTATTGGCCAAACAGTCTCTAATTTATACAACTCTAATCACATCTAATATTAATTTATACGACTCTAATTGCACCAATTATTGTACGTAAATAGAAATATGAGAATCTACTCTTTCGAGTTTTGAGGCGCTTGTATTTGTCATTCTTTGCAACTCTATGGGCCCGATCCGTGTCTGTCAATTTTGTTTCAGTTTTAATTTTTTTTTTAATTGAAAAGACCAACAAGTACATCAGTGTTTTTTAGTTTTTTTAATATTATTATGGGACATACGATGTAGGCGTATGATCACAAAGTTTCAACCGGATTATTCTATTTTACTTTTTAAGAAAAAAAGAGAATTTAAATTAAAATATTTAACAGCATGACGATACATTTATATAAAATTTTTAATCCAAGCATAGGCAATAAAACTGTTAACAGTTAAGTGAAATTTAATCCACGAAATAAAATTTGATATATGGATAGCGTCGTTACGGTGAAGGTCGTAATGAGTGTTCTTTTGTTTTTTTAATTGAAAAGATCAACAACTTCATCGGTGTTTTGAAGTGCGGTGAATTCAAAAATATTCAGCCAAGAAATATGCTTTAAAAAAAATTTTCGCCTCACTCTTTCGGGTCCTGTCCTTATTTGGGGGGGTTTGGTTTATCGGACACTTCAAAAGTTTGGTTTATCAGACACTTAAAAGATACAAAAAATTATTAATTTTTTTAATTGAATTTTGCTAATAATTTTTTTAATAATATTTTACCATTCAAACATTTCCATGCATACGAGGTTTTTTTTTTTTTTTTTTCCAATTTTTTTCAAAGAATATATATATATATATATATATTATCCTTCAATATATTACCAAGTAATTGTTAAATACTTCTAAAAAAAATAAATTTAAAAAGAAATACAAGAATTCTTATTTTTTTAATTAAATCTTATCACGTGTCATTTTTATATTATTTCACCACTAATTTTTAATTTTTTTAGGATAAATTACATCTAGACCCCCTGAATATTTGTGAAATTATACATGGAGCCTCTCGATATTTCAAAATTACATTAACTTCCCTTATTTTGAAATGTTTGTAACACTTAAATCCTTCCGTTAATTTTTTTATTAACTCCGTTAAAAATTTATTAAAAAGATAAATTTAGCCTCAATTAATTAATTACAAATAAAACATAATAAAAATATATGCACATAAATACCATCTGTAATATATATACGTATACATATATACAATCTGTAAAATATCCGTTTGTGATTCCAATTACAGCGTAGCTTCTAATGCAACTCAATCCAAGAACGCGGTCGAGTGGAATCAGATGGTTCGATTGCTGAGCTCCAATGGGTTCGTCTCGTTTTCGATCGAATTGGCTTCAAGATCACCCTGATTTGGATTCGGTGACGATTTTCGCTCCTCTGGACTTCGGGTTCGTGGCATCATCGGAGAATTACATGTGCTTCCTCGGAATCAAATGGTTCGGAATCATCGGAGAATTTCAATCCACGGAATGGAATCAGATGGTTCGTGGCCCGTTTGTGAGGTTACATATGCTTCCTCGGAGAATTACTTACGCGTAATTGCTTGGAACGAGCACTTGTGGTAACCACAAGATCTCTACCAGGAACCATTGTCCCCAGCGATGCTCGCGCGGGGATTACCGGATTTTCCCCCAGCCAACCCCAACGCCAATTACCGGATTTTCCTTGCTTTTCTTACTCGAAACCCAGATTTCGAAGGAGACCACGTGAAGAATCCGTTGATTTCGAAGGAGATGAACCGAACCGCTCCTCGTTATTAACCCTTCTCTCTCTTTTTCTTCTTCTATTTACTTCTCCTCCTCTTGGTCTCGTCTGAGCGGCATCTCTCTTCTGTGCTCTGTTTTTCTTCTGTTGGAGTTTCAGGAGAAGGATTGTGTTGGTGGTGAAGGGTGGGTAGGGTCTAAAACTATTTTTGGGGAAAGGTGGACAGAAAGGAGCCGTTGCAAAGGGATGCCCTCTATCTCTCTCTCCGCCATGGAAGACGACCGGCGAAACGGATTCGACTCCATTCTTGCGCCGCCGCCTCCTTTTTTGGTGGAATTTGATTTTTTTTTTTAAAGGAAGAGGCCTAAGAGTTCTCCAAATTAATTTTCTTTACTGGAATATGAATTTTTTTTTCTACACTGTGGTTCCGAAATTTGGATGTGCTTAGTTATAGATTTTTTAAGACGAATCTATGGAATCAAAGAGAGAGAAAGAGGGCCGGGAAAGAAGAAGTAAGTGGGATAAAAATAAGAAGGTTATTTTAGTCTATTTATATTTATGAAGGATAAATTTGAAATATTAAAAAAAAAATTTGTTGATGTCATCATTTAAACAGAAATCTTTACAGCATATTAACGGAAGGAGTTTTGGATTACAAACATTTCAAAATAAAAGAGATTAATGTAATTTTCAAATGTTGAATACATCTATGTATAATTTCATAAATATTCAAGAGATCTAAATAATGTAATTTACCTTTTTTTTAACTTTGATCGAACTTCAAACGATTCTTTAAATAGTGTCTCAGGGCTAATTAATTCATTCAAATTGCACTGTTATCTTCCCATCTCTCTGTCGTGTGTCCGCATCGTTGCGAACATATATATCTTTTCAGTTTTTAATTTTTTTAAACAAATATTTGTACACACATAAGGATTAATTATATTAATTATCCGCAAATTTTTTAAATATTATTTTAATATCATTATTATTTCTGAAATAACAACTATTATTCTTATTTTTTAAATTTGATCATAAATTCTCATTTGAAATATTTTGATTAATGTTTCATATGAAATATGGATCATATTAACGATTAAGATTTCGTTAAAATTTTTCTCAGTAGGTGCATAAAACTGAACAATATTCGAACTAATTTGACTTTAAATTTAGTTGCTCTTGCATGATTAATTATCAAACTTAGGTACATGTGGTTATAACTGATAGAATTTTTTTAACCATCATTCATCAATACGAGTTTTCAAAATACCAACACATTATGTGAAGATGTGTATGGTGCACCAAAATTTGATGAAAATTTTTATAAATTTTACACATTTCCACTTTCTTAAAATTAAAAAAAAAACGTTTAATATCTTTAAAATAAAAGTCAATAACTAGAATTCGATTAATCAAATAACAAAAATTTTTTTCGCCATTCTCACTATGAACTCCCAAGTTATCAAATGACACCCACTTTGATTATTTTTTGTGGCTTTTTTAAAACTGTTACAACGGATTGTAGAAACTATTCCGATGGAATCGCGAGGTCAACTTTCGTCCAAATAATTTTTATAATCCGTTTGAACAGATTGTAGTATAAAGAAATCATGACTACTTAAAATTTTAAATCCGTCCAAACGGAAATCCAATATGTCGGAACGAAATTTTACTATTTATCTCTAAAAAACGCAGTTTGAGTAGTGTACACCAAATATAAAAAATTTTTTAAATTATATTTTATCTCATTTTTTCTCACTATTTGATGCGCCTAACGCAGCCATACGTGGTGAGTATAATTTCGGAAATTACAAAATAATTTGTGTAATTTACAGAAAATTCCAGAATATCATGTGCACGAAGGTCAATGTCGGATCCACTAAAAGAGGAGGACACCTTGCTTGCATCTTATACGACCGTCCTCGTTCGGCATTTTCGTTTCGCATTCCATCTCATGGATTCTCTGAGATTTTTAATTCTCATTCTCGGCTCTGCAGTTCACCGTGTTCGATTCATTGCCTTTCTCGAAACTCTTGGAGTTTCCATCGGTTGATCTTGCCGATTTTCATGGAGGATCAGAATGCGCAAGTTAGCGAACCCGCAAAACAAGTGTATTCGGTGTGGGCGCTTCCGCCGGAGGACGTCAGGGAGCGACTGAAGAAGCTGATGGCAGGCCTCCGATCGGATTTCGGTGGGCCCGAGTTCGAACCCCACATCACCGTCGTCGGCGCCATCAGCCTGACGGAGGACGATGCGCTTCGCAAGTTCCGGGCATCTTGTCAGGGCCGGAAACCCTACGCCGCCACCGTAGAGAAAGTGGCGACTGGCACTTTCTTCTACCAGTGCGTTTTTCTTCTTCTCCATCCGACGCCTGAGGTAATTTTGAATTTCATTGTCGATACAGCGCATACGTTTCGCAGATAGACATAGATCCTGGGATATGATCGAATCTGATAGTTTCGTATGAAAATTGGTGGAGGTACTAAGGATAAGAGTTTTGGGTATAATTTCGTTCTTATTTGGGGGAATCTGTCGTTTTGTCAGAATTTGTTCTCTCTCTCTCTCTCTCTCTCTCTCTGTAATTTTTCTAAGGATTATTGTTCTAGTGGTTCTGTTTTTTGATGGAGGATTCTGCTATGGTCTGATAGCAATTACAACTGTAATTTTTGTTCTCATGAATTTGTTAGCGTCCTTCACCCACATGAGTGTAATTGCATTGTAAAGATTGATGCGGGAAGATCAACCATGTTAAGCTCTCATTTATTTATTTCATCTTTTTATATCGCTAATTTTATGGTCATTTGAATCCAAAATTATAGTGTGCAACAAGTGAAAAATATCATATAGCGGAAGAACAATGGCCTTAGTTAAGCTCAATTAACTTCTTAGCCTCGTGTTAATAGTTGTAAGAGGGCCTTGGATCTGACATTACTGCTCGCAACTTCCGGAGGGCACTCAACCAAGATATAGTAGCAAAATGAGTGTATTGGTGCTGTTAAATGAAGCTTGAATCATTGTGGTTGAAATGATATCGCACAAATCATTTGTATATATTATGTTTTTAAATTTTGGGATTCACAGATTTGATTTTTATTGAGCGCGGTATTTCTCTCTCCAACACTGCTGTTTGGAAATGGTTCTACTCATTCCTAGCTCTACGGATGGCTGCTTCCTCTGTTGGTTGCATTCTAAGAGGACAATCAAATAAAGTTTGGAATCTAATGTCTTGTATTATATTTGTTCTGTCAATCAAAAGAAATAAATGACTAAGGAAATGAGAAAAGAAAGAAAAAGCTAACCACATGTTGGGATGAGAGTTGGATTACATGGTAGGATGGGGTTTCCAATTTTGTAGGTATCCTAGAAATAAGAAATTACAATTCTAAGCATCAATATATTTTATGTATTGGTATTTTTTCTTGCGAAATGATTTGATATATTTATCAGAAAATATATCATATTTGTTTTGCTGCACTTTTGCATAAGCAAAATGGCAGATAAAGAAACTTTAGTTTAGAATTACTAAATTATGTTTTGATTTATTCTCTACATTATGTCAAAATCAATGTAGCAACATTTTATCCCAACAGGATAAGTATATTCTGCTGATATCAATTTTTGATTTCAGGTAATGGAGACTTGTTCATGCTGCACTGGTCATTTTGGTTATAAGAACGCAGCCCGTAAGTCAACATCAAGCTCTACAACTTTTGATGATTAATTGAATTGATTTATTTGTATCATATGCTTCTTATATGATCAATTTAAAAAAATAGTAAGTTTCTATTATGCTGATATTGCTATTGCACTTGTGCCAAATTTGTATATCAACTTATGATTTGGATTAATGGCAATCACAGTTTATGCAATTGCCCTGTACAATAGTACATTGCGTCTTCTGAATCCTGGGGCAGCTTATTATCAACTATTAGCACAATGATTTTGGTAACAGAAACTTATGAGAATCTTTGGCAATGTTTATAATAAATTTTTTGAGTAAATTCAAGATCCAATGGGAATAACAACTAGAGTTTAGAGTTTGCTCCCATGTGGCATGCATTTCCCTTTGTTTTACCTCAAATTTACCCCCACCCCCTTCTATTTTCACTGCCTTTTTCCACCACGTTCCTCTTGTCTAGAAGATAGAGAATCTCTATAAAATAATGAATTGCTCAGGATGGCTTCCCAAAATGATTCCAAATTGTGTTCTGCTGATTAATGACTTTTATAAATCTTGCAGCTTATATGCCACATCTGAGTCTCCTGTACGGGGATTTAACTGATGAGGAGAAAACAAAGGCTCAAGAGAAAGCTAATATCCTTGATGAGAGCATTGGCAGTTTGAGCTTCCAGATAAGTCGCCTTGCTTTGTACGAGACAGACACCGAGGACAAAACACTCAAATCCTGGAAAAAGGTTGCTGAATGCAACCTTGACAATAACTAGGTATACAGATGCTTCAGCGTTTGTTGCTAAATGCCACCGGATAAATGCTTCAGCATATATTTTATGGATTTATGTTTAGCAATTGATAGCCATCCTTGTATGTATTAGCTTTCCGTTTTGTTAATTCGTGTCTCCAATTTAATGGTTGAGGTACGCAGTCCAGTCTTGTCTTGGGAGTGATAATTTCTATTGGAAATGGGCTGACCAGTATAAGAACAAGATGCAATTTTTTGTTTTGTTTTGCTCTCTCCCTCTCTCTCCCTCCCCCCCCCCCCCTGATTTTGGTTTTGGCTGGCAAAACAAGTAGCTTTCCTGATGTGTGATTATTAAAACAATTGAAAGAAAATCGTTTTGCAATTGCATACTTGTGTGTAAATATGTGAAAGAGCACTAATGTTATTATACATATGATTGAAGTGGAGGCTATATAGGCAGGTTAATTTTACTAGTTCTGGAAAATTTTGGTGGGATTGGGGATTGAATTTCCATTGAGACCAGCTGATGCATGGATATAGACAGTATATCACAAAGACTATATCTTTGTGACTTTAAAGTATATCTGTGTGAATTTGTGGATCTTTGAGACTGAAAATGGTTCATTCCGACCATCCAAATTTATTGATCAACTATTCTGGTGGTGATTAGGTACTTGGAACATTGGGAGCTTAACTGGAAAACTTATGGAAGTAGTGGATACAATGGAAATGAGACGAATTGCAATTGCTTGCTTGCAAGAGACAAGGTGGGTGGGACAGAAAGCTAAAGAGATTAAGAGGACTGGGTATAAGTTATGGTATACGGGACTTAATAAATCGAAGAATGGGGTCGGCATAGTAGTAAGTAAGGACCTAAAGGAAGATATAATTAATGTAAAACGTTGTAGAGATAGGATTATTGTAATTAAGTTAGTGTTAGGAGAAAAGATAGTAAACGTAATTAGTGTTTGTGTCCTCCAGGCGGGCTTAGGAGATGAACATAAAGAGAAGTTTTGGGAAGACTGGGAAGGAATGTTATTAGAGATATCCCAAGGAGAGATGGACCAAATGGAGGAGTGTTTCAGGGGTCTTATGTGATCGAAAAGTCCCCCTCAAGGTGAAAGGAAAATATTATAAGATGGTAGTAACACTAGCGTTGCTATATGGATCAGAGTATTGGGCAGTTAAGCATAATCATGTTCAGAAAATGATAGTTGCGGAGATGAGAATGCTAAGATGGATGTGCGGGATTATAAGAAGAGATAGGATTAGGAACGAGGAGATTAGGAATAAAGTAGGAATATCACTAATCGAAGATAAAATGAGAGAAAATCGATTAAGATGATTCGGTCATGTTAGAAAGCGTCCAACAGAATCACCTGTTAGAAGGTGTGAAAGTATGGAGATTGCTAATAGCAGGAGAGGAAGAGGAAGAGGAAGAGGAAAAGGAAGACCCAAGAGAAGTTAGAAAAAAATTATTAGATATGACATTGCCTACCTAGATTTAACGGAGGACATGGTTCTAAACAGATTTGATTGGCGTCGTCAAATTCATATAGTCAACCCCACCTAGTGGGAAAAAATTTAGTTTGGTTTGGTTTATTCTAGTGGTGATTACTCTTTAAAAATGGATTTAACCTCGAGAGATTCACTCCCTAGGCCAAACCCCTAGAGAGTGAATCTCTTTTGGTTTGTGCCACACATACCGGCCCCTCAACATGTATAGCGGTAAATCGCGAACTCGCATAGTGGCGGGAAGTCGGACCCACACCCAAGAACTGGATACGGTTCGTCCAGCCAAGGAGGCCCGTCCTACCAATCTTTACTACGCTTTGCGCTCGGGAGGCTGGCCCCAAGTTTTTGCTAGAGAGGAGACTTGAACTTGAGACCTTGAGGTGGTAAGCCCCTAAGTTCCAGTCCAATACCATCCTATCTAACCCCTTGGGGTTGGTGGTGATTACTCTTTACCTCTAATTTTTGTGAATCAGTTAGCTGTTACGGTGCATGTCGGTATTTGTCGTGAAGAATATATGACAATAGTTTTTTGATTTGCGCAAAAATGTTTGTTGTCAAACAAAGCTTAAATATTACGGAGATAGTTATTAAGCTTTTGCTTTCACAACTTCTCACGTATATCTCTTACCCCACTATCGTAAAATTTTACATTTCAAGTGAGAAAAATGTTAACAAATTTAAATTTTAATAAAGTATATCTAACAAAATTAAAAGGAATAAATTAAAAAAAATAATATTTATCCCCTTTTAACTCTATACTAACCACACCATTAGATGATATGGAAGTTATTAATTGTATAGATTTGAGAGTTATTACCAAAGCAGTTGAATGATAAATGATTTAATTTGTTTAAAAGCCAAAAACCAATAATTTATTTATTTATTTTTTTCTGTATTGGTAAGAATTAAGGAGTATTTGATATATGTAATTTTAAATTTTAGAAATTGCATTGTGATTTTACGGCTTAAACAGAAAGCAATTAAGATGTTGCAGTTATATATATAATCGACTAATTTATAAAAGAAATCGACAAAAAACATAAGATAGAATAGATTTTGATCATTTCTTTATGATTAAAATATTTGTTCTATATATGATCATTTCAAAACATACAAAGATAGAATAGATTGTGATCATTGAAATATAGGGAAAAATTATTAGTAAAAATAAATGCACTTCAATTAGTAGTTTAAAGGTTTGATTCATTTTTTTTTATTTCTACTTGGAATATATGAAAGCCATTAATTATGAGTGTCGTTTTTGGCAGCGTTATTTTTTTTTTCTTGGAGTCCGATTAAATTTTTCTCATCTTAGGACAAAAATACTCTAATACAAAATGTCATCCTTCCCTTGCATATTTTTTAACAAGACTTGCTAAAAAAATCAAATAATTTCAACAAGCAATTGCTGAAAAAAATTTAATAATTAACCATATAAACTTTCAATACTTTCACACCGAAATAAATGAAACATTTTAGTAATTGGTTAGTGAAAAAATTAAAACATTTTAACAAGTTTTTACCATTTTGATATTTTTTCAACGATCATATGACATTTTAATAGTTCTTTACCGAAATAAGTTCAAAATCTCGACATGTATCTACTAAAAATATTACATCATTTTAGCAGTGAGTTTTCAATTTTAAAGGTTTTAGAAGAGGAGATATTTTTGAAACTTTAGATGCAATTTGTGGGTTGCGTGGAGAAATTATTGGATTACTTGAAAAGAACTTAAAATACATGAATTAATTGGATTGTATGGAGAAAAAGTATGCCTGCAAATAGTGGCACCCTTAATTATGGATTCGAAATTTATTACCATTTAGTTAAAAAAATAAATAATTCAATTTATTTAAACGGAAAAAAATCAATTTTTTTTTATTTTTATTTTTTTTATTCATGAGGATTAACGAGCCCTTGATGTACACGCTCACTTTTATATTTCAAACGTTTAAAACTATAAAAACATTGTACTTGTAATTTGGAGCTAAAACACCTAGTAAATTATCACAATAATATATACAACAGATTTAATAAAATAAATTGACCAAAGAATAATTTTTTTATTAGATTTTGAATTCCCTAGCCTCTATTTTAGTAAAAGAATAAATTTGATCATTTAAAAAAAATGTTAAAATTTTAAATGGGTAGAAGTTGAGCTTCTAACTATTTTTTTTTTTTTTCAATCGAAGTTTAAGGGTACATTTGGTGCGCAAAAATTTAGTAAAAATCTCTTAAAACCTCTAAAAATTTTTGAAATGTTCTAAAATTTACTATTACATTTTTACACATTCTTACCTTCTCAAGGTTCAAAAAAAGTTCAATACCTTTAAAAAAAATTGATAACTAGAATTCGATTAATCAAATAACAAAATTTTTTTCACTATTCTCACCATGGACTTCCAAACTACCTAGTGACATCCACTTTGACTATTTTTTGTGGGGTCGTAGAAACCGTTTCGACGAATTTGCGCGGCCAACTTTTGTCCAAACGGTTTCTACAATTCATTTGGTACAAAGAAGTTGTTATTGCTCAAAATTTTGAATCTGTCCAAACGGAAATCCAATCCGTCGGAATAGAATTTTACTATTCATCTTCAAAAAATGCAATTTGAGACGTATGCACCACAAATGTAAAAATTTTTTCCAAACCACATTTTGTCTCATTTTATCTCACTTTTTATTACTCCGAACACACTTTAAGTGAAAATGACTATTCAACGTATCCAAAGGTCACAAATTTTAGTCATACTAATTCAATTTTTTTAAATAAAGGGTATGTTTGGAGTAATAAAAAGTGAGATTAAATGTGATTTAAAAAAAATTTTTGTGTTTGGTACACATATCTCAAACTGCATTTTTTGAGGGTAAATAGTAGAATTCCTGTTTCGACGGATTAGATTTTCGTTTGGATGGACTTAAAATTTTGTGTCAGTCATGGCTTCTTTATAGATTAAACTGGAATTAAAACGATTTCTACAATCCGTTTAGACGGAAGTTGGCTATGCGAATTCGTCCGAACGATTTCTACAACTCTAGAAAAAATAGCCACAGAGAGTGCCATTCAGTAAGTTGGGAGTCTGTGGTGAGAATAATAAAAAAAAATTTTACAATTTGATTAACCGAATTTCAGTTAACGACTTTTTTTAGAAGGTATTAAACTTTTTTTGAATTTTAAAAAGGTAAAAATGTAATAAAAATTTTTAAAAATTTTTATAAATTTTTACTAAAGTTTGGTGAACTAAATACACTCGAAATATATTTAATATTTTTATAGCTAGTATTAGAACAAAGGCCCAATTGGAATTTCATGTATATGTATGTATGCATGTGGACATCGTTGTTGTCGTTGTCTTCTTCTCGTCAACTTTTCCGCTCAATCCTTGTTTTCTCTTTTGGATTGCTTCAAAACAATCACCTTAGCCAAACGGGCCGTACCCTTGCTAGCGATCAACCTCTCTTTCAGATTCTTTCACTTGTCTCTTCCCGCCGCCATCACGCGCTACTCGAGCTCGTGACGGACTACACTCCAACGCTTATTCAAAATAGTCAACCGCTACGATTGAAACTTCAAATACAGTCCGCATATATCCGTTAATCTCCCCCTCGTTAGATCAATCGAAACCTCAAACCCTCCGTTAAATCGCTCCACACTGCGTATACCAAATTCGGGTCCTAATTCGGTTTTTCAAAACCTTCCAATTGCTCACAATCACTAGGGTTTAAGCAGTCCAAAACACTTCATTCCTCTGTTTTCTCTCTTTTTTAGTGATGGATTCGAAGACGGCGCAGGTGAGGTTCACGTCCGGCAAGAAGTCGTCGCTGGAACCGGACCGTGGCGGCGATGAGAACGACGGCGGGTCGGTGAGTGCTGAGGAGTGGCGGAAGATTGATCCGCGGGTGAGGCTGATGTATTTGGCGAACGAGGGTAACTTGGAGGGGATCAAGGAGCTGTTGGACGCCGGCACCGATGTGAATTACCGGGATATCGATGATCGGACGGCGCTGCACGTCGCCGCGTGCCAGGGGTTTGGTGATGTTATCCTGTTATTGCTCGACAATGGCGCTGAGATTGACCCCAAAGATCGGTGGGGAAGCACGGTATAGCACATGCTTCTAATATATATATATATATACACACACGCACACACATATATGTGGTTCAGCTTATCTAAATGGCTATGCTATGCTCTCTTTAAATATTGATAGCAATCTGATGTTGTGAACAGCCTCTTGCAGATGCAATACATTACAAAAACAATGATATCATTAAACTTTTGGAGAAACATGGTGCAAAGCCTCTGGTATGTCGTAGGTATTGGTTGTATATGAGCTGTGAAATTACTCGTGGTATTTATACCTAGTGCTTATAGACCTTGGTTTAATGTTGGGGATTTATGATCTTACAACTTAGGTGGCACCCATGCAAGTCAAAAATGCCCGTCAAATCCCTGAATATGAAATTGATCCAAAGGAGCTTGACTTTACAAATAGTGTTGACATAACAAAGGTAACTTGGTATTCTTTTCCATGTGGTTTGGTACTGCAATTAATCCTTGATTTTCTCTCACTGTCCCTGTTTGGAGTTGTTTTAGGGATAACTCCTGCATGAGTTTGAAGTTGCATGTTGTGCTGCAATGTTTATTATCATTGATTGTACGGACTTGATTGGATGTTATGCACATGTTATTACTATAACTTTGTTATCTTGGTGAAGTTTTTGTGGAAGTTTTGTTTCTTGTAATGTTTATTGTTTTGAGTTAATGAACCTAGATTACGGTGGGTTTTGTCCCGTATTGCTGCTAAGGAGTAAAGTTGGTATATAAGGCTCCATAAAGTGCTCATCTAGTCAGCAATTGCTTAGATGGAGTGGTTTTGTGGTTCTTCACTCATCTCGCCTCCTCCTCTGTGATATAGTTCATTACAATTGAGCCAAAAAAGAAAAAAAAAATTGATGAACCTAGATTAAGTTGAACACAGATGATGGGCAAATACAACATTGTATTAAGCCGTTTCTCAATATGATTTGACAAACGAAATAACTCTTTAACTAAGCAGAATGGAGAAAAAACGATTCATGTAGTTGATCCCATTTAGTTGACAAAATGCTAATTGAGTTGAGTGTTTTAGGGCAATTTATGTCCCCTGTGGTTTAACTTATCCAAATTAATCAAGCTAACTGAACTTGAATATAGTTGATGAAAATTTCTTGAATAAGGAAAATATATTCTCAGACAACTTACTAGTACTGTTGTACTGCAGAATATGTTGGTCTATGTCTAGAATAATTTTCTTTAATTGACTGTTATTTACCAATGTTTGTGAAGTAAATGGTACAAGATACAAAATTTGAGGTCTGCAGAAATGCCTTGTCTGTTGGATAAAGAATTTGTATATCTTCTTGGAAGGAGTGATGTTTGGTATGGTGTAGGATGGGAGGCAGCATTATGCATGGTTGGAAAAGAAAAAGAATGAGAAAAGAAAAGGGACATGAGTTTGGCGTGGCAGTCTCATGAGTGTCTATATATTTGTTGCATGAAATATTGTAATTTAGAGGACTTTCTTGTGATGATGTGGGAAGGAAGCTAGTACTTAGTTTCAAATATTTGATAAAACAGAGAATGCTAGTTGTCGCGCCCCACTTAGGAGTGAGACTAGGAATGTGCCTTGAGCCATACCCCAAGGGGCACGAAAATCTAGAAGCTTGCTCAAAAGAATAAAGTAACTGTGAAAGTAACCAAATCAATTGCCATTAATCAGTTTCTGTACTAATAGTCAAAATATCCGACATCTCATAATTCGTATACCACTCCAAGATATATCAAAATAATCGGGTAAAAACTATCCGATTGCTGATAAACCATCCAAATAAAATGAAATAATCAAGTCACCATTGACTGTTAGTTACACAACATATAAATACAGGCAAATTTCATAACAAGGTGTGACTCAAGGTTCCAACATCCATATTCCATTTCTACTTCTCTCAACACTTAGCTGAAAATGATGAAATGAGCTCACAACTCAGGGAGTAGCATGCCTCACGTAATAAAATAATCTAAAATAGAGTAGATTTTCAAAACAATCCTATTCAAAATGCTTCTCCCTATATCTTAGTAACAAATTTACCCATATCCAAGTATAGTAAGAAATCTTCCTTATGAAAGATTACTACATATTTAGATTATTTTAGCATCCTAGGGTGTGTGGGGACCTTGTAGCATGGGATCAAATCTAGATTTTTTTTGGAGGTTTTCACATCAGGTTATGGTTCATTCCACTTTTTTCAGTTAGTTGGAGGGGGAGGGGGAGAGAGAGAGAGAGAGAGACTGAGAGAGGCATTCAGATTATTAGGAAATCAGAATCCATGTCATCAATTTTTTCCTCTTTCATGTAAAGTGATATGAGTCAGATATTTGCTGTCTGGTGGAAAAGTCTATACTTGATCTCAGAGAGAGAGAGAGAGAGAGAGAGAGAGAGAGAGAGAGAGAGAGAGGGGCATTCAGATTATTTGGAAATCAGAATCCATGTCATCAAAAATTTCCTCTTTCATGTAAAGTGATATGAGTCAAATATTTGCTGTCTGGTTGAAAAGTCTACAGTTGATCAGCATGCCTTAGAAAAAAGGCCATATGCAACTGTAATGTGATGAGGGCCAAAATTGCAGGATGAGAGCATAAGAAACTTGAAATATCTTGGAACTTCAGGGTTGAAGAAGAAATATAGATGAGGAAGAAGAGAAAGGAAATCTAAAGTGCTCACGCTTGGGTTTGGTCATCATTCCTAAATGATGCAGTAACATGCCACTCTCTAGTTTTAAGCTGCTTCAAGTTAGCGGTGCATTTTTGGTTAGGATTGGCATGGTGGAAACTTGGTGTAGTTTTCATCTTATAGGAAAGACTAATTCAGAGTTGCTGATCTGATTCCGATCTATTGCAGCCATCCTACTTCTGCATCCATTTTGTCGTGAAAGTTGTTAATCTAGTATAAACTAACCACATGAAGAATATCTCAGGGAACCTTTTGTATTGCATCATGGCGAGGAATAAAAGTTGCTGTTAAAAAGCTTGGGGAGGAAGTGACTGCTAATGAAGATAAAGTGTGAGTTGTACATATTTCAGCATTTTATTTATGTTACATTATTTTCTGAGCTTTTGGTTTTCATTTAGCCTTTATCTTCCATAAAATTGTTAATTTTGTGCAGGAGGGCTTTCAGAGATGAGCTTGAATTGCTTCAGAAGATTCGACATCCAAACGTGGTCCAATTTCTGGGTGCTGTAACTCAAAGTACTCCTATGATGATTGTAACAGAATATTTGCCCAAGGTCTTTCTCATATTTTTGTCTCTATCTTCTTATTTAGTGTAACTTGATTATCTTAAACTTTTTGCTGATTTCCTGGTTCTTGGGAAGCTCTAAATCTCTTTATTTTATTTTCGTGTATCACACTATGCTTCTGGTCTTCGTTATGCTATTTATTTATTTATTTATTTATTTTTTTTGGGGAGCGGGGTGGGGGTGGGGTGGGGGTGAATATGCAATTTTCTTTTGACCTTGTTCTATGCAAAGAAAATTGATTGTTGATTGTCAAGCATGAGAATTTAGCTTTGAGTGTAAAAGCAGGGAATCCCTTATTAGTAGTTGTCAAATATATATATATATATATATATTTTATTTTAGACAATTTTACAAAGTTAGCACTTGTTATTGATAACTAATATGTTTCACAATTGGTATTTGTCAAACTAAGTGATATGCATGTTGGTATGGGTATCATGAAAATATTTTAAATGTAGATAACATAATAATATTGAGTGAATGTCCAAATCAAGGAACAATGCATATATTACTCAAAAACAGTTTTAATGTTTCCATTTCCCAAAAAATCAAAATGAACCACCAGCATAACAAAAATTTTAATGTTTAATTGTTTTAATTTAATGTTAGGCTTTACTATGTTTATATAGGTTTGCAGTTATACTTTTAAACATTTATATAGATTTTTATATTTTTTGTGCCGTGTTTGAAATACTCTCTCTCCCTATCTCTCTTTTTCTTTGATGACATGGAGAAATCACCCAAGACAGAGAGCCCTTTAGACCCACCCCTAGATTACAAACTTTCCGTAGATTGGAAAATGCCCCACTCTACGGCCTTGGGCAAGTCACGTGTTGTCCCTACTGATCGCCAAGGTTAGAAATATTCACAATGGTAGAATGGCCTCAAGAGGAATCAAACCTGCGACCTGTCCATGTTCTTGAAATCTTTTCATTTTTTTGCAAATCGAAAGAGGCTAGCAAAACCAATTTTGATCTTTGGTCCAAATATCATTGTGGTATTATTATATAGGCATCACTCCTTGGCTTTCATTTTAATAAGGAATTGTTATTTTCTGATAAGAAGGCATCAGTAGTTTTATTGTAATATTTAGAAGCTTAATTTCAGACAAACTAGCTAGCTGGCCTTGGTTGTTTTGTTCTTCTAGTTTGTCATATTTTTAGCTTTCTAGGTTACTAGTTTTGTAGATGAAACAAAATTTTGATCATTTCTTATTGCTGTGCCTTTGAAAGAAGAATTAATAACAATACAATGCATGAGATTCATGGATGTTTAAACTTTTTTATTTTCAACTGTAGCAATGGCTTTTGTGCACCAGTGTTTTTTGATATAATTATTTTGTTCCTAGTAGTTCTAGTTGTCTAGCATTTTAATGAATTCAGTTCTATAGGCGATTGGAACTGTTACTGTTGTTAAAAGATGTCTACATGTCAGTCTTGAAGCTGTTTACTTGTCAAAATGTGCCAATGACAGTAAAATTCTCTTGCATTTGTCACTATGTAAATTGCAGGGTGATCTTCGTGAATTCTTAAAGAGGAAAAGAGCCTTAAAAACCTCAACTGCTGTTAGATTTGCACTTGATATTGCAAGGTTCGTTACTCTGTTTATGTTTTTTAGTTCACCTTTGCTCAATATACCTCGTTTAGAAGACTGACGGATGATTTGGCTTTTAAGATGCTTGTTTTTATTTTCACTCCCCCCCCTGAAGAGTGAGTCTAGTGGTTGGCGGATGGCGATGGGGTGGAGGTGGTAGCAAAGGTGGCAATGGATGGTGGGTAAGGTTGGTAGTGGCTACGTAGTGAGGGAGGGGTAGTTATGGAAGGTGTGAGATGGTTGTAGTAGTAGCAGCATGGGGAGGGGTGGAGTTGTTAGTGGGGGGCAGTGGATGGTGGTTTCTGACAGCATGTGGTGGGTGGTGGAGGTGGTGGTAGTGGACGAGGCAGCATGTGGTGAGTGTGGTTGTTCCGTAGTGGTAGCTAGGGTGTTCACAATCTTTGGTTTCTTCTCCTCTCTCACTTCTCATTATTCTCTCTTTTTCTCTATTCTCTGTTTATCTCATGAAAGAATGAAAATGTTAGAACCCTCCTTCTATTCGTTGGAGGAGGCATTGGCTATTTAAACTCATTTCATGGGAATAGGTATTCCATCTTTATACAAGTGTACCAAATGAGAGTGGGAATGGGAAGTAGGAATGGGTATTCCATTTCAAGCATTTCCTTATATCAGAAATAACCTAAAAGTGTGATGAACATCCTAGGGATTCTCAAATCCAGCCAATATCTGCTAATTTTTTTGTTCCTTTTGTAAAAAGGTGGCATCCCTTAATGCTTTTCTTTTTCTCTAGTAAATCTGTTTATCAAATAAATAAATAAATATCTACTAATTTCAGTATTAGTTGGAAGATCAACTACTATTTCCTTAGTTGAGGGAGAGGTGGAATTACTCGATACCTGTAATTAGGGAGTCACTAATCTGGCCAAGCTTGTGCTCGCTTGTTAAAGAGTCAACACCTCTCTAGAAAAAGATGAGACTATAAATAAATTTTAACAGCAAGCAAACACTATTCCTGTCATACAAGATGTTCTAGCACGGTAAATGAGAGACATAAGAGAATGCACTGACTGAGCCGTAGTTAAATACTTTTCTTGACATCATTTTGGTGATTTTCCAGGGGAATGAATTACCTACATGAGAGACCTGAAGCAATAATTCATCGTGATCTTGAGCCTTCGTAAGTTTACTGGATTAAGCCATTTGTTCCCCACCTCCCCCTTTTTACTAACCTCTGCTAGTAAATACATAAAAGAAATGTATATCCTGGAATGAAGGTGAGAAAGAGGAGATAAACATTGAATAAAAAGGTGCTTTTATCTAGGTTCAAATGAAACATACACACAAAAAGTTATTCCTTAGCATAGTTACTTATTTTGCTATTTTAGTGTCTGAAATTGTACAGATTGACTTTCTCACATTGCTATGATTAAGATAACAGGAATATTTTGCGGGATGATTCTGGGAATCTGAAGGTTGCAGACTTTGGAGTTAGTAAGTTGCTAAAAGTAACCGGCAGAGTCAAAGAAGAGAGGCCTTTGACCTGTCAAGACACTTCTTGTGAGTGTACTGATCTTCTGCATAGTGTTCTTACTCACGGATCACACTGTACACCAATTTCTGCAAATATAATGAATAAAGGATCATATCATGAATTTTAGCAAGTATACTATCAATTTCATGGCAATTTTGACATTTTTTTTTCTCATCCATAAATTAGAAATCCAAATTTTTATCAAGAACACTTTTCATTAATTTCATGTGTTGGTCATACTCCTTTGTGGAGGAGCACACCCCGTTTTGTCAATAGCCTTTGATTGCCACTCTGCTTGCAGTGAGAAGACTGCTTATATCTAACGCTCCTCAGACCCTGCAATGTGAAACCTTTATGAATTGGTGGCTTTTTTTTTTTTTTTTGGGTTGGCCCTTTTAACACTTCTCATTAATTTCAGGTGTTAGTCATACTCCTTTGTATAGGAGCATGTTCATTTATGTCAATAGCCTTTGAGTGCCTATAAAAGTATCCACTCCACTATTTTTACTACAAGTTAGTTCTACTAACAGAATTATAAACAATGAAGAACTTGCCACCTTTCCCTTGACCATGAGCTCTTTAATATGGGGGATTAGTTGGTCTGCATGGCCTGGTTTGTTTTATATACAGTGGCCTTATCATCATTCAAGAAATCATCATTAGTTGAAAACACCAATTTTCTCCTGGAATCTGCATTATTACTCTCTCTCTTCTCCAAAACTATGACCCTGCTTTACTTTGGTGGTCTAGCACTGTGTCAGTGACTGCCATACCTCCCAGAGGACTTGCTCCACCAGCCTACTCAGCTCCATCTGTCCACACCTGTTAGATTTACCCCTTTTTAAATTTCTCTCAGAATGCCAAATAGCAGTATGGAAGTATACTAGAATGCATTCCAGAACAAACTGAGCAAAGACATCTTTGCTCAAATATAGTAGTTTAGATTTTCCCTTATCTTTCCAAGAATATCAGAGGTGACTAAATCATGGATTTCCTTGTTCTACCATCTGAAGTATCCCTGGATTTCTGTAAGTGTCTTGGCTATTAGTGAAATTATAACTGCTATACTGATACATGTAATACACCATGAACAGGCCGATATGTGGCACCAGAGGTTTTCAGAAATGAAGAGTATGATACCAAAGTGGATGTATTTTCATTTGCTCTGATTTTACAGGAGGTAAATGTTTATATTTGGCGAGATCACAGTTCCTGTGTTTAAAAAAAAAAAAAAAAAAAAACACTGCAGTTCCTCTTTCTTTCTATTTTCCATATGTTTTATTATTTTTTCATTTCTTCCTTCTTTGCCTTCTTGTTTCATCATTTACTATTCATGGATGAGCAATGATATTAAGTCTTTTTCTCCTCTCTCTCTTCTTGCATTTTTTAAAGTTCATGTGGGCATGTTTATGCAACATAGTCTGGTCATTTACGTTTATCTTTGATGCCAATGCCATGAATTCTCTGGTTCTATGCCAGCCTGAACTTGATATTTATATGTTTCTAATAGTGAGAACTTTGTTGGTGTACTTATTATGAAAATAGAAAAATGTTTGCGTAAGTTTTGACTCACAATGGTGCTTGTTGAACTGTTTTTCATGTTTTTTTTTTTTCAATGATGCTTATGGAACTGTTTTTCATTTTTTTTTTCATTGGCGGTAACTGACACAATCTACAAGATGTCACACCCCAAATTTAAGGATGAGATCGGCCGTAAACCACAGTACCTTAGTCCATGGCACACGCAATCCTTTATAAATCTAAACAACTAACATTTATAGTAGTAATAAAATAAAATTTCAAATAATTATGTCAAATCTAAATCTCCAAATAAAACTAATCAATTAGTCCACAAAAATAATAGGCTCCAAAATTTAAATAAATCAATAATACCTAAATTCTCAAATGCAAAATAAATAATTAAATATTCCTATTGGAGCTCACAAATTCACGATGTCAATGTCCCAAACTAATCTAGAATTCTTGCCTACAATCTTTTTATCTCACCTGAAAAATGTTAAGAAATGAGGGGTGAGCTAAAAGCCCAATGAATGAATTGCCAAACCAAAAATAATAATATCAAATTGAAAATAGCAAATTTTCAATAAACTATTTAACCAATAAAAATTCCAAATAAATAATTTCCATGCATAATTTATAGTAATTTAGAAACCTGCACGTTTGAGTACAATAACGTCCATAAATCAATCCATCAATCACAAAAGTGACGATAAACATTAATCCGTGGATATATATGGGAATTAAATATCAAATGTGCCAATATAATTTCTCATGAATAGTGTCCGTTGGATCTAACATTGCACGTAGAATCACCCAGTCTGGCTCCTGAGTTCTTCCCTAAGCTGATCCGATTGAGGTCACCACGGTTTTCAGGAGCTTGTTCCTACAATCGTTGAGAATTAGGGTTATCATGGTTTTCACAGGCTTGTTCCCTAGTTGCCAGAGTCACACCACTTATCGAGCTTATCCCCTGGACTTTTATTTCAATTTCAATAACCACAAAATAACTATTTATCACCATCCCATAAATCAAACTGAACACAAGTGTTCAAACAATTTTCTTTATGCTCAATAGCATAAAATATAAAATTTCTTATTAAAAATAAATATATTTTCACAAATATTAGTTCACAAAATCTAACCTTGAAAACATTTATGCATCGATCAGTTTATAAATTTTAATATTAGCAAAACAAACCACTCACCTAACGTCCAAAGATATACACGTAAAATAATCAGGATAAATCGCCACAATCCTATAACTCCTTGATGCAGAACAAACGACGAATGGGCTGAGATATCGTTCACGTAGATGAAAGGATGTTTGATTCAACATGAAAAAATTCAGAATACAAAATCTAAAAAAATAAAACTCTCCATAGAAAAATTCTGATTTATTGAGTAATAAAAACTAAGAAAATTGCTCCCCTACCTTCCTTATGTAAGCTAACAAAGTAGTCATAATTTAAGTAGGAAACTAATAAGCTAATCCTAAATTAAGTGGGAAATAAATAAGAGAGTCATAAATTAAATCTGAAAAGAAATCTAAAATGAATAAGAATCCTAACTAAATCTAAAAAGAAATCTAAATTGAATAGGAATCCTAAATTAAGTAGGATTAAAAGTACTCCTTGGTGGACTTGGAATTGAATTTCTTGGTGGGATTGGACATGGTACCTTATCACTCTCTATATCAAAATAATTAATATCAATAATTATTTTATTAAATAATTCTAAATAACACTCACCAAAGCCCTCTTGTGGCGGCACATCATTCTATTTTTTTTTTTTTTTTATACTTACTACCAATACAAACCCACATATCACTTTCCACTAATCTAACACTAATCTTTTCTCTCTTCCTCCATCTTTCTCTATAAATAAAGAATATAATAAAGCCCTAGTTGACCCAACTCCTATTTATATGTATAATAACTCCTTTGATCAAGTGCCGGTGGACCTCCAATCATATATTAATAATAAAATAATAATTTCTTAAATTACCCAATGGTCTACACTTACCCAAAAATAAATAAATGAATCAATAATTTAAATATTATTTCTTAAATAAAACAAGCTAATTTCCTAAAAATATAACACATAAATAAAATAAAAAAAATTAATCTTTAGGTTATAACACATACATTTAATTAAATGATTTACATTTATTAGTGACTTTCACCAGACTCAGATGCTAGCTTGTTGGCCATGGTGCTCCACACATGATGATATTACCTGCATACAATTAAAGTTCTTATAGTTCATAAATTGAATTGAACTACACCAAGTAGGTTTATGTTCAGGTTGGTATTATGGTTGCTTATTCCTCTATGGAGGAGAAGAAGTTAAAATTACTATTGTTGGCCCATGTTTTTGTTGTTGGCTGGAACCAAAA